>OY855914.1:7150000-7480000 GCA_963693305.1 Meandrina meandrites
CCCTTTGTGTTGGAGCTAGAATTATGCATGGGCTGGAAATGCACTTGATGTTTTGTTACAATGAATTTTGGATTTATCTTCAAACATGTTCATGTTTTAAAAGCATTTTGCTATGCAGAGTCAATAAAATCATGTTCACTGCCATCCCTATCCAATTTATATTGTACCTCTATTAAGCAGCCAACCTCTATTAAGCGGCCACTTTTCAAAGTCCCGAGGGTGGCCACTTAATAGAGGTCGGACTGTATATAGAAAACTTGGGCCAGTGTAATTATTGTGAAAAAGCAGTTGTGCCATTTGATAACTGGCTGCAAAAGTTACTGCCTGTTAGAGATTTGTGCATTTTATATGGTGCTGTGTGGCAAAAGTTGTTATGTAGAGTTAAACCTTGCTACCTCAAACTACTTGCTGTCTAGGACTCAATTCATTTCTCATGGATTTTCTTTTTTTTTTGTCATTTACTATGAGCTATCTTTTCTTAACCTAGTTTTCATTTGTCTTGACCCTCTCAAGCTTGTTATAACAACTTGATTTTGCTTGGTTTTCCTACTTCTGGCATCTGTCTTTCTTACTTCACAAATTTCTCGATACTTTATTTTTATGTAAACTATGATGTTGGTGAAAATTATCACGAGTGTCCATTTGCTTTTAGCCAATTTGTTTGTTTTTTTTCTGTTGTAATCCAGGGTCAAGATCTACTCCATTAACATCAACAACACCATCGATGGAGGTGCAGATCACTGTCGTGAGTGCCCAGTATCATCAGGAAATGGGTATGAAATATGTAACTTATTTACTGCACATTATAGCTAAGAGGCACTGTGATTGGCTTATAGTCACAGCCAAGTAATTTGTAACTTATTTACTGCACATAATTATGGCTAACAGGAACTGTGATTGATTCATAGTCAGGGCTAGATTTTACCAAAATGCCCACAGGCAATGTTGTAAGCAATAATTCTGATTGGCTGGCAAACGGGGCAACAGCATCACAAATAGAATCATTTATATTCACCAAGCAACTTTGCTGAAGTAAAGCTCTAATGGATGTTTAACATTTGGATGGGTGACCAACTGGGAATACGTTACCCATGTTGTTTTTTTTTTGTTTTTTTTATTTCCACTTTCCGTCACAAAATCAGTAACTTTTCATGGCCTTTTAACTAAACGTGATAATATTTAACTTGAACTCGATATTCTAACTTGAACGCGAAATTCTAACTTGAACTCATTACTCCAACTTAAAATTCAAACACAAACCCGTAAATTTCATACACTCCTCCCTTCTATATTTAATTCATGGGTAAACAATTGTTCTTCCTCAATAATTAAACAATAATCAAATTTTGTCTATTTGCAGATGCATCAGCTGCCCAAAGGGCAATTATGTGGACAAGGGAAAACACGAATGTGTGCCTTGCCCTAAAGGTGATTAATTTGTTTCTAGACAACGGCATTTCTTACATAGTGTTGAGCCTTAAAAACTTTAAGAAAACATGAAAGTATCTGACACAGACCAAATGTCCACCAAAATTTTCTAGATCCAAATTTGCATTGTACCAGGCATGAAACAGACTGAGGTATAATTTTAAATACCACATTTATATTGAAACAGCCATTTCAACCGTGAGCTCAAGCCATAATTTAATTTTGTCTATTTCTTAGTCAATAAGTACATAGCATAAAGTTTTTATTTCGGCATTGTCGTAAAAGACACATTTTGTTTTCAACAGGCACTTACTTGAATACTAGTAATCCATACGGAGAGCATTCTTGTGTAAAATGTGGTCTAGGACTGACAAGGTAACAGTAAATAAATACCATCTCAATCTGAATGCCAGACAATATTTTACAGTTTGTCGCATTTGAACTTAGTTACAGTGGAACCTTGTTTTCTCCAATTTCCTGCAGGGTTGTCACTAATTTTTCAAGTAGGCACGGAAAGTAAAACAGTAGCTGGGGGACAAAATGAATCAGATGACTTTTTCACTTTCCAATGGTTTTGTTTTAAAGTAGTGGGGACTCAAACACATAGTAGCCGGGGGAACTCCTGGCCGCTGGCCCCTTAGTGACAGCCCTGTTCATGGGAAACAAAAACTGGTTGGAGAAATCAGGGGTAAAATTTCAGTGTTTTACTAAGTGAAGTAAATCCAACTGAAACAACTTGGAGTCGAGTTAAGTTATCGGGAGGTTTGAGAAATCAAGGGTTCAAGAAAATTGCGATTCCGCTGCATATTGCCATAATTGTCTTGCTCAAGCACGCATCTGTCCTGGTCAAGCGAGATTTGAGAGCTGCTTGTCCAAAGTTTTTTTTTTTTCTGAGTAGCTTGCAGCACTCAGATTGGTTAACATCTTTCTGATTAATTTTAGTCATTTTAATTTCCCAATGGTGAACTTGTTAAATAAATGGAAAGTTGTTGGGAAGTTAAAAAAATCTCCTTATGTACTGTGTGCTCAAAGTTAAAACAGGTTGAACAAAAATACAAAATAAAATACAAAACTAGCCCTACCGGCATGTAAGATAGGGTGGTTTATTGTAAGGAAGGCTCAACTTTTGAAGGATTTTTAATCTGAGATTTGTCTTTTTGGGGGCGGGGAGGGGGAGCTTGCTTTCGGAATTTTAAGGTGTTATTTTTATTTTTTTTAAATCATAACATAGCTCCTTTAATATCCATACTTTACATTGGAAATTAATACTGAGTATTGTAATGTTCTTTTTATAGTGAAAAGGGATCTACATTTTGCCATTCTGATTGCCTTTTTACTTCCCCAAAGCATGGACGACTGTTCAATCTTACCGATCTGCAGGGGTGAGAACTGTATTAATATTACCGTACCTGTTACTGTTGTTACCGTTTTATAGGGATTGCGTTACATCCGGGAGACTAAGAATGTATAACTTAGACCATGTGACTCAGTTGGTTAAAAAAGTGGTCGATCGATTGTAATCGGAGGTTGTTTTCCTTAGTTTTACTCGGGAGTTTTAGTATTAAAATCGTTGAGTTTCAAGAATCTGTATCAAGTTGATTAGTGGAATCAACATTTGGTCCTTCGGACGCCGGATTATCGCTTCGGTGGAGATTGTGGATGTGTTGGAGTCGAAATATTTGGAATTTGCAAGGGTGAAATTTTGCTGTGTGTGCTAATTAACACCGAAGAGCAAGAAGTTTATTCGTATTATCGGAGGTATGGAAAATCTGGAGAAGCTGAAAAAGGATAAACGGTCGCTTAAATCAAGTCTTACAAAATATTTGAATGAGTTAGCTGTGGAATTATCGCTGGAATCGCCGAAGAACGAAAGAATTGTGGATAGGCTGAATGACATCGAAAAGAGACGGGACGAATTGCTGGAATTACTGGAGAATCTTCAAGCCTTGTACAAAGAAAGTAAAGAAACGGCGAATGTAGCGTCAATTGAGGAGGAAGCTGATAGTATAGTGGACCGTGTCGATAACGAAACAAGGGGAGCTCGGTTGTTTTTAGCGAAAGGAGTCGCTAAGAGTAGCGAAGGAAATTCTAATGCTCAGAGCAAAGGCGGGAAGGATAACACGAGTGTGAAGGATAGTCACGTGGCCGACCCAAACAAACAGCTAGAGCGGATTCGAATTCCTAAATTTTCGGGGGGATAAGATGAAATATTCTTCTTGGTGGGCAGCCTTTTCAAGTTGTGTTGATGAAACTTCTTTATCGCCACAGTTTAAAATGTTGCGGCTGGAAAGTTGTTTGGAGGGCGAGGCGGCGGCTACGGTGAAAGGTTTGGGTTATTCGTCGGCGGCTTATGAAGCAGCAAAAACGAGATTGAATTGAAAATAGGGAGGAAATCGGCGACAGGTTCAAGCGCATATTGACGAGCTAAGGAAAATGAAATCCATTAATTCAGAGAACCCTCGAGAGTTGGAAAAATTTGCTGACCAAGTGGAGAGGACAGTGGTTACTTTAAAGGAAAATAAACATACCTCTGATCTCGAAGGTGGAACTCTATATGCTATTGTGCTAGAGAAAATTCCCCAATCTCTACTCAGCCAGTACTACAGATGGGTAAAAGAAAAGGGAAAACTGGAGTCTCTTGAGGAATTGCGAGAGTGGGTCGCTGAAGAGGCAGAATACCAAGTTCAAGCATCAGAGGTAAAGAATGGTGTTTCTAGTGCAGGAGGAAGGCAGGTCAAGTGGCCACGGTCATATTTTGGGACTGGAGACAAGCGTGACCGTCCATGCAAGGTGTGCAACCAAAAACACCCAATTTGGAAGTGCGAGGTGCTCAAAGGAATGGAAAATAAGAAGAAGTGGGAGACAGCAAAGAAGCTTGGCCTGTGTTATCGTTGCTTAGGAAAAGGGCACCTGGGTGAGGAATGTCGTTGGAGCAAAGAGTGTGGTATTGATGGGTGCAAGGAGCATCACCACCAGACACTTCATCCGAAGAAAAGTCTGCCTGATTTCACGGAGGGGAATACGGATGCATCTAATGTGAATGGAAACGAGTCAAGTACATATGAAACAGTGAAAGAACATGAACAGCGAAGAATTGCCCTTCGCACTGTTCCAGTTATTCTGAAACATGGGGCCAAGCGATTGCAAGTTAATTGCTTTTTAGATGAAGGGAGTGATACGACTTATGTCAATGAAGATGTTGTGGAAGAATTAGGTATGGAAGGTCTGAAAGAGAAAGTCACCATTAATGTTCCAAATGACCAGAAAGTGGATCTTATGTCAGCCACTATGGAGATTGGATTGGAGAGTTTAGATGGTCGAGTAGACACTGTTATTGTAGCGAAGACATCACCCAGCATTTGTGGAGGCATGAAACCTACTAACTGGTTACAGAGAAGAGATCAGTGGAAACATTTAAGGAACATTCCCTTTCCAAAACTTGGGAAGAGAAGCAAGATCGACGTCCTCATTGGCTCTGATTATTACAATCTGCTATTTCCCATGAAGGAAGTTCGTGGAGGCAATGGTGAGCCTAGTGCTAGACTGTGTCCACTAGGGTGGACAGCTATTGGTGCCATTGATGTGTGTGGGCGAGAGGAGCCATGTAGCACAGGATTCCTTCACACTTATCGGATGCAGAAGTCGGACAGTAATGATGGAGAGCTAAACAATCTGATGAAGCAATTTTGGAGCCTAGAGTCTATTGGCATCACACCTCGAGTGGATCGACAACTGACCCCCGATGAGAAGCTCGCCGTCAACAAAGTTGGCGAATCCATGAGGTTCACTGGAGAAAGATATGAAGTTGCCGTGCCTTGGAAAGACGACGGACCGCATTTGCAATCCAACCGGCAGATGGCTGAAAAGCGCCTTCGCTCAGTTGAAAAGAAATTGATGCAGGATGAGAGCCTTGCTCAGGCGTACCAATCAGTGATTGATGACTACATAAACAAAGAATACATACGAGAAGTTCCTGAGGTGGAGCCTAAACCGTCGTCAGAATGGTTCCTTCCGCACTTCCCGGTGGTTCGCCCAGAGAAGTCCACAACCAAAGTTCGGATCGTATTCGATGGCTCGGCTCAGCAAGGCGGAAAGAGTTTGAACAGTGAATTGCTACCAGGTCCTAAGTTGCAAAGTGACATTGTAGATATTTCAGTGAAGTTCAGGAAGGAATCATTTGCATTAGTTGGCGACGTGACGCAAATGTATCATCAACTAATTCTCAGACCAGTTGACAGGCCCCTGCACAGATTTCTGTATAGGAACTTAGACTATGATGATTTGCCCAGGGTGTACGAATTTCAGAGGTTCATTTTCGGAGGTTGTTATTGCCCATTTTGTGTTCAATATGTTTGGCAAAAACATGCAGAGCTTAACATGGAAACATACCCATTGGCAGCCGAAGCAGTGTTGGAGCATTGCTATATGGACGACCTCATGCCTTCGGCACCGACAGCGGAAGAAGCTAAAGAAACGAGGAAGCAACTGAGCGAATTAGATGACAAGGCAGGATTCCACATTCGAAAGTGGGTATCAAATGATGTTGATGTGATTGCTCACATAAAGGAAGAAGACAGAGCTTCTGAGATAGATTTAGAGAAGAGAGAGTTGCCAACAACCAAGACCCTGGGTATTCTTTGGAGTGCAACAAATGACAAATTCTTCTTTCGGCACTCATTGCAGCTGGATGGATTTGAATTCACCAAAAGAACTGTTTTAAAGAAAACAGCTACCGTGTACGACCCACTAGGTTTCTTGTCACCTTTCACAATCAGATCAAAGTTATTGATGCAGAAAGCATGGCTTGAAGCAGGAACATGGGATGATTTGTTGCCAAAACATCATCAGCAAGAATGGATTAAGTGGTTTCAAGAGTTGAATGACCTCGAGCTAGTGAAAATTCCGAGGTGTTTGAAAGATCCTGGGGCTAATGTGGTAGAGCTGCGCATCCATACATTCACCGACACCTCTGAAAGTGCATATGCAGCTGCAGTCTACGCACGTCATGTCTATGAGAACGGTGATGTTACTGTTAGACTGATTGCATCAAAGTCCAGGCTTTTACCGTTAAAAGCTGTCAGCATCCCCAGACTGGAGCTCCTGGGTGCGCTCATCGGTACACAACTGACAATGCAAATTTGCTCAGCTCTCAAGATATCCACACACGAAGTGACGTACTGGGTGGACAGTGTAAACGTGGGATACTGGATCCGAAGTCAAAGCAGAGAATACAAGCCGTTCGTAGCTCATAGAGTGGGGGAGATCCACGAGTGTTCAGCTCCGAATCAGTGGCACTATGTACCCACTAAGGTAAACCCAGCAGACCATGGAACGAGAGGCCTGACAGTGAAAGAATTAGCAGACACAAGTCAGTGGTGGAATTGGACCCGAGTTCCTGAAGAGGTCAGAAGAAGAGTGGCCTGAGTGCAAGTTTGATGTGCCAGCATCTGAAGAAAGCCTTGAGTTAAAAAGAGGAAAGGAAGTTTCAGCAAAGGAGACTTGTAGCTTTGAAATTACCAGGGGAGGAGAAAAGAATGCTGGCGGGGACAATGTCAGAGAGGAATGAGTTTGGCGGTTAAATCCCTCAAGATATTCAGAAAGGAGAACTAGAACTTGGCTTGTCTCTCGTAAGTGTAAGAGCCTGGGTACACCGATTTACTCAAACTGTAGGAGACCAGCCGATCAAAGATCGAAGGGTGAACTTACGCCATTGGAGCTTCAAGATGCTGAAGAAGCTATTATTAAGGAAGTGCAGACTTCTGCTCTACATTTTTAGTTATTACTGTGGTAGTTATTAGTTAATTGTGCCTTTATAGAATACAAAATAGATAACCTTGCAAAAGACAGCAGTTCCTGCTTTCTTATTGGATTATTCTTTGGTGTTTTCTACCTTTTAGTTACTTTCATTTTGAGGTTTCTTTCAGTTTAAAAGTATTAAGAGTAATTTTTGTAAATCGGGCCTTGGTTGCTCAAAGGTTGGATAATGCTGTCCACTGGATAGATCACTATCTATTCATTCCAGTAAATAGGGTAGTTTGACAACACTTATCCACTGGATAATGATATATCTGGGTCCTTTTGCTAGAGGAGTGGATAACACTGTTCATCAGTTAAATCACTTTAGTATATACACACTCAGTGATCTTGGCTATTCCAGTAATCTGATTGGTTCGCTATCTCGGGCTAATGCCGCATTATTCACTCGCTACCGAGTGGATAATGCATTATCCCATAAAACAAAACAAAATGGCCGGCGTAAACTCGGGTTTCGCTAGCGTTTCAGAATCAAAAATAGTGAAAATAAAAGACGACAGCATGCCAGAAAACACCAAGAAGGCAACGAACTTTGGCCTAAAAGTTTTTAAAGATAAGTGAAGAAGTCATGTTTTGCAAACAAGTGTTTTTCAGTTTGTTTATCGAGATAATTACCGTGAATTCGCTAAATAGGGAGCAATTAATCTTCACGACTAAAATTTGTCTCATTACGAGTATTTTTGTAGACTGGTTTGCCTGACAGAACGAATTTCTCACCGAAATCGAGGAAATGGAAAAAGAAGAATTGAAGTTTTATATGTCTGCAAAAAAACAGGTCATATTGTACAACAAGATAACACTCACCTCAATTCGAGCCGCCATTGACAGGCACCTTCGCAACGATCCAAACAACAAGCCTTTCTCGATAACTTTGAAAACTTTGATTGATCAGTTATCGATTTCCAAGCAGACTTTCGATTAAAGTTGCTGATATGAACTGTGTAAAAGGACCATTTTGACGAGGATTTTATCGAAGATTGTGTATTTGCCATGTTAAAAGAATCTGTAAATAGTTTTGTACGTGTTTCACGCATGAATTGAGACGTCAAATTAGACATCAATGAAATTGCCTTTCATTGGTTTCCTTTTGAAAATGTCTAGATTGTCTGTTTTGAGATCACTTCGTGTGTATATACTAAAACAATTATTCTTTTCAATCTCGGTGAATAGCGGCAGAATATTTACCTCGCCGCTACGCGGCTCGGTAAATATTCTGCCCCTATTCACCTCGATTTCAAAGAATAATAAGAACAATTATTGTTAAATATCCAGTTAATAAGTGTTGACAAAAAAAACATTTCCACTCGATAGTGATTTATTCAGTGGATAACGTTACCGGTATCCACCCTTTGAACAACTGGATAACATTGTCCATCCTTTGAACAACTGGGCCCCAAATAATGACATAACATATTCTAATAAAGTTCATTTTAGGATTTGTTTAAAACAGAAATCACACAGTAAATCATAGCTAATCACCTAGATCCTTGTTGCCATTCTTTAGAACACACAGTGTTGCCAGTGCTCCTTCATTCACCAGTCGTGGTTTCCGCTACTATCATCTCATCAACTTGAGTCTTTGTGGTCATCCGTACAAGCTGGCAAGATGTCACAGTAATATCAGCCTTTCTTCTGGAAAATCGGTGGGTATGCCTGTTACTGCAGTACCAAATCATTCATGGTGTAGATCTATGCACCATCAGTCAATGTTAAGACCCCATGAAAATCACAATTTGAACAAAATTGTTAGCCCTGTAGTTGTAATCCTGTATTTCACTGATATTGTAAAAATAATTCATAGAATTCCCACAACTCTAATATTTTTACTGTGTTGCAGTAATAAATTATGCACTCAGAATGCTTGCATGACTCGTGGATTTGTAAATAACCCTGCTGAAAGCCAGCATCTTGACTACAGACCTTTGCAAAAAATCAAAATTCACTCTAATCCTGGATCAGTTAGCTTAGTCATGCTTTGAACAACCAGGACTTGCCATAGCCATATTTGCCAGCTTGTTCAGGGTTGCTGCCAGGCCTTCACAGCCACCATAGCAGCCCTGGCAGCTAGATCCTGCTGTACTTGGCCCGATAGGCAGTCCTGTATTCTACTGTGGCCCACTTCCTACAAACACCGACATATATTCAGTGGAATCTAGGGCTGAGTTGTCCAAATCACAATAAAGCTAATCTAGGATTAGAGTGAACGTTTTTTCACTTTTCAGTAAAGATTTCTGTTTTTATTTTCTGACCTCCAGTCATAAAATGTAAACAAAATAACATTGTTAAAATTGAACCCTCAATCCTGGGTTAGTGTAAACTGGCTTTCAAACAATTGACCTCGCTCCCAATGTGTGGCTTCATAGCTCAGTTGGTAGAGCATCGCACCGGTATTGCGGAGGTCACGGGTTCGAATCCCGTTGAAGCCCTGATTTTTTTCAGGCTTCTTCATTCCAATTGCTTAAATTGGAAATTCACTGCGAAGATCACATATCACCTTCAGCCGTGAACTGTAACCAATAGGCCACTGTGTCACGCACATCCTAAGTTAATATTAATTGATGTCTCTTGACAGGAGTCCTACAATCTGACAGCACCTGTTTGCCGCATGACAGTTGTTCCTGATCCTTATGTCATCACCACTCAGACAATGAGGTAAGTAAACAAATATTAATTTATACCTTTTGCAATGATGTACTTTTACAAATCGCTCTACCTAAACAAACACCTAGCAGCTTGTACCGCTTTCAATTGTTGCTTTTGTCATAAGAATTTAATCTGTTACTTTTGTAATTCTTTTTAACAATTTACAGATAACACAGCCATACATTAGGCAAAACTTGTATGTTTATGTACCAGTAAATTGAAGCCCATATGCAAAAATTTGGTTAATTCTGAGCACAAAAAAAACTGCACAAAAATATGACAATGATGTTGTCAATTATTACCAGGAGCCTAAACAACCCAGTAGTCGATACTTCAAATTTCAAAACATTTCGTCTAAATGATTTCGAGCACATAAATGCTTTTTGTAAACATGTTTCTTCGGAGAAATAAGACTTGACCGCATTTGAGAATTAATATGTTAACAATTCTGTTGTTATATTTCAGCCTTGCAGATCAGCTTTTGGGTATTTATGAGGATATCAGTGACAACTCAACCAATGAAACTTCGGTGTTTGCTGAAAAAGGAGGTATTACCTGGATTTTTTATTTTATTACAGTATTTAGTATGCGCCTGGTAAAGACATGTATTAAAGAAATAAAAAACGCGCCTGAGTGCATTGTTGAGTTATATAAGCACGCGGGAATTTTTAAGAACACGAGAGAAGTGCATAGAGAAGCACGAGGCGTAGCCGAGTGCTTCTCGCACTTCTCGAGTGTTCTTAAAAATTCCCAAGTGCTTATATAACTCAACAATGCACGAGGACAAGTTCTTTATTTCTTTTATAAAATGTTAAAGAAATTGCGCGCGCTAAAACTTGTGACGTAAGCAGCGTGCATTATAACTCCATAAAGCACGCGCGTGACGTAGGCAGCGTGCTTTATGGAGCTATAATGAACTCGAACTGGCCAATCACAGCGCGCGCAATTTCTTGATGATTTTATAATAGGGGAGAATTAGAAGATACGATTGTGCCTATGATTATCGCATGCGACAGGCTTACACCATGACTGCAATACAAATCCTGTTGTGTAAATCAACCTGCCACATCCTTACGACAGACGAGTAAATGGTCCTAAGTTATGTGATAGGCTTGTTGTAAGCTTGTTGCATGCATGTACCGTGTAAGTCGGCCCATTCTGTTTTATTCACATTCGTAAATGCTTTGTTGCATGGTAGGTCCAGTGACAAACACTTCAACCTTTTTCCTGTTCAAGTTCCATGGTAGCCAGTAAGTCATTCATTACTTTATATAAAAAACTAAAAAGCCTAAATGTTTTGTTCTGTTATAAAACATCAAAGTAGGGACTTGGGCATGTGGAAGAAACAAAACAATACATCTGGTTGTAAGCCCTCCACTCCCCTCCCCTCCCCCCCCCCGGATGCCAGTACTGAACAGGACTAAATGTTGCTTTATTATGACTTTTTAACTTAAAAACTGCCGTGGCTTGTTTCAAAATGTCTTTTTATTCCACCTATAAGCCCCCTCTGGATATAAACCCCTCCGTTTGCATCTTTGCCAAACTGTGTTGCAAAAAGAATAAATGATGAGAGATTCAACAGCAAAAATCAGCAAAATGCTCTTGTTAAGGAAAAACTATTTGCAGTGTTACTAATGTCTAAGGATGATTCTTTAAGGAAACTGTATCATAGTGCGTTTTGAAAATTATCTGCTAATCTTTTTGTCAAGTTTGTTTGCAATCTGTCTGAATCTTCCTCAGTCTTTACCATCTTTGTTCCTTTTTGGTTTAATATGACTTCTTCTTTAGTGTTTGTCTTCCTCACTTAACAATTATTTTGAAGTTGTCTTTGCTTTTATTTTGTACATCACAGACAGTAACTTGATGTCCTACGCATCTTCTTGTTTGTCTCTTGTAGTCCCACTACAGCTTGTCCCAATGGTCGATCAGTTTGGACAACAGTATTGTGTGATATCACAGCTGGAACAGTAAGTCTATTGTTTGCCTTTTTGTCTAATGCTTACATTGCATAATACATGATGATTATAATAATTGTTTTTATAAAATGTTTTGTGCATTTAATACACAAAGATCGTCGCAATTATGTAGGCAACGCCACCAGTTGGGGAAAAAACCTGATAATAATTCAGGTTTGAACAGGATTTCGAGCCTATGACCTCTGTGATACCAATACAGTGCTCTTATCAACTGACATGAAAATTTTGGGAGCTGGTCACTTTGCGAGTTCAAGCCTGATTTTTTTTTTCAAGCTTGCTTTTCAAAACTACTTAAAGCATCACTGCTAATCTAAATAAAAAGCCGTTTCTCCTGGTGTATGCAATTGTTCCCTCTACTAAAGAGAATGCTACACTGATGATGTAACTCCACTGAGATCCATGTAGTGTCTCTGATTGGTGGTTGCTCAGCTTTGAATTTTCGTGCCCAAGGCAATAACCAATTAGAAACACTACGTCATCATTATCAAATTTTCAGGTTGAATCTTGGGACTTCTTTTGCATTCAGTGTAGGTTGCTGTATTACTTCTCTGTGCGGCGATGAACTGTTTTGCAGGCTCTTCTTTTCATCCTCTTATAACATTTCAATAACTTTGAGCGATTTTTGTCTTCTTTAGGGTGCGCTGGATCTGCCGTCCAAGTGTCCAGATGGAACTTGCGATGGTTGTCGGTAAGTGTCCTAAATAATAAAAAGGTCACTTACTCATCAATGTGTAAATAAATATGTGTAAATTTAAAAATTTATTTTTGGTTTAAAATTTTTCAAACCGTTTTGGTTTTTATTTCCCTTTGTTTCAGATTATGATAATGAATACAAGACAAAGAAAAATCAAAATCAAACCGGTTTGAAAACTTTTAAACCAAACATAAATGTAAACCACAACAAATGTGTGGTAAATGTTGTGATCCAATTTTACCCTTGCTAAAAGGTGTTATTTTCCCTAGTTATTTCTGGTGTATGGTAATACTGTATATGATTAACACACAAAATGTTCACTGTTAACACAATCCCTGTAATGGCTTCCAACACGTCCCAGTCTGAGGACACTTGGAATCCTGGCACATGCGCATATCAAAACACTGCTGACTACCAACGGTATGCAGGCTTGTGGATGTTGGGGTTTAAAGGGTTAATTCCATTGTGAATACTGGCAATTGCTGATAGGAAATATGTTTTGCTTCTTTAGTTCTTGCCTCTATGAGAGAGAAAGATACTTGGGGTTTATTGCTTCTTAGTATTTAATGGAAAACATATGTCCAAGTTGCTATTTGTCAATCAGTGCTTTCAATAAGCACCGACGGCCGACGAAAAGTGTCGGCTACTTTGCTCGGCGAAGTCGGCTACTTTTTCCCCGAAATTGAAGAAACTAGAGAAAGATCCTTTCAAACCTTGTTGATGCAGTCGGCTACTCTATTCAAACTAGCTGCCTACTTCAAATTTTATTGAAACCCCTGGTCAATAACAGTGCAGACATATTCAATCTGGCAAAAGGTTGTCAAGTTGCCATAGTAACTGTTAGCTTTGCTTTGTTAGGTTCGAGATCTTGTGGCGAACAAAAATTGCTTGTCCTATCTGTACATTATCTGATTACACCAAAGTCAAATCCTCTTGTGAGGTAGGTTTGATCATTATGTAAATTCTCTGTAACGAGTCCAATTCATGTCAAATGGCCAGGTGAGGAGAAACTAGAATTTGATGAGCATTGAAGTTACTTACCTTAGAGTCACGAAAGCTGATACAGTCAACTCCCTCTTAACAGGCACCACTATAAGATGGACACCTCTATAAGAAAGACACCTTATGTTGGTCCCTGCCGTTTTTCGGTCATTTTTCTGTAACTAAACTCCCTATAAGATGGACACCTCTCCAAGACGGACAACAGGCACTTTGAAACTGTCAACGGACACTTGAGAAGACTTTGGTTTAGTAAATAAAAGTAAATAATACTTCAAAACGGGAAATACAGGTGCTGAATATGACAGCAAATTACTTTTCAAGGAAGCAAAATGTAACCTAATACATGTCTCTTTGTTTAAAACCAAACCTTCTTGGCAGCTCTTATCTTGTCAGCAGAATACAAGTTAGAGTGTAAATCAGTCATTGTTGCGTTCAAAACATCACTTGGAAGACAGAATACAGTCAACTTTTTTAATATTATTTTTGTTCCGGTTTGTAGGTTTTGTTTAAGTAAATAACTTAAAACAAACTTAGAACAGACATATATTCATTGGGCAGAGGTTCAGCATTATATCTCAGAATTTCTCGTGTCACGTTACCGGCACTCTCTATAAGCCAGACACCTCTCTAAGACAGACAGTTGGGGCTGGTCCCGATGGTGTCCGTCTTAAAGAGAGCTGACTGTATGTGAACATCGACACTGCAGTGAAGTGTCCAAAAAGGACTTAACCCAGTCCCAGGAATGACGAACATCAAATTTCTCCTCACGATATTAATAGATTATCAAGAGAAAAGGTTATGAGTATTAATAACATGATCTCCAACAGGAAATTGATTTTGATCTTTAAACAAATTCTCCCAACTATTACTATAAGAAAATGTACAGAGGTCAGTCAGGAGAATTTGTATCTGGATATTGGGGTTTAAAGGATTGATTGCTAAGGGTGTTTTACAGATAAGGACTTGAGCAATCTGTATTATCTCAAAGTCAACAATCTAATCTACATTTTATTAGATGAACTAATTGCACATATCTTTCTTTAGAATGGAAAAAAGTCTCTCACCTACATGTGGAAACAACCAAAGTAAGTTCAGTTGAATGTAATTTTGCCATCTGCAGTTTCATAGCAAACCGTAATGATATGCAACACAAAATAAGCTCATCTCATTTCACCCCACCTCACCCACCTGACCTGACCTGACCTGACCTGACCTGACCTCATCTCAACTCATTGCATCGCATCGCATTGCATCTCATCTCGTCTCACATCAGCTCAGCTCAGCTCATCTCAGCTCAACTCATGTCATCTCATCTCTCTTCCCATCTCACCTCGCCTCGTCTCTTTTCGCCTCGTGTTGCTTCACCTCTCCTCCCTCGCCTTGCGTCTCATCTTTCATCTCATTTCATTTCATCTCGTCTCTCATCCCATCTCACCTCACTTCGCCTTGCCTCGCCTCTCTCATCTCTCACCTCACCTCATCTCGATTCCACTCATCCTCTCTAATCTTATCTTATACATCATACTACTTACAAGTTGATGTTACAACCCTTGTCTTGTTTTGCTGATCATTTCAGGCTGTGTCGTGATGGAGTGGCTTTGCCTCCTGTGGAGCACAGCGATTGTAAAATTTGGGAGCAGTCTGTTGGCTCAGCCTTGAAGGATTTCAAGGTATGAAAAACTGTTGTTTATGAGTAGTTGCTCTAAAATGGAGTATACACCATGGTAACAGTCTGCTGTGACATTGCAGTGCCTGCTGTGGCTGTACAAAACGTCATTCAAGTTTTTCAGTCTGAATACGCAGTCATAGAAAATTGCTTGGTAAATCAACGATAAAATGAATCTGATTGTGCGTCTCTATTTTATTTTATCAGATTGGGATTGCTGTGGTAGCTGCTCTGGTTATCCTTATGATCTTCACCATGCTTTTCCTGTGGTACAACAACAGAAAGTACGTCAAGTTAAATTAAAACACCTATGAATGTCAAGTCAAAATTTTTACATTTAAACATCCCTTTTAAAACAAGAACTTAAAGCGCCTCGTAAAGCACCTGTATCTGCAATGCTTTCTCATTTGATTCTTTTTTACTTGCCGGAAATATCAGATTCTAAGGCAGAGCTGGGTGCAAAGAATAGAGTGGCAGTTCTCAGACCTATGTCGCAAGTGGAGATAACGTCTCGGAATTTTCTTTATTTGCCACACTTTATGGTTATAATGGAGCTAATGGTATTGCCATTTTGCTTGGAGTGCTAAGCTAGATTAGTCATTCCACTCATTAATGGTACACAAAATTTTGTTCTTTATTTATCTCCCACTAAAACAACAGTGCTCCCAAAATTGGCATCATACTCTTGCATCTATCTTGAGTTACCACCTTCAGTGTCACATGATATGGCTCTACAAAGGGCATACTGGCAGCTGCTTTTTGAATAATTATCACAAGCAAGTTTTCTTATTCAAATGCTGGAAAATGTAAATGATTTGAAGGGAATTGAAAGCTAGTGTTACAACAACTAGAGTCCTTGTCCAAGGTACCTACAGAGACTGAACAATGCCTGATTCCCTCTATGGCGCGCGCCTGCAGGGAATCATGGTAGACGTATTCATCAAACCATGCACGAGACTTAGCAACGATGAATACAACTACCGTGAATCCCTGCAGGCGCGCGCCATAGAAGGAATCGGGCATTGTTTTTTGGTCAAATCTTCAATGAAGCCCTCCGTGATTTTCCGATTAATATTGTCCAAAATTTGTCACGCCAACATGATGTAATGAGAACAGATCTTGTTGCTTAGCAACACAGGTGACAAAAACTACGGGCTCAAACAGTTGTCAGAAACAGAATGCCACCATCAACTAACACTTGTTTCTCCGATGGAAGTGAGCTCGTATGGAATGAGCCATTTTATTTAATTTTTTTGGTGGATTGGGGGGGCAAACACTGGCTTAGGAACACTAACTTAGGAACACTGGCTGTTTTAGAAAGTGTTTAAGGAAAATCGTCCGCCATTCCGGTTTGTTTGTCTGAGTCTTGTCTGAGTCATAACGTCACTCGCATGCTTCGCTATTCAAATACTGCTACACACAAGTTTTTCTCGTTGATTTACCACAGGTTAACTTACAAGTACCATCGCTTGGTTACAAGCAGTGATCGCCCTGGTGAACTACCTCAGGTTGAGAAATGTGTGGTGGATGATGATGAAGAAGATGATGAGGAGGTAAGACAATTGTTTGCTAGTAATACTGCATGTTTCCTCCTTCTTATGCTCTCGAATCGCTTTCGTTGAATTTCGATTATTGTCGGAAGACCTCGATAATTTTTGGCCGTCTTCGCATGATTTTCGGAAGTCTTTGGAAGGTTCTGGATGGTTTTCGATAATCTTTGAGAGTCTGAGTGATGTTTGGTAAACTTCAGAAGTATTCCTGTGATCTTCAACGACTCGTGAAGTGACATCAGGTGACATTCGATCGGTTCACTGATTCTATCAATTTTATTTGCGACTTTGTTTTGTTAGCATTAATAGTTTGTATTGGTTGTTTCTCTACGTAGGTTCATTTCAAGGCCGGAAAGGACCGCGGCAAGAAGATTCTTAAAAAGATCAAAGACATGGCAAGTGGAGGCAAAAGGAAGGTACGATCACATTGGCTTTGTAAACACTTTGTTAGCGCATGTCTAATTTCCCTCTTTCTCCCCTGTCCCCTCGCTTCCCAATTTGTAATGACAAGCCTGTGTCATGGAATCATCTGAAATTGTGTGACATAGCGTGTGTCACAAAATTACCAAAAATTGCATTACATAGCCCCTTTAAGGTCAGTCTGTGACACAGAATCATGTAAAATTGCGTGACCTTTAGTTGAGCACCTTTAAGACCAGTTTCTGTCACAGAATCACTTAAAATAACGTGACTTGTCTTAGCCCATGTATAGCGTGAGCCCCTTGTGTAACGCAGAATTACCTGCAATTTGGAGACCAACAGTTGGAGGAGCCCCTTTGAGGACCATCTTTTGTCACACAATCTCTAAAATAACGTGACCGGTAGCTCCTACTAGTATCGTTTTTGTGCACTGTATTTAGTGTTTCTGTTTTCCTAGGAGAAAGTCACATTTGATGACGATGACGACGAGTATTTTGAGTCTGTACACCTGGAGCCGGGCAAAGAGGCACTTGATGACTTCCATTAAACATGAGCAAGCACATGACAACCGGCTTCTACACTAACTGCAGCAAATACATCTTACACTCTGATCAATTTAAAAAAAAAATCAAGTGTCTTGTCTTCACTGACGCTTGACCTACAAGACCCACCCGCTAGTCACAAGAAACAGTAAATTAACAAGTAGGAAGTAGATAAGAAAAATAACAAGTATTGAAATTCTGTCAAGTTCTATACATTGTTAATTATACAAGCACAACTTCGCCCATCAAAGACTGCAGTAAAATGTAGTAGAGATAAGTGAACAACATTGCAATGCTGACAGTCATTGCCTTCTGGTGTGACAATTATCGCTCTCTGATGTGACAGTCATTAATGTCTGGCATGGCAGTCACGCTGTCTGGCGTGACAGCCATTGCTGTCTGGTGTGACATTCAGTGTTTTCTGACATGACCAATCAATGGTGTTCTCCTTGACAATCAATTTAGGAAAGTAAAAATCCTGTTCCTTAGTTGACAAGATGGCAATTAATGTCATCTAGCAAATTAATCCATACCTGGTTCTCAAGAAATTGAAATTGAAATTTTGCTTATATAAAATGCTTTGCTGTATTTTTTTGCGTCAAACGTGTGTATTTAGTGGCGGATTTATTGCAGGAAAGAATGTAAAAAAAACAAAGGCTAAAAAATTTCTTTCCCCACCCCCGTCGTGAGAATATGTGGACCCGCCACTGGTAGTTGTTAGGGTAACGTTTGTTATTTATGTAAGAGAAAAGCATACACAGGCAGATAAGAGCTCCAGATACATGCTGTCTTAGCCCATGTAGGCACAGGTTGGTATTAGGGAGGGAACATTATTTTTTGAAGTGCGAGGGCCGAGGGTTGGGCAATTTTTCTGGGCAAGTTTATTTTTACCCATGGCTCCATTGCACGATTTTTTTTTTCACCCGTTTTTTCTGTGCAGGATTTTTTGGGGAAATTACCCACCCCTCCCCTTCCCCCCGTTTCGTCCCTAAGTTTTCCCTCTGGGAAAAGGTAAAACAAAACTTCACTCCCACCACCTCCCCCGCTTTTCAACCGTAAACAATAACTGGCACCCAAATGAGTACATGCGTTTAAAAATAATTATTGCTAGAGTTAGATACCAACATTTGACGCATTTTTGTGTGATTAATTTAGTATTTAAGATTGGACTTGCAATGCGTGACACACGAATGAAAAGGTTGGACAATTTTTTAGAACTCACAGGTACAGTAGAAGCAAGCTTGTTTCACTCGGTTGCCTTGAATAAGTTTGCTGTTTTATCAGCTAGTTTTAGGCAGCCTGGGGAACAGATACATAGACTTTCACTGTACAACTCGCATAAAATTATGTTTTTGATCAGTGTGTCTTATAATCAAACAGGTTTTGAGGTCTTTTAGGGTAATGTATCTCTCCTAAATGTATTGAATATTTATGTCGCCACAGAAAAGTGGTCAATGTATTCAGTTTAGTTGTTGATGAGCACTTTTGTAGAATAGGTAACGTGCAAGATAGGGCATATATTTTAACCGCCATATCACAGGGAATTTTCGCATCAAGCAAGATATGTAAAATTTAATCGTAAATAACCGCGCTGTTTTCTTGACTTTTGTGGCGGCCATTTTGAATTTTTGAAACGCGGTGAGCTGGTGCGAGAATTGCGGGTCACCACCAAATGTCTGATTTTGCGCAGGAAAGGTTTTCGAACGTTACCAGTTTCCAAACGTATTAACTGACCGCGTTTTAAAATTGAAGATTTCTCGAAAGATGGCCGTGACTCGAGCAAGGCTTTCCGGATTATTTCTAACTTGATCCGGCAGCTATAACGGTAAGGAATCAATTTTAAAATCCAGAAAATTCTTGCACTTTAACACGGCTGTAACATTCAGAGTATTATTTCTGTAAACTTGCTTTCTTTTCAAATAAAGTATTGAGTAGTGTTAATTTGTTGTTTTCTTGTTTAATTCTGTTTTCCTTCAGCACTACTGAATCCTCCAAATAATGTTCAATTATTTGCTAGAGATTTTAACTCGGCGTTTTGTCCATAAACAATATTCATTGTGCTAACTTCTTGTACTCCACACCATGATCACATGAATCATATATCACAAAATAAAGCTAAAAGATGCCAGTCATAACTTAAAGTCATAAGTATTTTCCCGACCTCGTTCCCAGGATCTTCTCCGCTTTCAAGATGGCGGAAAGCGAAGTAGACCCTAACACAATAGACCTGTACAACCATTACAATAAACAAGAGGTTTGGGTGAAAGCAAAACTTTTACGCATCCTTCGAAAGCTGTGAATCTCGACTTAGTGCATGGCAAAAAAAAAAAGAAAATTGGACTCATCGTAAAAACCTCAAAGACAGTACATTTCACACAAGGCACCTCTATATATATATATATATATATATATATATATATATATACGAGCCGAGTGCCCATCAGGCGGAGTAAATCCAGGTTTCATTAGCATAAAGTGACCAGGAGTATTTCTACTACTCTGGAGGTTAGTCTATCGCAGGGTTACCCCCAGCATAACCTGCGTGGCAAGCGTTCCCGTGCGAACGAAGTGCTATGTGTCGCGCGAGGAAAGATTCTGGTCGCGCGAAAATTGGGGCGAGAGCAAAAAAAGGAAAAGGAGCAGGGAGGGGGTGGGGCAGCGATCTCGCCCCAATTTTCGCGCGACCAGAATCTTCGCTCGCACGCGTACGGGAACGCTTGCTACGCAGGCTACCCCCAGCAGTAAATTCACCAATACCAATTTATACTTCTGGGTGGAGAGAAGCACTATGAGAGTAAAGTATCTTGCCTAAGAACACATTTATATCGAGGATTGAACGCAGGTATTGTTTAGTAAGTACTTCATGTTTGACTGGATTATTTGACATTCCCATATTAATATTTGATAGAATAAGGTGTGTTTTTGGTGAACTTTTATTAGGAGGACACTCTGTGATGCCTATCATAAAGAACGTGCATCTCATTAGCGTTCAATCCTGGACATATCTATAAGAGCACACTATCACTGTTCATAATCCATGAAATATTTTTCGCGCACGCGATTTGGTCTTTATAACACGTCACGTAATACAGCAAAAACTGGGGAATATCATCTGATATTCCCCAGTTTTGGCTGCATCACGTGACGTGTTAAGACCAAATCGCGTGCGCGAAAAATATTTCATGGATTATAACAGATGATATTATTCCACTATTGTGCCATTTTACCATCTAAGGGCAAAAGAACGCGCAAAAATATGCCACGTTATTACACTGTAGAACAGGGCAAAAATACGGACTAAAAGCGGAGCGACAAAATGGCCGAACCAAACTTTATTTTATTAGTGAGGTCATTAGTGGAATAATAAATCCCTTATTCGATGGTTTAACATATAATACGAGCGGACATTTTGCTCATTGCTCGTATTTTTCCTCGTCACTTCGGGTCTCGGAAAAATACTACGCAACTCGCAAAATATTCACGCGTATTATATGTTAAACCACGAATAAGGTGTATATATTCCCCAGTTTTACAATTAGATACAATTACCTTCGCACGCTTAGTTTTCATCCAGAGTGAACTGTTAAAATGCAAAGAACTAAACATTTTGAATAGACTAAAAATATTCTGAACACCAATAGAAGGGGTATAGAATGGTCCTTGAAAAATCATGGGTCGCTGCAAATTTTTGGCGACTCTGGGAATGTCGGCGTCGCGAACTATATGTAGAGTGTCGGAATCTCGAGCTCGCAAAAAATTAAGCTGGTCTCCGAATCTCGAATTTCGAAATTTGAGTTTCTGAGTCTCGCAAACCAAGCAAAAGTTTAATCAGTACGAACCATCACAAAACAACGGTAACAACATCAGCAAAACAGAGGGGTACAGAGCGTTAAACTTTAGCGTGGCAATAGTCTCGGTCTGGGATTTTAAATGAGGGTGTCGGCGTCTCGGCGAGTCTCGAATTGTACCATTTTATACCCCTTCATTAGATAACAAGGTTACAACTATGCCACTCTGGGTAAACTGGATCGTTTTATGCTTGTACCAGTTTTCAAACACTCTTAGAGTTTCTTACTAAAACGAAACACACTCTGCATACCATGACTACTAATGTTGAGATTTTAACTGGTTTTATTTGACTTGCTGTGACGAACGCTTCAGCTGATAAAAGTCAACTGGCGGATATTCGACCAATAATATGAATCGTTGAAATTGAGAAGCAACACTTGACATCAACGTACAGATTCTCCTTACCACTCTCTTTACATACTTTAATTTATCTAGGAGAATCTTATGATATATCAATATAATTTCCCAAGGTCCCTTTATGACCAATCTCTTAATTGCCCGGATTGAAATTGTTGGTTTTTATTGAGATTTTGTAAGGAAATTATATGTTGATCAATGTTAATGCAAGGCTTCTAATGGTACAACGGCAGAACAGTTTCGATCGCGTTTTTGCATTTGAACGGCAAGACCTTTCTTTGCTAAAAGAACGCAATAAGTGACAATTTATGTGTTTGTACTGTTTTGTTACCAGTTTTAGCTAGCAAACCATGAATTTGAGGCATGCGACTTTTAGTTCAAACGCTTCATGCGGTGATTGTAGCTCTGTCGTGCGTGAGATCCACTCACCCAGTATCTGACATGCATGGTCAGGAAAAGAAGTGCGGCGATTAGAACCGTGAAGTGAAGTTTCATCTTGATTTCAGTCTCGGTGAACGGTAATAAGTTTCCAAGAAAGCTAAACGGCAAAGCAAGAAAGAACTCCAATGTAGTATCTGAATTAAAGTACAGTAATTAAGCATCGAGTCACTCTCACTGGCCGTAAAACGTTCACAACTCAGTTTTTGAGATTTCTACTAACTTATCAAGGGGTCTAATGAAGGATGTACTTTTACTGAGAAATAACATCAACAAACCATTATCAGTTATTGTTTGGCAATCCATAGTCATCACTAATCCCTTTCTGTAACAGTACGTCATCTTTGCCACATTAGAAAAACATTGTCTTTTCTGAGATTGTCTACTCCACGCATGGTTTGCACACGTATCTCTACCTATTAGCTGAGGGAGTATAATTTGTTCGTAGTTAACGCTCCGCCAAGGGCGAGGATTCTTACCGAGATTCTTAATTAAAAAACGATATGGGCCGAGGCTGGTTGAATAATGAAAAGAAAAGAAAACAGTTTCCAAGAAACTCAGCTTTAAGAGAAACATTTGCTTCCCGTTTGCTGAAAATATACAACGTTGCAGTCATCTGACTTTTGATAATACTGTGACGTCAGTGGCTTCGTTAACACCCCGAGGTATTTGGAACTGTCATTAGTATCGTGCATTTGACTAGGTGCAGATTTTTATCGTTTCATTAGCTAGCTTTGCCGTTTAGACAAAAGGAAAAATTTTATACGGTTTAGATAAAAATATATAATTGTATTGTACTTTGAAATTTTTAAAAAATATATATATCATATTCTTTTAATTCTTAAAATATTCTTAAAATTTGGCAAATTTCAGCCTCGATATTCTTATAAAATAGATTCTTATCCATAAAAAAGAGTGTAAAGAACGAGGTATATTCATGTGTAACGCGCTTGTTTCAGCTGACGGGTTAAAAGATGAGGTATATTGATGTAGTCTAAAAGTATTTGAAGGATAATAAACACAATAGCTACCATTTGGCTTTAAAAATATGCACGGATATTTGTCCTTAGACATTATCTGTTCCTTAAGAAACGACACCAGAAACTACCAGAACGACATCAGAAACCACAGAAATGTACATTTCGAGATACAAAATGACATTTTTCCTACCCTGCGAGCAGAGTCTTCTTCGATCTTCCGAGATACGTCGGGAAGAGGAAGAAACCAGGAAGATCGAAGAAGACTCTGCTCGCACAATATGCGCGCTTTTGTTAAAACAATGGAATAAATGTCTAATAAGAAGGCAATGAAAAAAAACAGAAGGCAACGTAACGCATGAAAAACACTTTCTTTGATAATCTAAAGAAAGATTTGAAGAGAGAAATCAAACCACGGGTATAAATATCAATTTTTTTGAAGACGCACGGAACACTTGAAAAGTTTAGCTTTAATTTTTCAAGTTGCAATCCGTTTCCATCCTAGCCATCGGCGGCCAAAGACGCTTGTTAACGGTTTCAGTGCTTTAATATAGCAATTTTTAATAAAAATGTACCATTATTTTGAGGTTTCCTTCGACACAAATATATATTTTGGCTGTTCAAAAGTCTGTTAAAATCCGTGACAAAGCCGTGTTAAGTGAAGGTTTGGAAGCGAAGGTCTGGCTTTCGTGAAGCTTGAAAACGCGGTCAGAAGAAATTCTGTTTATATTTATTTGTGATAACATGTTCAAGGGGCCCGTCATGGCCGTAGCGTGCATTTTTCGTGGAGAACGCAGGGAAGAGGAATTAGCTCGCCCCACTGGCCGAGATGGAACAGGTTAAAGGGGAATTGAAGCGTGGGTCTTGGAGTTCGCGCCCCCAGGAAATTTTTATTCTTAGGGGCTGGTAAATGCCATTTTACAAGATTTTATGGGAACAGTTTCATAAAGCAAAACATGGAAAAACGTTTGGTATTTAGGGACGGACCATTATTTTTCTGGAGGGGGGGATGAAAAATATCTCTCTGCAAACTTTTTTTTTTTATCTATGCACCTCTGCATACAATTTTTTTCTAACAACACCTTCCTGCAAACAATTTTTTTTTTAGACCTTTTTTAACCACGATCTGACACAAAAAGGAGGTTCGCTTTTGCTGCCATCAATCATTATTTAATTCAATATTTTATGGTGGCGACCAATAAACACCTCTGAACTCATCTTTTTCGTTTTCTGAGACGTACACTACGAAGATTGGCGGCAGTAATTTTTTTTTAATTGGGGGGCATAGGATTAGCGCTAATCGTATGCCCCCCAAAATATAACAACACGCAATAACATATGTATTAAGGCGTTTTTTGTAACGTTCGTTTACAGTATATTATAGTTATTATTCACTTCCATGGGAAGTTGTAGCTAGGCACGCGAATGTGCTATATATGCTGTTTTTTGCTAGTTGTATTCATTCCCTGAAGAAGTTTCAGTTAGAGACGAAACGCTTCGGAAATAAACGACAAGCTTACAACTACAAGAAGTCTTTCCTTGTGCTGCTAACTAGTTTTCGTTAAAAAATTAAAAAAATTAAAAAAAAGTTTCTGACTTCTATGCAAACTATTTTTTTAATACATATGATGTTTGCAAACAATTTATTTTGTCTTTTTAGGCCCTGCAAACAATTTTTTTCAATATTTTTCATCCCACCCCCCTCCAGAAAATAATGGTCCGTCCCTTAGTAAATTTTGTTGTTATTATTGCCGTAGTGTTGACTGGGATTTGAACTTCCGTATATTGAAATTATACCGTTTGTAATTTTCGCAAAGCTTTCATTCTGCTCCGCCCCTGATCATCTGTGCTACGCAGGCTACTTAAGCAATCGTACCATCAATAAATGAAATTACCCTGCTAACACAGCTCCAAATCCAGAGGTTACTCAACGAAACGAAGTAGTCAAAACAAGTGTGCAAAACGTTTATTTTCTAACCCACCCTACCACAGTCTCGAGCTACCCCCACTCCCACCCCCATATTCCGGAAATTTATGACCGAGTGAAATCCTGGCGCCGAGGGTCAGGAAACAAAGATGGCGGACAAGAATGTGCCATGCCGTTTTTTAAAACTTTATTATAAGGCATTAAAATGTCGTAATAGAGTTTATTGGTGAGTTTTTAACGTCTGGAACTTTATGTTTGGAGAGAATGACAAGGAGGGCCTTCTGTTTGGGGGAGCTCAACTTGGTTTAATGTCTTTACATGTAATGGCATGGAGGTACCCGTCTTGAGGCTCACTGCGGCAGCCTTTTAGCTTCTACTGGTGAGTAACAACAGCGTTTATATTCTCCACAGAATTTTAATGGACTTTAGAACTGATTGTTGTGGACTTTATTCGTGCTAATCCATGAAAAAAAGTAAATGAAATAAGTTGTTATATTGTAAGCTTGAATATTTAAGAGGCTCTAACTGAGAATATTGAGAGTTGCTGGACGGGCTCGAAAAATCGAAAATCCTGATACTTTGCCTGAAAAACACTTTTGGAGAACTATCTTCGAAAATGTTATTACAACTTTTTAAAGATTTATTGTTTTGGAGAAATTCATAATTTATACAAGTTTTGCCTAATTAATTATGCATAAATTAGTTCAATTCTTTTGTATTGAAGCACTTTGCAATGCTAGGAAACAAGGTTAATTTTCAATAAGAGCATTGCCTTTCTGCTTTCTATCAATGGTTCTTTTATATGTTGTGCTGTAGTAATTATAGTTTCAGCACCATTAGTATAAAATTACTATCTTGAGCTTTACACCTGTACGTGAAAATGGGAAAATTGAGCACATCCAGATGCTTAAAATGCCTCTTGGTATGTCAGAGGTCAAGTCGATCAATGTCTGGTTAGATTAATTTGCAAAGTGGAGCACTTCTGACCTTTTGGCACAGAACCTTCGTTCAAAAATCATCACTGCTAGAAAATAAGTTAAAGATCATCACAGTCAACAAAGAGCTTGTTTCTCAAAATACAGATCTGTTATTTGCAAATTCTGCACTTTCGGTGTTCTATTCCTGTTTTAGGTTATCACACACAAAAATTTGACTGTTGTAAAATACAGTAAGCCAAGTATACCAGTGACCCGTAGGTGCTCATGGATAAACTGACAGAAATCTTGTGGCACGACTAAATAAGCTCACAGCAGAACAAATTATTTCTACTTCTACCCACACTATCTTTCGGTCTTGTCACTTGCACTTGTGTGCTATTATTATTATTATTGTTTTTTTGCGGGGGGGGGGGGGGGGGGGGGGAGACTCATGTGATGATGTCCAATTGCTTTTTTGGAACTGTCACATAAACAAACCCCAATACAAACTTCTTGAAAGCTTGGCATAAAAAAATAAGCATCTACAGTCCATGCAACAAAATTATACACTACCACCAAATGTTTTCAGGGCTTGAAATTGCGACCGATACGATCGCCAATGCGAATAACATTTCACCCTTGGCAGCTAAACATTCTGGTTTAGTTGCCATAATTTTTGGCGACTACCGGTACATTTCTGTGTGTTGACGATGAATAACGGTCATTTCCTCAGACATTGTGCCCTTCCAGTTCAGTTATATCGGAAGATCTTTGCTTCTAAAACATCCAAAATAAGAAAAGAAGTCAATCCATCCTTTTCCTTTGCTGTAAAAGATTCTGTCACATCGCGAAACTTGCAAATAGCTGACCGTGTTTGAAATTGCCTTATAATGCTTTGCAAACCCTTGAGCACGTCATGTATGCCTATGGTTTGTGTTCCTTGTAATGTATGGTTATCTGCCATGTTGACTCCTTCGAGGTTCGTAACGTTACGTTAGCTACAAAGTTAATGGCCACAAAATCTTACATAATGTGTTTGTTTTGTTTTTTTCTTTTTGAATATTTATGTTTCTAATTCAGTCCTTTTTTGGATTAATTTCCTAGAAGTGATTTTAAACACTTTTAACAAGACCCTATTTGATTTTGTAATCTGGCGACTAAAATTTTGCGTTTGGCGACTATTTTTTACCACTTGGTCGCCAAATGGCGACTTGAAGATTTTCTTAATTTCGAGCCCTGGTTTTCAAAAAGTGGGGATCCGGATTTTGATTGAAAATAGTAGTGGATCAATGAATAGGCCATTTCTGATATGCCACAAGCATATGCCAAGTGCAAAACATTTCTTGTGCAAATGACTTTTTGTTATCATGCAAATAAAACTCATTTTCACAAGAAAAGTTTTGCACTAGGCCTCGTGTTAAGAGTAAGAATTTTTCGAACTCCGAAATGGCCTATTTGGTCAAAAGTAGCATGGATAAGCAGATCCATATTAACCTTTCCCCCCATGGTTTATATTGCAGAGGTCCCTCCACCCCTCCCTTTGGGAGGTGTGGAGAGTCACAGGCCCTACAATCAAAACCACCAGGCAGAGTGTTTAAAAACTGTGATTGGAAATTTAAATTGAGTGGTTCAATTCTTAACACATCTGAAAAACTATGATGTGATCTGAAAAAAGTTGACATGCAGTTTGTATTTGCAATTTGTCTTGTCAGCAATGATGTGATTTCAAAGGCCATGCATGTAAAGATCATTGTTTTCAGAATTTGTATGAACAATAGTGGCCCTGTTGAGCCAAAAGGCTAGGAAAACACATGAGGTGTATTTAGCCTGTAAGAAAAGCAGATTTTTGTTTGAAATTAAAGGGTTCATGCTGATTTGCAGTGAAGAGAGTATCCAAAACTCAAAAAGCCTTGTGTTGGCTTTCCTAAAAAATAAATGTACCCCTCATCAGATGATAAAAGTTTTTAATTCATGTGATCTAGATTGATGCTGTGCAAGACAGAATTTAGCAAGCGCATTTTTTCTGCTCTAGTGGCTTTGATAGGAAGGTTAATACATATAACCCAAAACATGCCACAAGGACAAGTTAGTCTTGAGGGCTAAAATCACCAACATTTAGATCCATAGTCTTCTACATGTACACTAGACATTAGGCCATTCCTGTACCCAGCTAATACATGTCGTAGATGTGGTTCAACTCTTAAACTAAGCAAGACTGTGTCATTTATCTTTAAGGACCTGTATTACCATCCACAGGAGGACAGAGGAGAAGACAGACCTAACCTAACACAATCATTTCAAATCACATGGATGATTAAACCAGACTTCACATGAACATGGTAAGTTGATTTTTTTCATCTGTTACTTTATTTACACAATGTAGCACACAATAATTACAGAATGATGCATTTTGTCATTTTTGTGTTGAAGGCTCATGTCATAAAATAATGTGGTTCAACTCTTGAACTAAATATGACTGTGTTGTTTATCTTTAAGGACCTTTCAGTATTCGTCTCCAGATGGGGACAGATGGAAAGACAAACCAAACACCAGATCAAACACCAGACCAAGGACAGACCAAACCAGACCAAGGGCAGACTAAGGGCAGACCAAACACCAGACCAAGGACAGACCAAGGGCAGACCAAACCAGACCAAGGCCAGACCAAACCAGACCAAGGGCAGACCAAACCAGATCAAGGACAGACCAAACCAGACCAAGGACAGACCATACCAGACCAAGGACAGACCAAACCAGACCAAGGACAGACCATACCAGACCAAGGACAGACCAAACCAGACCAAGGGCAGACCAAGGGCAGACCAAGGGCAGACCAAACCAGACCAAGGACAGACCAAGGGCAGACCAAACCAGACCAATGACAGACCAAACCAGACTACGGACAGACCAAGAACAGAACAACCAGACCAAGGACAGACCAAACCAGATCAAGGACAGACCAAGGGCAGACCAAACACCAGAACAAGGACAGACCAAACACCAGACCAAGGACAGACTAAACCAGACCAAGGACAGACCAAGGACAGACCAGGGACAGACCAAACCACATCGTGCCATTCAGTCAGACATGGTGAGTTTATTTGATTTTTCAATGTTATGCTATAATGCTATAAAATAGGTGCATGTTGTTGTACCTAGACATACATAGACATACTTTATTTACATGGACACGCTTACTGTTCGCTAGTTTCCAGGTGCTCCACGATTTAAATTAACAAGTAATGTACAACATTATTAAAACTTAAACATATTTACATCAGGCTAATTTAAAATCGCTTAAAAACATCAAGTTAATCAGAAAAAAACTGAACTAAAAGCAATGAAATATAATCAAAATGTATGAAACGTGAAAATCAGTTTGCCGGATCTTTTTCAAAAAGTCTTTTGAGCCTGCCATGGAACGAATATTACAAGGTAGCATGTTCCATTGTTTGCAGCAGCATAGCGCCACGACTTTAGACCGTATCTAGTAGTGTTCACATTAGATTTTGGAAGCTGGATGGAGCCCTGCCTTGAATAATATTGTTCACAGTCAGTAACATGTCTTGAGTGCATCGATTTTCTAAGGTTGATGTTGATCCGATACGCCGTAAGAGCACTTTGTATGACAAGATCTTGTTGCTGTACACAAATCTCAAGACCCTCGCATTTGTTCTTTCCAGTTTTCTATATTTCTTCTTCCACAGTGATACCAAACCTGACTACAATAAGAAAAATATGGTAAAATAAAAGCTTGATACAAGGATTCCTTTGTTTTACAAGGTAGAATGTTTTTTATCTTCTCAGAGCGTTTATTTGGCTCCCCACCTTGCAACAAATGTCCGCAATGTGTGAATCAAATTTCAGTTTTTTGTCTTAAGTTATGCTCAGCAGTTTTATCCCCTTGGATACTGGAATTTCTTTACCCGCACATTCGATGCTGATATTTGACTGACTAGCATTTCCTAACACCACGGCGTTATATTTTGTTGGGTTGGCAATCATTCCATTTTGTTTGAACCAAGAGCTGGCATTGAACAGATCTTGGTTAATCATGTTTTCTACTGCGCGGGAACATTAAATTGAAGCGTATAAATTGGTGTCGTCTGCAAAGCTTAGTAAGCTGCTCTCGTTTATAGCATAGGCCAAATCGTTCATAAAAGTATTAAAAAGAAGCGGTCCTTAAATATTGACCACTGGGGTACACCACTACGAACGACATTCCACAATGAAAAACTCTTACCCAGTTTGACTCGTTGGTAGCGATGTGAAAGGTAGCTCTGAAGGAGGGACCATGATCTTTCATCCAGTCCATAAAATCTAAGCTTTTCCAACAGAAGACCGTGAGGGATACAGTCGAATGCCTTGCTAAGGTCCAGTGTAGTAGCACCAATAACATGGCTTTGATAAGTTTTTCTTTCCACTCTTCGGTAAGTGTTAATTACGCCGCAGAGCAGCCATGAAATTTCCGATATGCGAATGGATAACCGTGGAAAATGGTATCAAAATAACTCATCTGTGTACGGACAATACGTTCGAACACGTTGTCGAATGCGGGCAGCACGGTGACAGGTCTAAAGTTTGCTTTGTCCAACACGCTGTCCTTTTTGTGTAAAGGTGTAATCTGACTCTTCTTCCACCCTTCGGGGCCTTCTGCCTTTGCAATAATAGTATTTATAAGATCACTAAGCGGTTCAGACAGTGATGGTGCCGCTGCCTTGACTGCATGCGGCGGAATCAAGTCGTATCCCTGGGCTTTGTTTGCCTTGATGTTGTTGAGTATTTGCCTTACTTCGTGGTGATTTGTAAAACGAAAAGTAAAGTTCTTACTGGCAATACTGTTCATAGGTAAGCGAGAGGCATGTCACTTGGCTTGAAGGAATGGATTTGCAAACATACAATAAAATACCTCCACTGCCTTTCTTGCGATCCTTGCGATAACATTCATATCCTTTTTTAATGGGAATCTGGAAATGATGCATGTATCTTTGTTTCCTGTAGACACAAAATGTTGAACGTTTCAATCCAGTCCTGAAGTTCGCAGACTTTTCCAGCGAGAGCATTTATGTTGAAACTTCCGATAATAAAGTTCTTATTTGCATATCCACGCAATGTCGAAGAAGTCGCTATTCACATCGTTTAAATGCCCATGATCTGAAAGTTTGCTTGAATTAAACGAATCGAAGAATGAATCGCTAAACTGTGGTGGAGAACAAGTCAAACATTTCCAGTCTGCTTGAAAGTTGTGAAGTTTTTCAATGTTGTCCCTTCGTAGCCCCACACACTTGCCTTGATAGTTTCTTTTGCAGCCTTTGCACAATATGGCCGCCTGATTCTTCCTGACAGTCTTGTCCTAAGAAGAACACTTCGGCTTTGCGGTCTGGCCCAGGTTTGGCTCAATATCGTGATGTAGGGCAACATCTGAAATCCATAAGCACATGTATCCATGTTTGGTCCATTTGGTTTGAGCTGTCCTGATTCTGGCCAGGTTTTGAGCCATCGCTCGCTTGAAGACATTCAGTTTGTTTGACAATACGGCGCTCGAATTTAAATACTCTAATGAGTAATGGATTATTGTTGGAGAATGCTTTTCGAGACCGGTTTCCCATGACACGAAGATACAAAATAAGAATATGGCAGAAATAAATCGATTTAAGCAAGTCACTTACATTGCACTAGCATGTCACTGGTAGAATCATGCAAAATATTGCCTGATATTTATAATTAATCCAACAAGGCTGCAGGCTGAGTTGGCTTAAGTATCGGAAAACATTCTGCAAGATTAAGCAGGATAAATAAATTGTTTGTTATTAAATAAATGATCTGTCAATGAAACACCTTTTATGGTAAACATCTGTGACAAAACATTTCTTAGAAACATTATAAACTTCATTTAAAAAGTGTAAAATAGACGATGTTTCAATGTTTCCTGAACGTCACATTTATCAAGTCAATTTAAGAGTTAAAAAATAAAAATATATAAATACTAAAGAGGACAAAAGAGACCATAATTGTTAGGTCTTGACACATCATGTGATGCAACCAATATAGGTTCCCCCCAAGTGATACTTCCTTGAATGCATGGGGTTGTTTAGTGCTAAACACTGCATCAAAGCTTTCTTAAGACAATCAAAATACCGGTATTTGCAGAATTTTCTTGTTTTTATGCCAAGCATCTTAAGGTTACCACCTAGGTACACAATACTTAGTTGTTCACTATTGGTTTTACAGCATGGACCCAGGCCTGTGGACCAAGCAGAGGATCAAGGATCAAGGAACAAGGACAGGAGCAGTTGGACTGCTAACTGAGGAACAAGGACAGCACTATGGACAGAGGGTGGACAGCAAGCCTCGGATAACCAAGAACTTACACTTTACACTGTACAAATATCATGTAAATAGTTTTATTTGTTGGGGTAATACTATATCAAAAGATCAATCCTTGACAAGTGTTTACCATATGACGTCACTTACTTAATTATTCTGCATGTCTTCATTTCAACAAATCTACTTTTTAGAACAACTCGGTCATCACTTTTGAGCCAAATTAAACCAAAAATTTCTTGATAACTTATGGTAAACATTTGTTTCGCAATATAAATACCCACTGTTTATAACTGAGTTACATGTGCATAATGCGATGCAGTTTCTGTTAGCCTTCTTTACAGTAATAAGTAATCTGGGTCATTGGGCAAATTGGTGAAAAACCTTGTTGCGTGATCATCATAATAACAAACTGGTGACAAACTCTTTGCATTGTTTTTTGGGGAAAAAAGCTTGAACTTTATTTAATCAATCAATCAATCAATCAATCAATCAAACTATCAGTCAATCAATCAATCAATCAAGAAGCCAAACAATTTAATCAATCAATCAATCAATCAATCAATCAATCAATCAATCAATCAATCAATCAATCAATAAGCCAAACAATTTAATCAATCAATCAAACTATCAATCAATCAATCAATTAAACAATCAAATAATAAATCAATCATTTAATCAACAAATCAAACAGTCAATCAATCAATTACAATAATTAATCAATTTATTATTCAAACAATCAGTGAATCAATAATTTATTTAACTATGTAGGGCTTAGTCTAGAACATTAAAAAGAACTCATTAATTAAAAATATTGCTTTGATGCACATGTAGCTGCTAATATAAACAGAGTATTGATTGCACTGGCCGGTGTGCGGTGTGTGTGCCATTCATTTGCAAATAAGTGGCTTGTTTACAAATTTGTCGCTGTTGATTTTATTCTGTCACATTTTCCATGAATTATCTATTTTGAAAAACCAAAACTTTATCTTTCATACTGTCAGACTGGGAACATTATTTTGTCAAATTATAGCAATATATTTTTATCATCATGGGCTATGATTGAAATGAGATTTTTCTGAACAATTGTAAAACAAAATTATACATAATTTAATATTAAAGACTCAAATTATACTCAAAAAAAGAAGCAATTTTATTCAGGAAAAGGACAAAGATTTAGGATAAAATGACTAGAATTGCTTAAAAATACCAATTGCAGCCCTCATTCAGCTAGAATCTATTTCAATTTAAAAAATAAAACCAATTCTATTCTCTTTCGCTTCGCTCAGCCGAATAGAAAACATTTCTATTATAAGTAAGGACGCAAACAACACAACAGTTTGTGGAGGGAGCCGCCAGCATTTGAGTTTATTTACAGTGAAATACAAGTATAAGCGGGAAAATGGAAAAAGTAACAATACAAGCACCGAAGCAAGCTAAGTATAAACAACAACGTATACAGGATCTAAAGATAAATAACAGCCAAAGCGGATACAGCAAACAGGAATGTAAACATGGCAATTACAGCTATTACAAACTACAGCGAAAAGACAAACTAAGTTAAGAAAAAATACACACTATTTTACAAACAAAATATGAAAAAACTAGCCTCGAGAAAACTGGTCGGCGTCAAGTGGTGTGACATACACGAGGAGTGGTTTATAAAGGGGCTAGAGATCCCAATGGGAATTATGCAATACCCGCTAATTAACAACTAAAAGAAATACATTCTTTTCAGGTGTTCAGCTTTTGGTGTACACATAACTGATAAAAAAACTCCATTTTTTTATTATTGTTCTATGCTATTGCAAATTTTTAAAATCCAAAACTAAAACAAATTTATTGAACATATTTATACTCTTGGAGTGCTTCAATTAAGATCTGCCTCATTAAAAAAAATCTGTTCATTTAAAAAAATTATTTTGCTTTTTTTCCCATGGGTACGGGCATTTTCGCATACAAATTTCATATTATTTTTCTATTAATATCGAAGGCTATTTGATTTATTTTAAATCCAAAGCAATGGAAACATCAGGAAAAATTCAGTTAATCTTACTGAAGCCACTTATTTGCTTATGAAAACTCAGTTCAAACTTTCATTCTCCTTACAAGTTTCCTATTGAGCAGTTTCAGAATTCATTTACCTTGATACAATCATTATTTTGTCTCAATTCATTTTGCCTTGGAGACGCTTGGCAGTTAATGGGGTCAAGCTGTGGTTGAAATGATGGGAAGAGGCATTACTAAAAGTTTGCAAGAGAAAACAAAAGAGTTAACTCGTTTATTCTCTCTTGTAAACTTTTGATTGCATCTTTTCCCATCATTTTGACTTTGGTCCACTTCCATTTGCTGTCCCTGGGTCTCTTAACATGAATTCGAACTAAAACAGTATCAGTTTTAATTTTTTTTTTCATTTTCATTTTAAAACCCCCAGCCACACTGATTTTACTTTAATAATCCAAATCACCTTTCTTTTGGGAGAGTAGCTGCTCCATAGGAAACTTGTTTTTAAGAAAATATTTCATTTTTACAAGGTAAGGTAAATTGTAGTCTCAATGTTCATTATGCTCTAGGCCTTTATTTTTTCTTTAAAATTAACTGTTTTGGCCAATTCAACTTTCACTGATTACAGCTTTTTTTTGGTGGGGCCATATTTTCATTCTTCAACCCTTTTTACATAAAAAATTAGGGATAAATTATTTTTTCCATTTCATCAATAGCATGATGGTTCATGAGACTACAATATTTTTTAGTTACCTTTAAACAAAGAAGACATAAAACTACATCTTGTCGGTTACAAGACTATTCCAATTAAATTCAATTGTCTGATTAATAAATTATTAATTCAATACCAATCTCTAGGATTTCTCAAATTTAATTTATTTTCTCTCCCAGTTTTTTTTTACATGTTCGATTTTCAAATTTCGCATTCCTTCTTTCCGTCTGCTTTGTTTAAAGGTGCAACACAAGCTCATTAGCACAAAAGTTAGCAGTTCCTAATGAATTCAGTTAAAGATGGGCGATTAATTTATTTTCAACTGAGAGGGCAATCTTGCAAAGACATAATAATTTGGGGGTATAAAATAGTTCCTTAGAATCAAATAAGTGTTGTCAAGTGAGCCTAAGTCATACAAGCCTCTTAGTATCTTAGTAAGAAACCTTTCAAGTACACTTCAAAATAGTAGAAGAGCTTTTGTTATTTGTAATTGTAGGCTTTTCCAAAACAAAATGCATAATTAAGTATGTTTAATTAGCAATTAAGAACTTTAGCTTAATAACCTAGCCCAGGGGCACAAGTTTTGTTTCAGTTAAGTGGGGTAGGCATTTTGCCATTCTTACTGTGCTAATGAGCTTGTTTATTTTCTCTTTGTGGATTTTCTATTTTCCACTGAACGTAGTGTATTTTAGATTATTTTCAGGAACTGAGATGGCCCACACACCTGCACACATAACAAGTGGTCAGATTTTCATCTAGCCGATCAACGTCCCTGCAGGGTTGTGGAAACTCTTGCTCTGAGGTTAGTGTTTCTGACGTTCCTCTGCAATATTCCGACTGCGAAATCCTGGTGAGTTTATCTGATCCGCTTATCTTTGGTGGCGGCACTTGGACACTTTGATGATTTGGTCGTTTGCTCTCAAGTGGAGGAGGCATTGTGAGGGGAGGTGAGAGTTTGCTTTTCATGTCTTTTCGGCTTTACTTAACTACATCAGAATACCACACTTTTATTCTAATTGGCTTTCAGAGATGTTTGTTTTCAATCAATGTGTCTGGAAATCTTCTGTTGTTGAGGACGTAAAACAGTAGTGCTTTAGTGCAGGTATGGGCAGTACATTTCCTAGATGTTGGGGTTAGTTTAGAACAAAGAATGCCACTTATCTGACTCGACTGGAATTTCACAAGCGACACTAGATTGAGCTGATGGTCATTTGGGATTCTTCTGAACGAGCTGATGCCTGTTTAGGGATTTTCTTTCTTTAAACTTAAGACTTAATTTTCCTTTTAGTTTTTTTTTTTAAAAATAAAGCATCAAATTAAAACAAATTAGTCAGAATTAACATTCCAAATTGATAAACAGCTTAAAATTAATTATTCGAAATTCCAATTTTTTTTCGGTTTCACTTTTGGCCTGGTTAAACGCCGTCCTTTTCATTAGTCGAACCTAGTGTAAATGAGCAAAAACAATAGCTTTTGTTCATTTGCATTCAGTTCGGCTAATGAAAAGTGCGGCGTTTAACCAGGGCCTTAAGAATAAGTTCAAATCTGAGAAATTCTAAAGTAGTATCCTGCGTCCGTTACTTGAATTGTCACACAACACTTCTTCCTAAGAGTGTTGCGTGACGACCCAAGTAATGCCTGCAAAGGAAGCTTCTTTAGATTTCGAAAATTTGAACTTATTAAAAAATATATATATTTCCGTCTTTCATATTCTAATTTCGAAAACTAGGTCAATTGTTGATTTTGGCGGCCAAAACTTTTAACTAAACGGATATTTTAATAGATTTTCTTATCCTTTACACTAATAATTATTAATTGTTCGTTCTCGACTTCAACACAAAACTAAACTTATGAAACTTAACTCGTAACTAAATAAATAATTCGATTTTGACTTCACAGGCCAATTTTTCGTCTTCCAAAACTTCGATTAAAACTTCTAAAACTCTATTTTTTTAACCAAATATATAATTGGATTGTTTTTCTTAATTCCGCAGGCCAATTGTTTAGTGTTATCTTCCAAAACCTCAAATTAAACATCTAGAAGCTCTATTATTCAATTTTTTAAAAAAATTCTTACGCCAATTTGTTCATCTTACTTCCAAAACAAAACAAAATCAAGGGCCCGTTTTCCGTCAGCTATTTTCCAACGTTGTTTAACTTCGTTATGATCCTAGGGAACACAGCGGTAGTTCATCGGGCGAGACGAAGAAAACCGAGCGCCAAAATCGGCATGACGTATTGGTCGCGCCGATTTTGCCGTTCGGTTAACTTCGTCTCACCCCGACTGACTACCCTTGGGTTCCCGAGGATTCTTCGTTGTTCGATGCTATTCAAAACCAAAATTTCTATGAACAGTTTATTAAACAGCTATCAAATTTAAATCTTGAATATCATTAACTTCGTTACCATCCGCGGGAACACAGCGGCAGTTAATCGGGGCTAGACGAAGTAAACCGGACCGCAAAATCGGCATGACGTAATCGTCGTGCCGATTTTGCCGCTCGGTTTTCTTCGTCTCACCCCGATTAACTGCCGGTGTGTTCCCGAGGATTCTTCGTTGTTTGATGCTATTCAAAACCAAAATTACAAAGAACAATAAAACAAAACAACTATCAAATTCCACCGTGTTTGCATTTTAAGGCGATTCAAATCTTGAATATTTAATTAGGACTTGCTCTCAAATTCTCTACTTGAAAATTGCGCGCAAAACATTTAAACCGCGATTTCTTTCGCAAAAACGCTTCTTATAAACTATAAAACTTCGCTGATTAAAATTTCCAATACCAAAACCAGCTTTATGCAATTGTAGGTGATGCAAACAAGCGCCTTTTTGCTTTCGCATAATTATTTACTTTAATTAGCAAAACATCTTCTTTATTAACTTTAAAATAAGCGATAGAAAACTCCTAAACTTGTATCAGCTCTGACGGGAGAGTTTCAAATGACTTGTGTTCTTTTGGTGAAGCTTGTGGGATGACAGGTGGGGTCAGTTGGTCGGCGAGTCAGATTAGCGGTTTTCTGCGTTCGATTCTTTTCCTGACTTCTATGGAAATGTACTGAACACGATTTGTACTTTAGTACTTCGGTTTTCTGGTCATTCGAACGGAAATTTCACGATACATTCGTTGAAAACACGCGTCTTAAAATTTATAATTTCGGCTTTAATTTTTTCGCAAATTATTTACGGCCTTTAAAAACAAATGAATATTCCAAATTCAAATGAGTGTGGTATTATGACGTAGTTGAGTGAAACTGAGGAGGCATGGGGAGCAAACTCTCACCTCACCTCATTATGCCTTTTCCACTTGGGAGCAAACGGCCATATCATTAAAGTGTGTCAAGTGTCGTCATCAAAGATGGCCGATCGGATAAACAAACCGGGATTTTAAAGTTGGAATATTAATGAGGAACAGAAGAAACACTTCAACTTGGAGCAGAGTGAAAACAACCCGACAAGCAGGGACAAGATCGGCTACATTTTTATTTTTTTTAACACATCAAAACGGAAATAAAGAGACAAAGAGGCAGTTTTTCTGTTGTCGTTTTTACCAACAATCCACCATTACTAACCAGATAAACACTTGTGTTCATGACTAAGTCCTGTTATACAGTGTAAACTGTCACGCAACTTGTCCCGCAATCTTCCCGAAAACGGCGTGACAAGTCACAAAACATCGAGCCGTGTAAAACACTACGCAAAGGCCAAACCCTTGCAAAACAAGACGCTACAGCAGCTGCAGAAAGAAGAAATAAGTTCCGACTTTCTTCAACCGCTATAGCGAACCTTTTCGCAAGAATTTTGTCAGTTGCTCGGTGTTTTACACAGCGCAATGTTTCACGTAACGCACTTGTCACGCCACCTTCGAAAATATTGCAAGATTAGTTGCATGAAAGATTACACAATATAACAGGACTACAAACCAAGTTCTGCTTTTAAGTAAACCACCACTAAACAATGTCTGCGTTTTCGCTGTTGTATTTACAAGTTACAAACTGTACCTAGTTGCTCAAGATGGAAGTCGAATTTCAAATTAAATTTGCATTTGCCGTGTTCAAATTTTGCGAACTTAAGCTGTCACACAACGCCTGCACAAGCGTGACGCAAGACTGTTTGTCTTCGCATGTCACGCTGAAGTTTGGCTGAATGTGCAAAACAAGATAGGCGTAAAAAGGCATAGCATCAAACTCCAAACCAAAATTGTCACTGGCATCAAGGCTGCGCTAAAATTTGGAGCCGCAAATTGAAAATAGTAAAATATAATCAGCTTTGGTTTTGCAGTAAATCTGCGTAATTGCGCTGTGCAACTAATTGTTTCTCGTTGAACATAAACCCCCCGGGATGCGAAAGGAAGTAAATAATTAAATTGCGCTTTGGCATCCTTCATTAAACGTTTGCCTCGAAAATAACTTCCAGCCTGAGCAACTAAGCATTCTGTAACTTACAAATACAACAATGAAAATGAGGTGTTAAACACAAAGACGCACTACAGATGAGATTTGAAAAAAGACCAACACGAGAATAAATGAAAATTTCTATTTTGTTAGTAATTTTAAACTTGCAAAGAATTTGACAAATTTTATAGTATTTCCAGACAATCTGCAAATATGAATATAAGAATAAATTGTATCCAAGTCTTAAGAAGTCAAAACCCACAGATAATGCGTCTTGGTGTTTAACAGATGTAACCGACATTGTACTTTAGTGGTCATATTTTGTTCCTAGATTACCAAGTATACAGTGGCCCGTGTTCATCCCAAACAAAATCACTACAAATACATCCTCACTGGATGTTTCGTGTTTCAACGTTCCCAACAATAATATTAATAAATAATTAAATATTGGCCAAATTGAATAAGACAACAAATGCTTATTTACTTCATCAGAAATTCATTTTAAAAATAATTCCAGATCACCAAAGTAATGAAAATTTAGTAGAATGAAAACTAACCTTATTTTCGGAAGTAGCGATCAAAAAAATCAATTTTACAAATCCACATTGTCAAAGTCATGGGAATTTTGTAGATTAATAAAAAAAGAAATCTATTAAGTTCTTGGTAATCTGACATTTTGCGACTCAAAACCTCACCTCCCCTCAAATCAACAACTGAACCACACATTTTAATTTCTGCATTAATAAATAAATTTATTTTAATAAAGCCACATTTTCAAAGTAATGAGAATTTAGTGGAAGCCTTTCTGAGCTTTTTGCTTTTTGACATTTTCATAGCTTTAGAGCTCCCCAAATAAATAGCAGAGTGGAATTGCACCATTGATTTTCTCCAGGTATCAACAAATCAATTTGATGCTTCCACATAATCACAACTGGTCACTCAATGAGGATGAAATTTTTTCCTTATTTTTTTCATAAAACAAACTTCCCTGGCACTAGTTAGCTCAAAAATTATTCCCAAAATTTGTGTTCATTCCGCAAAATTTCAAAACCTATTGTTTTGCAACTCAAGCTGAAGGGATAAGTGTTAAGGAATTTAGAAGTCATATTTGTACACATGGGCCACTGTATAGTAACTACAAGTACCACAGACAAGCATACAGCCAAACAGATGTTAAACTCAAACTGTCAAAAAAAAAAAAAATAATTATAATCAATCTAGAAAGTGGATAACACCTCTAATAAAACAATTTTTTTTGAAAAGAAAATGGAAAGATAAATGTTGAATTTGTTACTCAAGCAAAAGCTAAGAAACACTTCATAAGAAAAACTGTGATACATCCAGTAGGAAAATTGTTTCCAGTGAGTAACAATAAACCCATCAATTTTATTTTCGTTTTCAATACAATCACTCAATCAGTAAGCAGTGACAAATTTGTCAGTTGCTCAGTGATTCCCAATTCTATTCTTTTTCAGCATTCTGTATATAAATGCAGTGGTCTGAACTGCATTCAGCAAGTCAATTAATTCAAAAGACCATAAAATAAGGTGTTAGCATTGAAATGAAAGGACTGCAGAATTCTATTTTTAATCTTTTAATAAAAAAAAAATCAGAACTTGCACGTAGGCTATTTAAAATGATTCAAACAGTGTTTAAAAAGTAAAAAAAAAAAGATTTTAAACAACACTTTAATTTTGAACATTAGAAGTGTTTTTCTGAAACTTTACACTGTATTTTCTCAATTGAGCCCACTTCCCCTATCAAGCTCCATCAAACCCCACCCATCTATTTGTACCTACAGGAGGGGGACATTGGGGTTTACGGTATTGCGGTATTGGGCTTATTTTCAGGCGGTATTTCGGTAATTCAAGTCCCAAGCTACGGTATTGCGGTATGCAGTAGCCCCACGGTATGCGGTTTTTCATCGTTTAGACTGACGGTAATCGGTAAAAATGATATTTCGCGGTATTGCGGTACTGTTACTATGCGCTTTCCTAGCCTGTATGACATTTTAACAAACACAAAGGAAGTGGAAAAGGTGATAAAGGCTGTTTGTGATTGTTACTACGTAATAGACTAGCTCCAGTTTTGTTTCGTGTAATTATAACATAGCAAACCAATCGTGATTTGCTTCATATCATTGTTGCTCTACAAAAATTACTTTAATACAAAAACATCGGCACATGAGAGAGATAACTGAATGCACTTAGTGGATGTAGCGTGGCCGATTGAAAGTGCGGTATCGGTATTTTGTAGATTTTGCACACGGTATTTCGGTATTTGCATTTTTTTCTTACTGTATTGCGGTATTGGGTACCCCCCAATGTCCCCCTCCTACAGATGTAGCGTGTTACAGCCTTCCATGACACCCTCAACTCAATAGACACTAACATTTCTTTCACCATTGAACAAGAAAGACCTCCTTCAAAATGTTTCCCCTTAATTTGTATAAGCATGACCAAACAGTTATAACAAGCCCCTTGGAGGCTTAACAGAGGAAATACAGTAACGCAGAATACAAACAGAAATAGATTTATTACAAATTTTAAAGACGATCTCTGGCTAAAAATATTTAAAAAGTACAAGCTTTCGACTGTTTGATCTACAGACTTCAACGGGTAAAAATGAATGACGAAATATGAATATAAATGTGTAAGAATAAAAAAGAATGAACTATGTAAATTAATTATGAATGTGTGTAAAAAGAATGTTGTATTGCCCAGGGAGTGGGCAGGAATTGTTGTCAGCATTTGGAGTCACCATGGAATGCCACGATTCTAGTGTTTTTCTTATTCGGAAACTGCCTTTGTCGATTACGGAGGGGTTGTTAAAGTCAATGGAATGGTCATAGGACCATGCATGGTTCGCAATTCTGGAGCCTTAAGCCGCTGTTTTTACATTTCTTAAGTGTTCTTTTCTTCGGGTGTTAAATGCTCTGCCAGTTTCGCCAATATAACACCACAAACAGTTGGCGCAAGGAATTTTGTAGACAACGTTGGTTTGTAAATCCGGAGCAGGGCGAAACTTCGGGGCCGGGAACTGTTGTTGTAGAGTGTTCATTGGCTTATTTGTGACCGAGATATCATATTTTTTCAAAACGCGGGTCAAGGGCTCAGTTACACCTTTGATATCTGGAAGGGACGCGAAAGACTTGCGTGACTCAGAAGATTCGACTAAATTGAAAAACATTCCAACAAGTTCCTCAGGGGATAAATTTGGCGGTGGTCGAGTTTTTTTGGTCTGTAAATCGTGGATAAATTTTGACGGATAGCCATTAGACTCCAGCGCTGCGTAAACATGATTAAATTCGCGTTCTTTCCCTTCGGATGTGTTAGGTAAATTCAACGCTCTATGTAGGAGGGTTGCTGCCGTGCTCTCTTTGTGTTTTTTGTCATGGTGGGAATTAAAGTCTAAGTATCTGTCTGTGTGCGTCGGTTTTCTGTAGACATCCACAGAAATTGCTCCATTGCTGCGAGAAACCAGTGTGTCAAGGAAAGAGATTTTTCCATTGCATTCTTGTTCAATGGTGAAAGAAATGTTAGTGTCTATTGAGTTGAGGGTGTCATGGAAGGCTGTAACTCCACTCTTTTTTCATTCTTTTTTTCCCATGACCATTCCATTGACTTTAACAACGCCTCCGTAATCGACAAAGGCAGTTTCCGAATAAGAAAAACACTAGAATCGTGGCATTCCATGGTGACTCCAAATGCTGACAACAATTCCTGCCCACTCCCTGGGCAATACAACATTCTTTTTACACACATTCATAATTAATTTACATAGTCCATTCTTTTTTATTCTTACACATTTATATTCATATTTCGTCATTCATTTTTACCCGTTGAAGACTGTAGATCAAACAGTCGAAAGCTTGTACTTTTTAAATATTTTTAGCCAGAGATCGTCTTTAGAATTTTTAATATGTTTAACCCTGGCTACGGTCCTTCAATATTTTTAGAAATAGATTTGTTATCCACTTTCAAAACGTTTTCAAAACTGATTTGCTGTTTACCCAATTGTATTGTATAACAGTAAGCATGTCTGTGGTCTTGCATAATCTAAAGCAGAACTTGGTTTACGTCATACAATCCAATGATCAAATCAAAATTTCCTTAACCAGGGCAAACCCAAAGAATGGAGTGGGTGGGGGGGGGGGGGGAGGGGGGTTGGGGGGAGTGGTGGAACCAGTTACCCTGACCTATTCTAAGATGTTCAGAGAAAAAAACCTCTTTTCAGCACCCATAAAGTTTTGAAAAAAAATCCAGAGCTTTGATCATTAATTTTATGACAATTCTGACTGACCACAGTGATTATAATTTGAAGTAACTAAGTGAATCGTTTGAACTCAGGGTTATCATTAGCTTGTCCACTGTGATTGTCTGGGTAAAGGTAGTCTGGAGAAAAGTGGTGATTGAAGTGATTGAAGCCCAAACCTGTGATATATAATGGTAGATTTTAACTCTTGTTTGCAGAATTTGATAAATAAATTTTCATCCCAATATCTCAGAGGTGCTCTGTGGGAATGCCCTTGGGGAATCCCCTGAAGGAGCCAGGTTAAGTTTTGATTTGATCAATGCATAAGAACACAAGTGTTTACCTGGGTCCTGGATTGCAATAAAATCATCAATCTAGAATATGCTAATGGATGAAAGCTTCTTCTTGTGATGTCCTGAAGCAGCTTGTCTGCACCTGTTTATAAGAAAGAAATCGAAAAATTTAGACAAAATGATTTGTGGCTATTGTGATGGCCTGTCACAATCCTGGTCAAAATGTCTTTGGATGCTTACTGAAACTACAATCATTGTCAAAAGTGTTGACACATTGTCATTTTGGACCCCATTTTATTGCGATATGATCCAATTCCACCCCTCCCCCCCTCTTTCCCAATCCCCCATCCCCCTACAAATGTTGTAGTTTGTTTTTAGAAACCCTTGGCTGCAATCATACAACATTGGATGGGGAATGGGGGGTATTTTGCCAAAGCATTTATGAAATTTAAAAACTGGTAGCAAATTTGCCATACAAACTGCAATGCGAAGTCAATGTGTCAGCTACTTTTGTCGATGATTGTAGGAAGAAAACAGTCACTTTGCTAAATAATAAATTAAGTCTTATACTAATAATACTAATAACTAAAAGGACATACAGCCAACGTTATTGAAGGGCCAAGGGCATCACCACCTTACATGTATGTCAAATTTTAGGCCATTTTTCATGTCTGTGTAATTCAAAACACTGCTCGGAACTTTATTGGCTGGGTTGCATTTTAATGCTTGTTACATCAGTGAAACAACCCAACATTTTTCTATGCGTATACAGGAGCATTTTATCATTGGACAGATCTTCCCAGAATCTTTACAGAATTTAGAACCTCATTGTGCTTCCTGTTTGACAGATTGTTTCATGTTAGAGTAAAAAATATTTTGACAGCATGAAGGGGGAAGTTCTCTTTCTAGTGGGAAACAAATAGTGCGTCACGTTGTGTGCTTTTTGGTACAGCAAACTTTCACAATGTTATGGGAGAAAATATTGCTTCAGGCTAACACAATGCTTGATTAAATTGTGCATTAACTAATTAAAGCACAGAGAAACAAAATCAGGTAAATCATAACATTTGAAAATTCACTTAACATAATTTGGTAAACATATTAGAGTACAAACTACTTTTAACAATGCAAAAAGGGAAGTTCTGACATAAAAATTGTGTAAAAAAGTTGGTGCTGTCTATGTTATATGATAGTGTCTTTGTAATTCTAGTGCAGAAACAAAATAGTATGTGAGGTTGTGTGTTTTTCTGGTAGAATCGAGTCAAGGTGAGTCAAGATACGTCAGGCTATGTGTTGTTTGGTATACAGCTAATTTGAAAAAGGTTGTTGGAAAAATGCAGAAAGTGCACAAGACATGACTAAAAGGTGGTCAGGGTATTCACTTGAATTTTGCATATTGGCTTGAGGGAAATGCAAAAGTTGGTATTTTTGCACATGAAGATTTTGTTTTTCCTCGTAGAATGCCTATTTGAAGCTTTACTTTTACTGTCGCATTTACTGTGTGGTGTCTTTTGAGTTTTGCATAGGGTAGAGTTGAGTCAAGTCAAGATTCGTCAGGTTCTGTTGATAGCGTCATGTTGAGTTGAGACAAGTCGAGTAGAGCTTAGTCAGGTTCTGTTTGTTACAATAGAGTTGAGTCAAGTCAAGTAGAGATTTGTCAGGTTCTGTTTGATAGGGTAGAGTCGAGTATATCGATTCAAGTCATGTAGATATTCCTCAAGTTTTGTTTTCGAGAGTTGATTTGAGATTTGTCAGGTTAGGTTGGTTTGGTAGACTCAAGTTAAGATGAGATGAGATGAACTTTGTAAAGTTGATGTAGATCTGTCAAAATAAAAAAAATATGAAGAAATCAAACCTCACAGGGGTGTTGAATAGATCGAAGGGTGATTAGTTACGTATTATGAGTGCATTGAGGTATCTTTAAAAGCGACCATTATTTCATTGTTCTAAAATGGATCTATTATTCTCTTGATGTGTGTTTTAAATTATCCTCTACTTGGTTCTTGAAGTCGAAGTTTAAGTAGACCTTAACCAGTCACTCCACCGCCAAAAAAGCGAGACACATTTGCATGCAGGTGCGCATGTACACTGTAGTTTAGTTAAAACCAAATCAAATGTATTTCTTCATTCAACACGTACAGTTTCTCCTTTGAATTTTGCTTTACAACAAGAACATGTTTGTTACGGCGTTCCTAGAACATTCATGGCAAATGGGTTGCTTATACAATAGATTTATTAGTTTTAAAACAATTCATGCTATTCAAACTGTTTTCAGCAAAGTTTTCTAGCACATTATTATTTTCAAGAGTAATGTTCTCCTTGTAACAGTTCAATGACCAAGAATGCTTGTGAATAACTTGAAAACACGAAACAGTTCGAATTAACAAACAAACAAACTTGATCCACAAAAAGCACTAGCTGATAGGAATGTCACAGAAATGTTTTCTGTTGTCATGAAGTTGAGCGTCCTCGTAAGTGGAAAGTTAAAAACTTGAGTTAAATAATAAGCATAATTTGTAAGGGTAACATCATAACATTCTGCATGTTATTTTAGGCTTGTTGAAAAGGTTTTTGTATGTAGCTGTTGCAGATAAAAATTGTCATGATCATTCCTGATGCATGGATGGCCAGGAGATTGATTTCACTTTTGTATCTGTAAATGTTTACTTCAAATTCACTTAAAACTGCTCCGAAACATCAACGTAGGGAACGAAGTGTGAAACAGCCCATAATACCATTCATTCTTCATTCCATATTTGCAAGTCAGTCCCAGTCCTAAACACTTGAAAATAAATGGTTTACAAAGTTGCTGAATTTTGTAAATGCATGTTACATATTTGATATGCTAAAATTACCTCGATTATGGACAATTTTTAGTATTTCCATTATTTTGAAATGAAGCAGGATTAAACAGGATACATCTTACGCCAGTGAAACAAAGTCACAAGGAAAAAGAAGTCATTAGATGAGAATGGAAAATTGATGCTTACGCACCCATGCGGGCTCCTTTAACAAACATTTAGTCACCCGCACTCGTAACTTGTCCCTTTGGCAGCAGCCTTTTACAGGCACGAGGCAACTGCAAGGTCAGAAGTTAAAAGCAATAAACACAATTAACTGGGACTAAAAAACCTGTGAGAATATTCTATCAGTCGATTAAAGGAACACGGTCAGCTGGTGCACATGCGCATTAGATACCATTTCATAGCTAATTTGCATATCACACTTAATCACAAGACACGCGAGCGAAGAACGGAAACTGAAAACCGCATCAACAAACCTTGTCAAATCGAAGTATTTGCGAATCAAAGTAGTGGTTATATACATGTTACATTATTAGAACACTGATTTTATTGAAACCATGGAGAATTTACCGATGGACTTGTACAGGGAAAGGCTAGTGTCAACGAATGCCTCTGAAGTCGAAGAAATATCAGTAGAGGTGAGAAACACAAGTGATCGCGGTCGTTTCTGCTTTCGATCGGATATTTTGCTTTTATGATTTCCTTTTACAACTTTCACTCTTTCTGTGAGTTGGCATGTTGTTTGTGCGAATCTCAGGATCTTTTTTCTAGTGCCGTACGATGCATCAAAGTATGTATCGTTACGTTGGCATAATTGTTTTTATTTCGCCGTGCCACGTTTGTATTTGCTCGTGTAGTTGAAATTATTCAAATTAAAATGCAGGCATTGAAACTTGACTCAGTTGTAATGTGAAATTGATAAGGCAGGTCATCATTCCTAATGATATTGAACAATTAAAGTAGAGCTTATAACATTATTTGTTGTGTTGTTGTATTCATTTGAGCTCCAAATTGAGCAGCTTGATGACGCCATGTTCGAATCGTTTACAAAATGCACGGACCTTTTGCCAGGTCGAGAAACGCGATTTTGCAAACATATATAACGGTGATTTGCTGTCCAACGTTTTTGGTTAATTTCTTTCATTATTTGGTCAACGGAGGCGATTCTTTCTGCCCGGCGCTTTCACGCTTCCCACCTCTTCTTTTCATGTTCTTTTGGAGACGCGATCCATACTGTTTTTAACCAAATATGATAAAGTAATAGTATAGGATGACCAAAGGACACTCGGAAACAGGTTTTCAGTAAAGGATGGAAAATCGAGTAAGACACTGGGAAGATTGAAGCAGATTTTGAGATGTACTCGAAGCGTATTTTTGATTTCGGGTTGAGGTGGACTTTTTTCAAAGTGAGAAAACTAGGGTCCAGGTCAGTGCGGCCACAAAGCTGACCATGTCCCTTTAAAGAGGCTAGAGAAATTACAATTTTTCAGTGATCGCCCTTCACTAGCAAAATATCAGTGAGTACAGGGAAACGAAACAAATTTTTAAGCTGAAAAGTTTTCTAGTTTGGCCATATAATAAACATCTTATTAACCAAGATTAGTTGGTCTGTACAGGAGAATCTTGACCTCGGTCAAAATTCTCCCATGCAGATCTCCTTTGCTCCTTTGCTCGGATTGCTTCATTTGCAACAGATTTTGGGCATTGACAAACGCCGGTATGTGATTGAGATGGCGCCGTGGAAGCTGGATCTTGAAGCACAAAGGATTTGACAGTAATTTGAGGAAATCAGCCCAGTCCTGAGCAGTAATAAAGCAAAGACGAATAAGAGAGTAACAAAGAAGATGAACTTGGATACAAAAAAATAAATGAAAAATGCCCCCGTTTGCTGCAGTGAGTGATATTGATTTATTTATTTTGTATCGTGTTGCTAGTAGATTCTTCCAATGCCAAGCTAACTTTGGTGAGATTGGAATACTTGAAATTTATTTCTATGGAAAGTGCTTTCTTTTCTGTGTTTTATTCCTTGTAATGGAAATCTTTTATTGCAAAAAGATCGAGCTGAAAACATTTGACTGTATGTGACTGGTTATCGACCAAACTCCATAGGGATTCCAAACCGTGATATGGAAAATCGCCAAAAAAAGAATGAAATGATGTTCATTCCTCTTATTCTGCTTCTTGGCTTAGATAGTATTTTAAGCATGTTATGTACCATATATATTTTGTATACGTGCTTCTGGAAGCGAAAATAAAATTTATTTTATGGAGTTGTTTGTCCATGAAATGTCCATGACGCATACGGCGGCAGAAGCTAAGTTGTAGCTGCTTATGACCCGCGACCTGAGGTCATAATTTGAAAATACAGATTTAGTTCTCAACCAAATTGCCTCAAATGCCAACCTCTTCTACCAGTTTCTACTGATAAATTTTTTTATCTGCATGATAATTGGAACAGTTCAACAAAAAAATTTTCAATGCAAATGAAAATAACTACATTGGAGCATTCTTTGAACATGTTTTGTCTCATCATGTATATGGTCAGCAGTGTTACCTCACGTAAGGTAACGTAAGGTGTCCTGCTTTAAAAATGCTCTGCTTTTGGTAACCAAAATTTTTCTAGTGCCAACCATTTTACAAAAGGAAGTCACCAGGAGGCGAGGTTCTAAAAAACTTGAGCTTGCAGCACTGTAATGCATTTTATTTGCAATTCAAACTTTATCCAGTTTGGTCAAAAACAAGGAAAACAGCTTAAAATCTGACAAAAGGAAGTTACATGTATGCTCTTGGCCCTTGACATTGGTATAAAAGTAAATGACTTGAGTTTCTGTCAAAACAATACGATACGATACTAAACTGTTCATCTTAAAGTGAAATCCAGGTGATATATAGTATGTACATGTATAGTATGATAGTGCAATACCTGAGAAACTGATATCACCGAGCTCTTTGTTGCAAGCTTAACAGCAATGATATTTCCAATAAAGGGCACTGAAATAAGATAAAAAAAGGAAATTATTTTAAGAGGATTAAATTTCATTTCTTACATCAAGTTACTTTACACTACCCTTACAGGATTATATGGTATTTTCCTTTGTTTTCTTTTCATTCATTGCCATATTTTAATATATACCAGAAGAAAGGAAAAATACCAAATTGTACAAGGGATAGTTTGTTCCAGGCCCTCAGCTAGCTGATAAGCGAGGGGAAAATGAGGAGGGCTGGAAAGAGAAGAACCCCAGATCCCCTCACTCTCGCTTAGCTCTCTTTCCTTCCCAGACCCCCTTGCCCCAACTCTCTCACTTCATTTCACTCCGCTTCCTGATTATTTTTTGCTCCAATTTCTGATTTTGCTCCTGTTTTTGTTCACACCACCAATTGAGAGCATCGGAAGAGCTACACAAGTCTGTGACAGGTGTTTATTGAGACATTAGTCATAATCACAAACTGATTTGCTGATAAGGATTGGCAATTCAGACAGTCACAGAGGGCTAGACAAGTTATCAGGTGTTGCCTAAGTTGTTTATCAAATTTCCAGCATCTTCCTTCCTGTTCCTGCTCCACCAAAATCAATAATTCCCACATCCTGCTATAAATAACCAACTTTCCACTTCCTGTCAACCCCTTACAATCCTGCAACCCGCCTTTAAATTTCCTTTCATCACGCATCTCCCCATAAAAAAAGGTCACCCCTTGTCCCACCAATCCTATGTTAGTCCCTCTTGAAAGACCTGCCCTGTACTACAAAGACATTTGTCAGGGGTGATCACAGCCCAGGAGGACACTGCTCCAGCCAGACTGCTTCAGATGGAAACAAACTATCAAGGCAGGTATTTAGGAGCAAGAGGATCGGAGACACTGCAGACAGCAGAGAGCAGGATCAGTACAGCCACTTACTGAGCATTGTGCAGATTTAATTTGCAGGCACTGCAATAGGGCTGGCCTTTACTGGACGGGACTGTACACTCGCAGCAGGAGCTACAGCTTTCTGCTAGCAGGGGTTCTTTTCCCGATTTGCTCCTGTCAGCAAACACCAGGAAAAGAGCCTCTGCTAGCAGGGAAGAGCTGTTACTCCTCCTGAGACTGAAAAGACTTCTAAGACAGATAGTAGCCAACAACAAGAGTAGTGCAGGGGTTTTGAAGTTCTTGTCTAGACTAGTGTGAAAAAATGCTGCTGAGCATGGATTCTGAGTGGCAAAAGTACTCCCAAGTCCTTCCCAACAATGCACCAACACCCTTGTCCCTACACTCTGACTTGCTCACTACACAAAATGGTGGCCTCATTGCACCTGTCATCAATGTTAAGCCCCTGGGTGGGGGGCAGAGTCAAATTCCCCATCCCTGGGAACCTAGTGAATGTCAAATTTGCCATATCTCCACTTATGTTTCTCACCCAGCAGAGCAGAGCTTCATGATATCAAATTCCCATGGGTAGCACCCCTCCCCCCCCCCCCACCCTGGGGCTTAACATTGACAGGTGCACAACATACACTTGTTGGGTTAACCTCAGTGTAAGAATTCGTTTTGGAGCTATTGTTTCCTGCTCTATATTGTTTCAAGGTCTATTTGTCGTCTAGGTCGTTCTTTGCTTTACTTCACTACAAGTGACAAGCGAGTTTCACTGGAATACACCACCGAGAAATGAGCCCATTTGGATTTGTCCCAAAAACACTCAATAAACGCCTTTTAGCACAGTTAACTGCCTATATAAGTCAAATTTAGAACTGATTTGGTTGATAAAAGCTTATCCTGTGCAGCACTTCGAATATGAATTGCGCGCTGAACACGTGCACATGAACACGGCTCTAGCTTTCCAGCTTTTCGTGCAAAAAATCAACAAGTATAAACAAAGTTACAAAATGATGCATAGAAAATAAATTTTACGATTGAAGGGGGGCAACAAAACAAGCAACCATAAAATAAAATTACTAACCTCTCTCGAACTCATATTCAGTGGCCAGTCTGGAAAACATGTATGTTACGCCGAAGATCTTCGGCGTGGAGCTCGATAATTTACGCCAACTTCTGGCGTATTTCATAGGGATTTGGCGTAAAACTTCGGCGTATCAAATACGAACTTTTCAGTATGGTTCAGTGGTTGAACAAGATGGCGGAACTGTCCTTGTAAAGAATGCTGGGAAGTTCACGCAGCTCGCGCGTGACGCACGCGAGTTACACATTTAAAAGGCCCCTTTGGCCTCCTCGTGACGTATCACTGTTTTCCCATTACGAACTGGAAAGAAAAGCTCTTTTAAGGAAAATTTTTTGTTTAAAAAGTATAGAGTATGTGCCTCAAATACATTACTCCTGAACTTCGTTCATTCGATAGAAGTTGCGTTACGCTATAGCGTGACATTCACAACAGGATATACGATGTAAGCAAGATCAATCATTTTTCATTTCATTTATTTATTTGCCACACATCTATAATGTGCTTTAAACTACTACATCATTCAGTAGCAGGAGATCTCTGCAGACATCCCCCCAGTATTTACAATTTAATAGCAAGTACCCCAAAATTTTATAGTCTATGGTGCTCTAAGGGACTGACCATTATTATTATATTCTGGAGGGGGGTATGAATAATATTGAAAAAATTGTTTGCAGGGCCTAAAAAGACAAAATAAATTGCTGGCAAACGCGATATTTGCAAAAAAATAGTTTGCATTTCTAAAAAAAATGTTTGCAGAGTAGCATAAATTAAAAAAAAAATTGCAGAGCAAAATTTTTCCCTAATTTAGCATGTCTGCAAAACAGTTATAGGTGCTAATGCCCGGGAAAAATCGTTGTCTTTGTAAAGAATGTTGATTTTAGTAATTCAATGATCAAGACAATTTTTCAATTTTTCTTTTTTTTAATAATGTCGATCCCTTTACTGTACACCCTTTTTCTTTTATAAGAACCATTTTTATACGAACGTCGAGGCTGAGATTTGCCCCAAAATTTAGGAAAATGTATGGGCTAAAATAAGAACATCCTCAAGCTCAGCCAAATTTTTACGCGTTTTTATAAAAAAAGAGTGTATCTGCTGACTTACAGTTACCAATGTTACACAGTCTTTTATCACTTTATTGTACTAGAAATAGTTATTTGACGGATCATGGTTTGAATGTGATTAACCAATTGTTGTCTCTTTTCAGAGGAGACCTTTATATAATCGTCTGTCTTTGGGGGTATTATTTTGCTAAATATATGTGTGTCTAATGTGTGTCTATAATAGTTTACTTTAGCGCACGCGCATACATGGCATAAGGGCATTTTCTGGCCATCTTGTTCCGTTTTTTTCCTTTTTCGACTTTTCATTGTCGCTGCCTTGTCTAAAAATTTTGTACTAGCTATAGATTATTTTAATATCACTTAATTGTATTAGTTATGTTATTTGTAGGTAATACCATGTACTTGTATGGGAATACTGAAACATATTGCTGTTGTTGTTGATTACAGATGTTTCTCATATCCCGCGAGAGCTCGTGTTTGTTTCCTCTGGAAGTATTTTTACTAATTTCCAGTACTGGTAACCGATTTCAAAATTTAGGTTACCTGTTACCGATTTACCGTTCGATAAAAAAAAAGAAAAATTCGAATATATTCAAGAGAATTTAAATTTGCTGTCACTTTGGGAAGGAGGGCAGTTTGGGAAAAATCGTTTAAAAATTCTATTATTTCCTGACATGATAGACTTTAGGGGGGAGACTCTTAACTACCAATTTGTTTCTAAGGCAGGTTTCTAATTGCCATATTTTGGAAATCAGACCTCATATGGATAAGCTTTTTACATGAGTTTGTTCTATTGAAGATTCCTCCAAGAGTTTGAAGTCACGGCCATATTTAACGCATATTTAACGTGACCAGAATAGAAAAAACCCTAAAGCTCAAACGGCGGATAGATTTTAAAATTTCAATGAGCGTCAATAGATAAAGAATGTCCACATACGTGATGTGACGTATCGTTTTCGTGAAATTTGCATTATTATAAGAGTTATGGCGTAATAAACACTCATATTTACAGACTTTCATCGGTAGTGTTTCCTCTTTTCGTGTAAACGGTAAAAGCATACGTCAGATTATAAAGATGGCGACGTTATCTCTGATTCGTAAAAGAAATCGGAACTTTACCTTGTTTCCGTGGAGTTTTAGGAATTTTAAAGTTTAACGCGCGGTTTGGGACTGGCACTAGTTTCGCACGCGCAATGATATATTTTTCAAAGCAGGTGTACCCCCAAATAAAATTCGCCATTTAGCGTTACAAAAAGCTTCAAGATCGCTTGCTTCAAAATACAGTCTTCAGCAATTCCTTAGCAACTGCTCTGGATCTGTAGTTAAGTCTCCCCCCTTAACCCATCGCAATTCTCTATTTTCCAGTTGCCCATAATGCACTTTGTTTGCCCTCCAAATTTTGCATAAACTATTGTTTTGGGAATATGCAGTCCTCCCAAGAGAATTTGAAAACAATAGCTTATGCAAATTTGGGGGGGGGGGGGGCAAACAAAGTGTATTATGGCCAATTGGAAAATAGAGAATGGTGTTGTATCATTCCCAACGCAACGCAGGGCCATAGGCAGGATTTTGCTTGGGTGGGTGCGAGCACCGAAAGCATGAGCGTCTAGGGGGGATCCGCGGGGATATTTCACTGCGAAATCGGAGTCCACTTTTTCCGAATTCTGAGAGTCATTTCACCCTCCCTCTCAGATCTTGGATTAAGCGGATCTTTGCGGTGAGTGACGGGATGCGGACGCACCCATCGCACACGAGCACAACCATTGACCGTCTAAATGCCATTTACAGAAAGTTATAACTTTCCTCAGTGATATTGCAACGAGACGAAATTAGGCAAGTCAGTATATAACTGAGTGTATTACACAATGTCTCAATACCTATCGCAATCGCTGTGATGTATTCATTAAGCAACGTAATGACACAATTTTTGTTTGTTTTTCCCAGTCCCACTGACCCAAATCCCATTTTCCTAGTGAAAAAAAAAATCCCAGTTTCCATTTCACTCCTTCAGGCCTGATAGTTCTTAAGCTTGTACTTCTACTGGTGATTGTTCTTCGAGTGTATCAGTTGCGCTTGGAGCACATTTTCTTGTTGTTTGTTCTCTAGAAGGGTAGCGAGCCAATCACCTTGCCAAGCAACACGATGTATCCTCATGGGGGCTCATTACGTCACGATGACGTGACTGCTTTCGGAGTGTTCGTGAGTGCTCGTGCTTGTTCGTGATTGGACAACAAGAATCGGAAACTTTCGTTTAACGATTTGTTCGTTTTATGCCAAAAACGACTCTCAACACACCGACTGTTTTGGCTGTTTTCTTCGATAAAAAGAATTGCCACATAAAGAAACAAACTCTGAACTGAAAATTGTACAAAGCGTTTATTAATAAGTTATTTTATTCGTACAAAGTCTAGAAATATATCATACAGCACGGCTGGTAGACAAGCTATTCGTGAGAGATCGTCTCGTGCAGCAAGAGGCCTAACACTCCTCCTCGTTGACCAGCAGCGTATCTCAATGATCTTTCTTGTTCATACGCCTCTTCAAGTTTGAGCCACTACAACAGAATACAGACAAAAAGATTTCTGAGTGTTTAAAGGAGCTCTGTCACGGGGATTTTGCAGATTTTTGGTCTAAACTGTTCTGAAATTAGTGGTAGGCAACTTAACCCATGAAAATCATTACCTTTGAACATCTAAAGGAAGATATAACCTTAATATGTGGATAGAAATCTAACTACGGCTATAAATATCGATTTTTTGCAGACGTGCGGAAACAACGTGAAAAGTTTGGCTAAACCTTTCAAGTTGTAATCCATTTCATCCTAGCCATCTGCAGCTAAAGACGCTTGTTAACAGTTTCGGTGCTCTAATATAGCGATTGCTGATAAAAATGGACTGTTATTTTTTGGTTTCCTTCAACACAAATATGAATTTTGCCAGTTCAAAAATCTGTAAAAATCCGTGACAAAGCCCCTTTAAGAGCGACATTCCCAAGTACGGCCTTACGCTTGGTCAATACGAAAGTTATATTCTAACCTGCTGTATTCTTTGTAGATCGATTTCTGCTCTGCGAAGCTTTTCCCAGCAGTAATGTTTTAAACATGTTCTCTTCGAGGCTCGGCAGAAATCTCCAGTTTCTTCGAAGACGTTAGTGACAAGAGGGTACCCACACACGTCAGTGGCAGAAATCTTGAAAGAAAAAACAAACAAACAAACACAGGACATCGTTAAAATGACAACAAATATTGCCACAGTGTCTAAGATCGTTTGACAAAATTTATTTTAACAACTTCATATGCAGTACAAATGTTGTAAGTAGTCAAGACCCTCCCGTACAGTATATAGAAAGACGACAACTGCATACATGAAGACCGGAAGTCCCAGAATCTAAGACTGAAAATCCATTGTCTCCAGAGACCTTCGTTTCTCGTGCCAAGGCGCCGGCTAAGAGAAGCGAAAAGGGCTATGGGACGATAGACTTGATTCATGTCGACCTCACGAGTTAAATAAACGAGTTAGGCGAGCTTTTGGCCGCGAAGCGGCTTAGCGAGCGACAAAGTCACAAGAGCTCCTTCGTCCTTCGTCCCAGCGCGCCATAGTAAGCTATAATTAAGACGAAGAACTTAATTGAAAGTCTATGGGGAAGAGAACGCGCCAGATGCAGGCCTCTAAATTCTCAAACAACCTTATTTTTTTAATACCTTCGGCTCCTTGGTGTGCTCAGGACACAAAACTCTGAGTCTTTTACAGTAAATTTTTTGCTGAGAGTTGTAGTAATCACAGAACAGATTCCTGAAAATGGAACAGTTGCACATGGAAGTGAATAAAACCTCAAGCACAGCAAAATACAACACTACAGATGAGCTGTATTTCAGTAAAGGCCTTATCTGCGAAAAATTATTTCTAACGTTTGCCACAAAACGCTTCTGTAACACTTTTGATGATGATGATGAAAATCATAACAAATAATAGTTATATAATGCCAAATCCGTTAAGTCCAATGGCACTTTACAATACTACGACATGCACACTAAAAATACTATAAATAGTTTTACATGCATGCCACTTATCATTCAATAGTTCCATACACTTGGCATGTAACTTCTTATGAGCATTTCGCACTTGTAAGGTATGTTCCGTTTTCCTGCGTTCTTATTTTTTTCTTTTTTTACTGTGAATTAATATGATTGCGATTCAACACCTCAGTTAAACATGGAAATAAGAGGAGAACGTCACGCTAAAAGAAAGCAAGGACACTTACCCAGCACTTTTGTAGATTGAACCAAATGTTGTTAAGCTTTCATTCTGCAGAAGAACAGCAGTCAATTAGTCTTGCTTATATTACTGCAAATGTGGGAGGCGAGATGGCCTAATGGTTAGTGTGCTGGAACCCGGATCTACCGGCCCAGGTTCAAGCCCTGGCCAAGTCTGGTCATTGTGTTGTGTTCTTGGGCAAGACACTTGACCCTCATAGTGTCTCTTTCCACTCGAGTATAAGTGGGTACCAGCAAATGTAATGTTGGGGGTAACCCTGCGATGGGCTAGCAACCCATACAGGTGGAAATTGTTGGCCAATTGCTCTGACTTCAGTAACTCCTGAATTTGGCACGACTCTGGCACAACGTCTGAATCAGAGTAGTGTTTGTGCTGCGATACAGTCGAACCTAATGGACACTAAGTTTGGCATGGCAGAAGCACACCGTCTGAACTGTGCCTCACAGTGCCTCTCTCCACCGAAGCGTATAAATGAGTATAATGTTGAAAACAAAATGCTGGTTGGTAACCTGTGATTGGCTGTTATCCCATCCAGGGGGGAGTACCAATACTCCAAGCTACATTATACAGAAACCGGGATAACCCCCGTATTATTGCTTTGCTACCAAAACCAAGTTTTAAGACAGATTGTAAAACAATAGCCTTTTTTTAGAAAAAAAAATTAAATGCTACAAATTAATTCTTTGTTGTTGTCTTTTTCAAGTTTCCTTTTCTGAGCCGTCTGTCTTGCTAATTAACCTTTTCAAACTTTGCATATACCTTCATGTAACATTTCTCCATGTGTCTTAAAGCAACTTTTGGTGCTAATGGAAGACCGCATGTGATACAATGGATCTGAAGGTCTGTTTCATCTTCAGTTTCTTGCACCTAACAGAGTACAAAACCGAAATGATCAACAACCTGTCATAAAGAAATAAAAAACGCGCCTGAGTGCATTGTTGAGTTATATAAGCACGCGGGAATTTTTAAGAACACGAGAGAAGTGCATAGAGAAGCACGAGGCGTAGCCGAGTGCTTCTCGCACTTCTCGAGTGTTCTTAAAAATTCCCAAGTGCTTATATAACTCAACAATGCACGAGGACAAGTTCTTTATTTCTTTTATAAAATGTTAAAGAAATTGTGCACTCTAAAACTTGTGACGTAAGCAGCGTGCATTATAGCTCCATAAAGCACGCGCGTGACGTAAGCAGCGTGCTTTATGGAGCTATAATGAACTCGAACTGGCCAATCACAGCGCGCGCAATTTCTCGATGATTTTATAATACACAATACTGCATAAGGCCTATATTTACTCAGCTTCCCTTTCAGATGGGCTTATTTTCAGGCAGGGCTTGTATAAGGGAGGGAGGAAGTTATTTTCAGATGGAAATTTGCATTTAAACAATCTTCGAGTTTCTATTTAGATGGAATACTGTCAATGAAAAGTTTTGTTGCATACAAGAATACAACATAGTAAAACTCTCAAAACACAATGATATAAAAACCAAAGCAAGTCCCACAGTCGTTAAACAAACGTTACAGGTCTCTGGGCATTCCTATACTGAACAAAGTCAAATACAAAACAAGCTCTACAATGAGGCTAATATTTGGAAAAGCTGAGATTTGGGGGTGATTGAATTTGGGAGGTTTGGCTGTATCTATGTCAGTGATCCAGTGTTCTTTCTTGATAAAATGTTTTGAACAGATAAACCTGTTAGAAGGAGCTTTCAAAAAACATTTTACCCTCGACCAGTGAATGGCAGAGTTGAGTGGAAAATAATTATTTGACATTTTTGTTCGATTTCAAGATAATTTTCTTTGTTTATTCCAAAAAATTAATTCTGCCAGTATAACCTTGACTGGTGGATGGCAAATTAAGTGGAATATTCAATTTCTTTTTCTTCATTAAAAAACTATCATTTTAAGCTTTTCGATTTGAAGGCATGTTTGTTCATTACAATAAATGGCTTTAATATTTTAAAAAGTTCATTACTTCTGGTTCTTCAATAGTTGCGTTTTTGGACTTCTCTATAAAAGCATCAAGTTTGTTGTTTTGTCTGTCAAGTTCCAAAAGCTTCTCTTGAGCTTCCTAAAAGGAAAATCGCAAGCATTGCAAAAATTATATTAATTATCTTTAGGGAATCCCATTTATTTAATACTAGTTTTATTTCTAGTTCTATTTCAAGATAATATCCCCAGTTGATGCGTGCCTTAATTTTCATAACCTGACCATTTAACAGTAGTAATGAAGTATGGAGAAACAGGATGCTGATCATTGTCTATTTTTCATGCCAATGAACACAAGAGAAACTGTGGACAAAGTGAGCATGAGTGCAAAGCACCAAGGGGTGTGTCTGGAGGGGGGGGGGGGGGGCAAAACATTCCACCCCTTGAGTCTCCCATTTTGCACGGTGACCAGTCTTCTCACTATTCTTTTCCCACATTCAGCAATCAGAGTAGAACGCCAACTGGCCGCTTAATAGGGGTTCTTCGGAAATTAGCATAAAACCATTTAAAAAGGTTATGTTATTTCAATACAAAAATAACATGAAAAGGAATAGCGGAACCACATGACGACCACAATAAACCTGTGTTTCAATGATTTTGTCAGCAGTCACTGCCCAAGCTTATTGAAAATAAATCCAAACATCAAATGCTACATTCTTAATGGCCACTAAATAGGGGTAAAAACAATAGAAGAACGCTCATTGGGACGGCAGGAAGGTGGCTGAGGCAGCTTAAAAGGGGTGGCGGCTTAAAAGGAGTTTTATTTACAGCGTTATACTGACAATAGTTTTGGGACTTTAGCAACTGGCTGCTTAATAGGGGGTGGCCGCTTAATAGGAGTTCGACTGTAAAGCAGGAACAGACTTCTCTATTCATTGCAGGTACCTCTTTCCTTTTTGATAATTCGGTTAAAAGCTCTTCAGCCTTGCGATCAGCAACACTTGCAGATTTTTTCCACTGTGCCACTCGCTGTGGCAAAATCTCTTGAATACGTCTACGTGCAAAAAACAAACAAACCAAGTTTAAAAAAAAGCTACATGTTTTTCAAGATGGTTCTCACCTTTTAGTCTTTGATAAAACGCAAGTGCATGAACCTTCTAATAACAGCTACTGAGCAGTAGGTGGTTCTGACTTTTAAGTCTGTGGATGAAACCCTCGTGTGTGACCATTCAAATGAAAGCTATTGAGCAGTACTTCCATGTGGTACTGTTTATTATGTTGTACAAGGTGGTTCTAACTTTTAAGTCTGTAGACGAAACACTAGTGTGTGACCATTCAAATTAAAGCTATTAAACAATCCTTTTGGCAAACAAAGTTTTTGCAACTGATTAAAACTGAGGTGTTTTTAATGGGTACTCTTGTGAGTATCAGGATTTAATGACTTCTCTGTGATCTTATATGATGACTACACCTGACAGCTAGCTGAATGCCACATTCATCACTACAATATTTTGAACCAGAGCGAGCTGCGTTAGTGCAACCAGGGCCATAACATTGACGTGGAACGTCATCCTTTTCCCTCTCATCTGCATAATCAGTAGACAATCTGCTTTTGTCCTCATTAGACATAATCCTCTTTCTTCTACGTGGTCTGTCACTGGATTGCCTTAGCTTTTCCTGTTTCAAGAGATAAGTGACAAACTTTCTCACACACCACTGGTAGCCATGCCAGGCTGACCCCCACAACCTGACCTTTATTACAATCTCAACAAGCCCATTAACATGTACATCATGCCTCGTAAGGAAAATTACACAATGGCAAAACTAACAAAAGACACAGCACAACTAAAATTCCTTGGGTGGGTGGGTAGGTTAGAAAGGTTCCGTAATGGCGAACAAAACAAAAACAACTGCCCGCCAAAGGTCACATGACCCTTTCCCAGGTCCCAGTGGCATGTGAGAAAAACATTTTCCACTTATTTCGTGTTACTCAGCCAGTGGAAAATATCACTCATTAAGGGTTTCACAAGGGGTAAGATAGGTCAAGATATTAGTTTTAAATGATTGCAAGTCTCTAACCAGATGTTAGGCAGGACTGAGCTTCAGGCAGGTTGCATACCAGGGGCGGGGAAACTAATTCTTTTTATGTGGGAAGGCTCTGCACCCAAGCAAAAACACTTCTTCTTTCATATACTATTTTTTGGACAAAAAGGGATCCCATCCATATTTTAGATCAAAGATCTCTTAGAGATTCGACTATTTCGCATGGAGTATGCGTTGGGGAAATGTTAGTATTGAAAGCAATTTGTGATGCATTAACCCATTGACTCACAGTCCAGAAGGCTTTTATTAGCGCTCATCCACCCCCCCCCCCCAAAAAAAAAAAAAAAAAAAAAATTCCTGGCTCTTTTACGGCTTTTAACACAAACGTGCGAGTGGGAAAAAATATACCATATGCGTACTAAATTCAGACAAACAATTCTTTTCTGAAGTAAACGTTTATTACAACTTGACATGCTGAAAGACCAATTCATGGTTTGAAATGTTAATTATCAACCTTGATGAATTGATCCCAAAACAAACTTGAAGACGGTGAAAAAAATTTCTTCACCTCCGCGCGTCATTTTAACAACTCGCAAAAACACGAACTCTTTCTACAAAATATAACACTAGTTCGAAACACTCTGGTGAAAGGTAGGCTTTCATTCTGTAAAACTGTCACTGACATTTATTTAACCACCACCAGCGGTAACTGGGGATAATAATTTGCGAATCATGGTGCCGTGAGATAGCGCACAACTACTGAATTCCTTCCACAAAATTAACACTCACATTGCTTTTTATGAAAGGTAGGTTTTCATTCTGTATAACTGTCACTGACATTTATTTAACCACCAGTGGTATTATCTTGGTACAGAAAAGCGGTAATTGGAGATAAGCCGTGAGATTGCCGTGAGATAGCGGAAAACTACTGAATTCCTTCCACAAAATTAACACTCACATTGCTTTTTATGCTATCCATCACTATAACTAATAACAAAAAAAATACTTGTTTGCATTTTCCGAAGTACTGTAGTAAATCTTTGCATGTAAAAGGTCGTAAACTGAACACAATTATTAAATAAACAACAATGCGATGGTACAGTAAGTCGGCCGCACGCTGCATATCAGATGTCACCATGCGCTTTTCAAATCAATACGCTTCAGAAGCCTAAAATTCCAAACGTAAACTGGGCAAATGAAAGAAACTTGAAGGAAGTTTTGTTTTAGATTAATTCTCATTTCAAGATGTAGCTACTAATGTATCAAAGCTTCAAAATTCTGCATATTTTTGAAGCCGTGAGATCCTGCATTATTCACGCTAAAGCGTAAGTTTAATTTTAGCTCGACGGCTTTTTGCAGTCAATTTTTCACTAAGTGGCTTTACCAATCCTTCTAAAAATTCCATTTAAGTTCGAAGCAATATTGTACATTACCATTTTCCTGTCTGAAGTCTTGAGAAGCTGCTGTCGTGATCAAGTCCGTGAATTGTGGTCAAAACAAAAGATTGCGTGACGAGCTAAAAATACTTCTTTCAATGAAGACGACAAACAATAGACTTGTAACAATAGAAAATAGCATTGGCCAATATCCTCTGACAATGAAGATTCGCAGCAGCTTTTAAGCATGTAAAACTAAGCAATTCAATCGATGAATAGCACAGATCTTTAAAAAATACCTACCTGTAGTTTGCAAAAGGCTAGACAGGCTAAATGACGAGCGACGCATGAAAATAACATTTCGGGATCGAAAACAGCGGACGCATTCCTATCCAGTGACGTTTTTATCGCCCACAGCGAAAAGTATTCCCTTGACAAATTAAAACAGTCCCTTGAGAGTATACAAAAATGTGGGTCAGAGAGTGCCACCAATGATCCCAATTCTTTCCATTTTCCTTGGTAACCAAGCAAAATAGTCGAAAAAATGACACCCCTTTCATGCACCTACACTTAATGTTTAGGGTTTTGTCTGGGTTCTTGGTTTTCCTCCCTCTACAAAAACCAACACTTCTAAATTCCAATTGGATTGGTTTTTACTCACAAGACTGTTATGTGCAACCCTTGTTAAACAAAGTTGATTTATTTATTTAATGGGTAATGCATCTTTTTCTAATTTTTCACTTGAATAACCCTTTAAAGATCTGTTCAAGATAAAGGTCCATTAAAAAACCTAACATACTTCTACCAACCTTTCTACTTTCAGATGACTTTGCATGTTTCATTTTGACTGCTTTGCGTTGTTTTCTTGGAGTTACACTCTGATGCAAAAAAGGAGCAAATTATCAAGGTCTATCATCTAATTAACAATTAGTGCACAAAATTTCTATGAGGTGGCAGATGATGACACCACAGGCCAATAATTCACCTCACAGAAATTGAGAGCAAAATAATCTCATTGTTTTAGTAGAATGCTTACTAAAGTACTTTTAATTGAACATGCCAAGAAATCAAAATTCCCATTCTGGATGAATGAAAGGATAGAAATATTACCCAACTAAAAAGAACAAAAAAAGATTAAAAGATTCAAAATAATTTTGAATCTTTGAATCTTTTTTTCATTTTAGCTGGGCAATATTTGTTTGCTTTCATCACTTTCAGTGTTTCTATTCCTGCTAATACAAGATATCTTATAATTAGCAAGTTTATAGCAAACTATAGGCCGCATACTTACTATGATCTATCAGCTGGGACACTGTCCCTTTAAATTTCTGGCATTAGCAAGTAGGGGAGGTGAATAATCCTCCAAAAAGATGTGTCTCATCAGGGGTCTCCTTGTTTTGAATTCTTCTGGGACTCCTTCAGAGTCTCAATTTCTTTTCAAGGCTAAGAAAGTCTCAGGCTCACAGAAGAGATATCAGTATTGGTGCCACATAAAATCTCAGATTTACTATTTATAAACTTTGGCTGTATAATTTGAACTCATATCAAAGGATCATTACACATTGATCATCATTCCTGTTTAATTCGTACCTCAATATCAATATCAAGATCAAGATCTTCTCTCCTAGCCTCTTCTCCCTTCAGAATATCCCTGTATGCAGAGCCACCTCTTAATAATACCTGAAAATTAGCCAATTTAATTAATTTAGAACAGCGTAAATGTACTACTGACAACATCTAGACACAACACAAACTTAACAGAAATTAGCAGAAATCCTCTGCAATGCACTGAAGACCCATTCTATGCTCATTCATAATTATGCTGCAGACTTTTAGAGTGCATGCATTACATAACCCTGCTTGTTTAAAGCAAGTCACTTAATATAAAATGCTGCACTGCCACCTGCAATATCTGCTTAGATTTGGGGTATTTCGAAAAAGATATCCAAGCCAGTATAGATTTTCTGTCTTTTCATTTGGTAAGGTAACTTGCAACGTGTGCTTTCACACCCAGATGCTCATTGCCTTGGTCACAATCTTTTCTCATTACTTAACTGTGTGACAATACATGTATGATAGATTTTCATTCCACCACTGTTCTTACCCTTGACTTCACCAGGCACTGGCGTAAGCGACATTTCTGTCTCATCTTGTTCGGACCACCAAACTTCTTCATGTCCTGAAAGAGCAGAAAGTTGAAATGAGTGAGACATGCCCAGTTGGTAAGTCCGTCAGTGGGTCGGTTCGTTAGTTGGTAAGTCGGTTGGTCGGTCTGTCAGTTGGTCAGTCCATCAGTCGGTCCGTCCATCAGTCTGTTGGTCGGTCGGTCAGTCGGTTAGTTGGTCGGTCTGTCGGTCGGTCGGTTGGTCGGTATGTCCATCGGCCAGCCGGCCCATCAGACGGTTCATTGATCAGTCAGTCAGTTAGTCAGTCAGTAAGACAGTCATTTATCCAAGATTTGAAAATCTCAGGCAGCACTACAAAATCCTGCAGACCGTTGTTGTGGTCACTTATTTTATTTAACAACCAAATCACAGACACCAAGAAGGATCTCTAAGAGCTGTGTCAAACTGTGGAATTGTTTGGTTCAAATCTCAAACCTTTACATCAAACTTCTACATGTATTCAAAACTAGAGCCTCAAAACTTGTGCCTCAATTCTCAAAAAACATAGAGGATCAGACAAGTGTTGAGTCAAGACTGTCAACATTTACATTTGCATGGTACCGCGCCCGACACAGTTATCTGGTCGGAGTAAAGAAAGCACTTGAGACACTACAGACAAAATGTCTGGTTTATTAGGCTACAAAAATATTCACTGCCAGCGATTGAACAGTAGAACAGCACCTTGCAAAAGTCACACTGGCCACAATCCTCTGTCTTTACGCATGCGACACATTCTCCACATGTTCTTTTTGACCTTTTCCGCTCACTCTGCGTAAAGTTAAAGGAATCACCATTGACAAGTTTATAGCTTTATACCAATTGAAATAAACAAAATTTCAAATTATAATAATATTAAAGTTTTAGTAAATTATTTACAAAATACCGCTATCAATGACAAGCATTACATTGGAACATGGGTGGCAGGTAAAGGTTGGCATTAGTAGTAAAGGGAAGTTACAGTAAACCTTGTTATGATGCTACCCAACTTGCATAAGGCAAAGATAACGTCTGTGTTCGAGCCAGAGCTTATCCCAATTTCTGTAGCATGAAGTGACTATGAGTATTGCTACTCCCCCCTGGTTGGGATGCTAGTCCATCGGAGGATTACCCCCAGCATTAGTTCACTGGTGCCCATTTACAAGCCTGGGTGGAGAGAGGCACAGTGAGAGTGTCTTGCCTTAGAACACATAGTGCCCCAGCAAGGGCTCAAACCCAGACCATTTGATCCGGAGTCCAACACGCTAACCATTACGCCACTGCGCCAACTTGTATGCTTTTAATTTTAAATACATGAAGCTTACCTAAAATATTTAAGCAGTAGTGGATTCAAACAGCAAACTTCATCTCTTTGCAGTCAAACCAAATACACATATTACGAAAACTAACTGGCTGTTATGGTAAGGATCCAAGGATATGGTCCCCACACGCAAGACTTTTTTAGATTTTGGCTCCCTGAAGTGCCACATCCTGGTATTTTGTGCCACCAATTTTCCTCAGATGAGGATATATGCTCATATTTAAAAACAAAGCTGACTGATTTCCATAAAACAGTGGAAACTGGTCTGGATCTGCACCTGACTAAAATCTTAAAATATAAATAAATTTTAGTTGTTTGTAGTTTAAACCAATTTTTGCACCAGTTTGCAGTTAACTCTACCATTTCAATATACCAATGTCAGAATCATCAACATCTTTCACATTCTGCAAACTCAAACCAGTCCTATATGATAACTTCATGATTAAACACTCAAATTTTATTTAATGGGAGATTTGATTTGAAGACAAAACTTTTGACTTACATCATCTTTACTTGAATCCAGTTTTTCTTTTTTCTCTGATGGCACTTTGTCTCTTTTCTCAGGTTTGGGTTTCTTCATCCTGTGCTTTATACAAAGCTCTGAATTCCTTCCTGCAATAAAGATTAAATGGCACACAACACTTATTAAAAACTCTCTCAGTTCCGCTCCAAACTAAAAAAATAATACAGGGGATTCATTAATGTTTGGAGCAGGTGCGCATCAGGGTTTTGCACCTTGGCAAAGTATCAGCAAGACCCAACCCTCTTTGGTAAATTGGAAGTGGTTCTGATGTTGAAAATAGCTGGACAAAGCTGTGTTCACTGCCAGTAATTTGCTCGGTAAAAAGTCTGCTTACGAGCCAAGGGGCCCATCAGGCCGGAGCTTATCCCGGTTTCCGTAGCATGAAGCGACTAGGAGTATTTCTACTCCCCCCTGGATGGGATGCTAGTCCATCACAGGGTTACCCCCAGCAATAAATTCGCCAGTACCCATTTATACACCTGGGTGGAGAGAGGCACTATGAGAGTAAAGTGTCTTGCCCAAGAACACAACGCAGCACCCTGGCCAGGGCTCGAACCCGGACTGCCCGATCCGGAGTCCAGCGCACTAACCATTGGGCCACTGCGCCTCCCTAATTTGCCCGGTGCCTGGCCCTTAATTAAACCCCTGCCAAAACAACTACTATACACCATGGTTTGTAATTTAACATCATCACCAACAAACTTTCAAAGCTTAAAGTACACCTAGTCTCTCAAAATAAGTTAATTGTCATACTTTGTTGTTGAATACTTCTGTTCAAACATTATTTTTTTTTTAATTAAAAAACCCAAGTCACCCTCTGCCATTTTCAATGCCATCAAAATTATGAAAATTGTATGGTGGAAACGAAATCTTATTGTATTGTTGGAAGTTGTGTTACTGGAAGTCTGTTTATTTACCTCCAACAATTTCACTGTTATCTCTTTCATTTAGACATGCTCTGCATGAAAATACGATAAAATCCTGTATGTCAATGTTGTGGTTCAAATTTTTCTTTAGTTTAAAATTTTTCAAACAGGTTTGATTTTTAGTTTTCATTGTCTTGTATTGATTATCATAATCTGAAAAAGGTGAAAAAAACAACAAACTGGTTTGAAAAATTTCAAACCAAGGAAAAAATTAACCCACAACATCAACAAAAACAAAGGTTATGTATGGAGATCATTCAGGAGAATTTGTATGTTGATATTGAGGCACTAGCATACCTAAACACTGTCTGCAGTAGTACTGCTTGATTTCTTTTGCCTCCAGCTTTGTAATTCCAATACAGTCGCCATGGAACCACTCATCGCATTCGTCACAGCAGCTATAGGCAAGAAATGTATGTACAGGAATAGGCCAGTTCTGAGTTGGCCTTTGCCCGATTTGTAAAACGAGTCCTTGTTTGAAACCAGACACATAAGATGAGTTTGATTTGCACGGAAATGGATGTACAGGGGGAACTCATTTTGATATGAATGATTTCGCATAGAACTTTTTTGTCACAGAGGCGAAAGGCAACTCAGAAATGGCCTATTAAATTGACAAAAGTGATTTAAACATCAGTCCCTAGAATCTCTGTTTCATGCACTTGTAACATCTGGAGTGGATTTTTGTAACTCTCTTTCACAATCAAGGTGGTTCATAATGGTTTAGATATTTGCATGTCTGGCATTCTACTGCAGCTACACCAATAATGTTGAGGTTAAACCTTTATTACATATTTGTAAAGAAGTTACCAATGAACAATTTGATATCAGTATGACATCAAATTTATTGCCATGGTAATGACAAAAAAAAAACTTCTTGGTGAAAGTTTTTGTTTTTGACAGAATTTTGTCTAACAGGCAAAACAAACGACATCAATTTTTTTTAAAAAAATTCTATAGGTAGGGTTCAGAACAACCTTAAATTTATTAAAAAATAATGTATTTAATTCTGCCTACAGATTTTTTTTAAATTTGTAAAAACGTTCCTTTTGTCGGTCACTAGTAATTTTGGCTAAAATTCAACACTGTTGAAACAACTCCAAATTTCACATTAAGTCAGTGAGAACAATTTCTAGCTTTAAAATAATCATGACTGACTACCACTACAGTATTTTTAAAATCACTGTTTGCATACATGTGGAGTGCATGGTCTTATCATTTAAATTGTCAAGCTCTTATACACAATCACATACATCATAAATCGGCTGGTGTCAGAGGTACGACAAACACAATAGATGGCATCCTCTTTCTTGGACTTTTCTTCCTATATTGAAAAAATTGATTACTATACATGTTGTGGTTTAAATTTATCTTTGGTTTAAAAATTTTCAAACCGTATTGATTTTGATTTTTTATTGTCTCATATTCATTATCATAATCTGAAACAAAGGGAAATCAAAATCAAACTGGTTTGAAAATTTTTAAACCATAGCTAAATTTAAACCACAACATACACATGCTCACCGTTCACATTAAAAACAATTTTTAACCAATTGCAAGTTTTACTTATAATAAGAGCACCATACTACTTTAATTACAAGTTTTGTATACACAGCCACAAAAGAAGACCAGGAAATAAAATTTTGTTTGGCAATGCTCATGAATGTGTGTACATAATATTTAGCATTTTTGTACATGCCAAGGGTCATGTAGCAGCTCTCGTAAGGTCTCACATGAGTGGCTGAGAGAACAATAGAACAAACAACAAGAACAATGCCCCTAACCCTCAAAACAATAGCAGCTGCTACACTAGGGGACCAGTAGAATTACAAACTTACGAGAGCTGCTACACAACTGAATGCCAAAACCTTTTACGAATTGTCACGGGAACCCAATGTCCACAGAATAGAGATAGTAAAATCAAGCAAAGTTCTAAAATCCTGTTCAATAACTCTGGGCTAATGGTATGGATTTCAACCATCACTTAATAAATGACACACAAATAACATTTTGGGGGTTTTTAGCTGGTAAACGAAGTGACATGACAGTTTACTCCTCATGTATGTAATGTCAATAAGAAAGACCTTCAAGCTGTATGTATGTAGCACAAAATGGCTCCAAAATGTGAAGGTGCAATGCAACCAGGCGAATCATCTTTCTTTGACTTAGTTGAACAAGAAACACGGATTTACCTTTGCAGCTTCTGCCTTTTCTTGTGTTGCAAGCAAGTAATTCACCTTAGCTTGCCTTTCAGGCAAGATATTAAATATACGAGCCACCTCCTTGTGCTGTAATGTCAAAATACAGAAACGAATATAATTCTGCTATAATAAGTAATGACTATATACTTCTTAGGGCACTTTCCATTTTTCAGATTTAGCCGGCCAGTCCTGTGGTCTTGAATGTGAAATGGACCTTTTCCACAAGATTTCCAACAAATCCACCATAACAATGTATAATATTTATGCATGACTGATTCAACAGGACCAATCTGCCTAACAATGGAATTCTGTTCTTGAATATACCAGTCTGGCTGGCCAGTCCTGACAGATGGAAAGCATCCTTAGAATCCTAGTGGACTGAATTGATTTTTGTTGGTTTTAACCCTTAAACCCTATTTAGACCAGGACTTTGTAAGGGTCTTGTAATATTCATGGATATGGGTGAGAGAGAGTCTGTGTGTCCCCAACCCCTTCATATCTCCAAAGGTGTTTACCATAATGATTCGATTTAGTACCTAGGCTGAGTTACTTAAAGGGGCTATGTCACGCAATTTTAGGCAATTTCGGCACTGACCAACTTGTCATAAAATTAACTGAAATATCACAATAATGGCTTAAAACTGTAGAAGAACTCAAAAGAAACACAGAAAGACCAAAAAGGGGCATGGATGGGCAAAATTCGAGAAGATTAAAACCGGTTGCGTTCGGGTAAACTTGAAAAACGTTGGCCCGATATTTTTCAATTTTCTCTCAATTTGTATGAAAGTGTCATTTACAATGCTCGAAAATCATCCTTGTTTGTTATGTGGCCATGATTTTGCCAATAAAAGAATTTTGCTCTGCCAATTTGAAGTTTAGAACTCTTAATTAACAAAAATAAATTGAATTACCTAAAATACCGTGACCTAGCCCCTTTAAATATGTTTATAATTTTGTCTTGAGTGTGGGACAAAGAAGATGATGAATTTTAAGTTCGGTGAATAAAATGAACAATCTTTATCAGGGCTCGACACTAACGGTAGCCAACTAGCCACAGACTAGTAGAAATTCAGTTTTGGCTAGTAGGTTTTCGATTTCCACTAGCCACTTTGGCTAGTAAACAAAATGAAATTGGCCGAACTAGTTTCTGTCATTCACAAGGGCATAATGGATATAAGAGGATATTTAACTGGCGGTAAAAAAGAGAAAGGCAAAGACAATAGAAGTAAATGACCCTCTGAGGAAGGTGCAAGTGCAAAACCACCACTTGGCTAGTAAAAATTTTTTTTGGCTAGTAACATCTAAGTTGTCACTAGCCACTAGGCTAGTAAGTTGAAAAGTTAAGTGTCGAGCCCTGTTTATCATTTATTCACTGAGCTTAAAATTCACCATCTTCATTATTTTATCACTCATATGACGCTTTCAACACTAAATTTGCTGATCCCAGCAGTATGCAGGACACGTGCCATGTATGAACCTAGAAAAATGTCCAAGCTCACCACGAGTCTGTCATAGCTTAGTGGTTAGAACCCCCAACTGTTTTCTGGGAGGCCACTCATGGGTACAATTCCCGCCAGGGACTCAGAATTCATTATTATTTAAAGATCTTTTAGTTTGAAAAATTTGCAACCTCACATACATGTAAACGTAAAAATAACTATCAAGATACTTGGGAGGCCAGGGCAAGATTTCCGCACAGCCCCATACATTAATTATGCATACAACTTTCTGACTGACTCGTTCTTTTCATGATCGCTGTTTTGTATATAGTGATAGTATGAAATAGCTGCATACATAATTAATGTATTGGGCTGTGCGGAAATCTTACCGAGGCCAGTTCTTTTGTAATGTGGGAATGATGTAAGAGGGGGGCGTAAGGGTTTGCGGTGATGCGGTTTTGCGTTATTTTTTTGTGCGGTTTGCGGTTATTTTATTTTTAACTCGCGGTTTTGCGGTTTTACAACATTTTGCGGTTTGCGGTTATTACAACTTTTAGCTCGCGGTAATCGGTGAGAAACATTTCTGCGGTTGTATGAATCGGTTAGTTTTCAAAAAAACTTTCGATATCCGGTTGTTTAGCTTGATTTGACGTTTTGGATCCGAGTGTTTTGTTTTACAGCATATCCGTTTACGTCGTTTACACAGTCAGAGTCATTGTTATGCAATCCGGCATTTGCTAAACAACGAAAACTATTAGGTGAATACGTAACGTTACATTTTGATTGTTATGCATCCTGATGAGGACAAGTTTTCTGTGTGGCTCTCATTTGTTGCTGCGGTTACGGTTTTTGCGGTAAACAATGATGCGGTTTGCGGTTTTTTGCTGCATATCCGTGCGGTTTTGCGGTTTTTTAACCCCCCTTACGCCCCCCTCATGTAATCATTTCGGATGGATTTCAATACTTCTCAACTATGTATGCCAGAAAATAACCAAAATCGATTTGAAAAACCTGAAAATAAAAGTTTGCTCAACAGAAAGACATTAGCTTGAATTTCCTGAAATTTTCCTGAAATTGGAAAACAATCCCCTGCTTCTAACAACCTGCCCTACAGTTATTTCAGGCAGCCAGACCCCTAATTACTTATTTATTTATACTATATATATTCTCTTTCTTGTAATTTATTAGGGTAAGTAAAGTTGTTGTTGTTGTTGTCTGGACCACAAAACATTTATAACAGATAAACGGTGGAAGCTTTTCACGTTTTAAAGGGTTTTCAGTTTATAAATACCTTCAAACCGTCAATCTCGCTTTCTTCCGCCATCTTGCTTCTGTTTTGAAGGCATGCGCGGGAAACGTGACTTGGTAGCCAGCCCTTTTACCGACTTAGTAGCCACTCCTTTCATGTTGTGGTCGAAAACAACCTCCTCGTGTGACCTTGTTTGCACTGCAATGATTTTTCGTTGAGGTTATTCAAGGTTTGCATACCTGCGAAAGGTTTGTATTGTGTGATAGACAAATTGCAAGGAATTCTTTATGCTAACTCTTTATCCACAGGGTCTTTACAGGCGATGATTTTGCGATCGACTTTGGAAAGGTCACGCTTGCTTCAGGGGATCGTTTCGAAATCCACCCGTCATGTTTGGAGTAAATGACATCTTTCCTCTGCGCCTCTTTTTTTCGTGGAAATCACGTCCATTTCCTCGCGTAAACAAGTGATATCCGCTCCGAACCATGTTTGGTGATGCTGTTTTTCTCGGTAGATCGCTTTACTGAACGTTTTATCCTCGTTTGCAGGTTGCTATTTGGTTCAAAGTTTCAAGAATTTGTAGGTTGTTCCTTCCATCGTCTCCAGTTCTACGTTAATCGGTGGTCAGTTCTCCTGATCAGAGGCTAACAAAATGGACAATAGGCGGGAAGACACCGCTGAAAGGTTCTGAACTTCATGTCTAACTTAATGCAATTTTGTATTATTGTAATTGTATCGTGTATTCATTGTTCTGTACAATATGCAAATATATGTTACACCCCCATGTACACACGCTGATATAACAATTATACCGATTGAAGTGAGTATGATCGATAAAATATTTCATCATCGCCGTAATTGTTTGACTGTCATTGGTCTTGTGATTGTGAAAAAGAAAGTCACTTTTTGAAGAGACGCATCTTTTTTACTCTACACACTGGTTTTGGGAAAACCCTAAAGGCAGACTTTGACCTCTGAACTCTGACCCCACTGCAAGTGTTATCAAGCTTTGGCTATCTGGCTTACATCAGCTTTTGGCGAAGAAATTGTCAAAACATTCTGGTAGGGAGCGTCGGCTCTTTCAAGTACTGTAGGTGTTGAAAAGGTCAAAACATCAGAGTGTATTTTGATTTTCCTGAGGTGAGTAAGGTCGATTTTTGTGTTCAAATTGATACTCACTTCTGTCATCCTTGGTTTAAAACACTGATGTAGGATAACAGATGACCCCAGTGATCTGAGACGAAGTTCAGACTACAGAGGCACTGACCGAGATCTGGATACAAGAGTCCGCGATCTTGAACGCAACATTGGTCGTGAGCTCAGCCGTTTTAGGGATGGTAGATCAGAAAGGGATGAAAGACATAGAAGTCCAGATTCAAGGCGACGTGACGCACCTGATCCTTTTGGTCGGGATAGGGATTATTACAAAGAAAGGGTTCGCGAGAATGATCGTGATAAAGACAGGAATAACAGAGATCGAGACAGGTACAGATCCCGTGATAAGGATCGCTATGAACGTGACAGCCGTGATAACCAAGATCGGGATAGGGACCGTTACGATCGTGATCGCCAAGATCGAAATCCAGATTATAATGGAGATAGAGATTATGGAAGATCCCGGGATCGAGACTATGATAGAGATCGTGATCGCGACAGGAGTTATGATAGAGACCGTGACTGGGACTACGACAATAAAGACCGTGCAGGATATGGCAGAGAGTGGAGTCGACAGAGGAGCAACCCAGAAGACTATCGCAGTGATGAAGTTGTACACATGTTCCTTGTTTTTATTGCATGATTTTAAAAGATAAAAAAAATATACATTAGGTTTTTTTCTTGAAAACTTTTTTGTGCAACTTGACGTTAAAATTACTTTTAGTGTTTTCAAAATCAAAAGTAAGGCTGCAGATTTAAGAAAATGCTTTTTTTCCCCCATATTTTGACAATTGTAGGGTACTGGAAAAAATGCTGCGAAGGAATTACATAAATTATTTCTTTCAACAACATTTGGGTTATTTTTGTATATCAAATGAGGTAAATTTTGTACTCATAGATCTCTCAAGTTTTGACAATTATTTTTGAATACGGAATTTCCTTTTATTGCTGCTGCTGTAACCATCAAATTGGATGTGAACTTGACATCAAATTCAAGATTCTTCACTATTCAAAGCTTAACACTCCACAATCAATACCAAGAGAAAATTCAGAGGAATCCTTTGTCATTGTGAACATCGTACCTTTGCTGTCTAGAACCACAATTACTAAATAATCATGATTGTCATTCACAAACAGCATGATCGCAGTGATCGAGACAGAGACTGGGGTGATAGGGAGTCATCTCGCAGTAGATACCAGAAACAGGACAGAGATTATGATGACAGAAAGTGGCAGGACAGTCGGCAAGAAGAACCCACTAATGTTGTTATCCTTCACGGACTTGATAAAGATTTCAAAGAAGAGGATGTGAGTAGACTAGAACTTTTACATGTAAATGAGCTGTGTACCTTTGTTGATAATTACCTACTTTGCTTTTTTTTCCTTTCTCAAGGTAGGTCTAAGATTTATCTCAAGAAATAGCTTTACTGTATGATGTACAGTAACATACAGAAAATTAATCTATTAACATGAAACATGAAATTATTGAAGTGTCAGTGTATTTAGCACTACTGTGTTTCCGTCAAACGCCTGCAACCGTAGCCACCCAACAAAGTTTTTGACATCTTTTTGACAAGTTTTTTATTACTTTGATGAGTTTTACGGGCTTCCGGTTGCTTTAAACTGCCAATCAGATGCTAAAAAAAATGGAAGGTGGGGTAACAACCGTTGCATGATTCATCTTCAAACATCAGAGTTTGAAAGGGTTTCAAACAACATTTCACACGAGTGATTATGCCAAATTCAGTGGTGGTTATAAATAAATTTTTTGCTGACAAAAATTTGGTCAAACTTAACTTTTTGTACAGGAAATGTCTTCTGGGTTTGTAAAACTGGTTGAAACAGAATGTTTCACAGATCGTTCGTATGAACCGTTGTGCAAGGGGAAGCCATTAAACTAATCAAAAACTTGTCAAAAAGATGTCAAAAACTTTGTCGGGAGGCTACATTTCAACATGCTGGACTGTAATTGAGGACAATGTACATGTAAATCTGAGGAAACAAATATAATTGTAGATCAAACTGAAACTTATTAAAAATCCTAACTGACAGGACGCTAACCTTTTGGCTATATGTACATGTATACATTTAGCATGCATGGAGGAGTTGAATTCTTGTCCACCAAACACAATCCATCCAGTTGCAGAGAGGATAATTTGAACTCAGCACCTCTTGATTAAGAGTCCAGCACAGAAACCCACTAGGTCTATCTTGTCTCTCTTTCTAGTGTCTACATAGCTCCACATAGTGTAAAACGTTTCTAAAAAAGTAATAAACATCTTAAATTGCAATTTTTTGTTTCTTGTCATTAGATGATTGAAGAGCTACAGATAGATGGCACAGACTTTTTGGATCTTAGAATTGTCCGTCATAGAACTGGTAAAATATCACTAGTTGTTTCATAAAAATATTATTTAGAGTTAAGTGCCAGAAGCCATGGTCCTTTTGGCTTGAAAAGGCTTTACCTATTTGATAAGTAAAGCTAGTTTTTATGAATTATTTAACAGTAATTATATTACTTAAATTGATTATGATAATTATGCTATCAAGGATGATTAACAATGCCCCTACTCATTTCCATGTAATGCCTGCTCGTATGAGTCAACAAGCTTTAACAAGGTCATCTTGTAAATTATAGGCATTTCCAGAGGGTTTGGCTTTTTAGAATTTAAGAGTGTTTCTGATGCACAAGACTGGATGGAGCGTCATAGGGTAAGTACATGTGTAAAGTCTGTATACAAGCCTCCGTAGCGTGAAGCGACTAGGAGTATTGCTACTCCCCCCTGGATGGGACGCTAGTCCATCACAGGGTTACCCCCAGCAGTAAATTCGCCGGTACCCATTTATACATCTGGGTGGAGAGAGGCACTATGAGAGTAAAGTATCTTGCCCAAGAACACAACGCAGTGCCCCGGCCAGGGCTCGAACCCGGACTGCCCGATCCGTAGTCCAGCGCACTAACCATTAGGCCACTGCGCCTCCCAAGTACATGTGTAGGCGTAATATTTCATGCAGTGTACTCCATATCAAACAAGCCTGGCTGTGTGTTTGTACTGTGTTCTTGGGCGCGGCACTCTACTCTTTACTCTTTACCCAGGGGTTACAACAGGACCAAATGCCATAAACACTTGCAGATAAGCTGCACCTTTTTACCAAAAATTGTTGTTTAAAATCAGGGGTGCAGCTTATTTGCAAGAACATGTGGAAAGTTTGTGCTGCTTCTGTTGCCCAGATTTTTATTTCTGTTATTCAGCATTATCCTTTGAACAACCAGACTTGTAGTCCATGTCACTTCAGTTCATGTTTAACTTACTGTACCTAGAGTTAAGTTCCGGCCTGCTAACTCTCCCAAGAGTGACCAACATCAAATTTCTCCTCACAATATCAGTACTTAATCAAGAGAAACAGTTTTGTGAATTTGTAAAATTATCAGGGGAAGTTGCTTTGATCTTTAAGCAATTCTCCCAACTAATACTATAAGAAAATGTATGAAGATAGTCAAGATAATTTGTATGTGGATATTAGGGCTTAAAGGGTTAAAAGCTACCAGCCATAATGATTCTAGTTAGGTAGCTTCATTCCATAATTTTTTAACCTGTTTAGGGTCGTTACCATGTGCGTGGACACCGAGTCTGCATTGATTACAGCAGGCCTAAAAGTACTTTAAATGTAACAGAGAAAGACTGGATTTGTATTAAGGTGAGTTACAATAAATCACTTATTTCGTGTTTTAGTATTAACATATACATGTAAATACTAACGTGAAAATATTGTACTTCATGCATGTCATAAATTACATAGTAAATGAAATCAGAACATTCTTAATAGTAGGTGATCATTTAGTACAGGATCAGCAAATACATGTTTGACTGTAATTTTTTTTTTGTCTTTAGTGTGGAGGCCAAAATTTTTCCTCCAAGAGGCGTCTCTCTTGCTTCAAATGTGGAGCAGCAAAAGAAACTGCAGGTCAGGAACAATTAATTAAGTTAAATTAATTAACTAGTAAAAAAAGTTATTGTCTGATAAGGTTACTGACAGTTCACATGTAATGTCTGTAGAGGTGATTACTGCTACAGACATTACATGTGAAAACTGTATGGCAAAGCAAAATCTTATTGCATTGTTGCAAGTTGTATCAGTGAATGTCTGTTCAATTACCATATGGAGTTCCATGGTGATCTCTTTGTACATTACAATCCTGTCATGTTAGCTTGAAACTTTGATTGAAATATTCCTCAGTCTGTGCTGCATAACATGCTTAGCTTGATTTGCATGTGTACAGATCTGTTTTTGCACAGTGAAGTGGTGTGGGCATGTGCTTTTACTTTGATTTAAAGTGCACCTAACCCCTAATTTTTTCTACTTATTTTCAAAAAGAATGCATAATTTGATGAAGATTAAAAAAAAATTATGCGAATCCATTAAATCCCCGCGAATTTATGGAGGTTTGAAGTTTGGATTTTCTGGTTCACGACCGCGCGCGAGGAGATCTGGAACCCAATGTTGTGACGTCAGCGGGGGAATCAAATTTCAGCTTTCGTGCCGATGGTGCGACAAATCTGCAGTTCGTGAAATTTCTCGCTTCAAAACTTCTTAGTTCGAAAATCAGCCACCGAAATAATTTAAGGCCTTCAAAAGATGTCATCAGACAACTCAGACTCGGAGTATTGGATTCCCCAGCCGACGTCACAACCTTACTAGGGCCCAGTTTCCCTTGGGACTCGGCAGTGAACCAAAGTGGCGCGAATTTTGCGAAGTTTGAAAATTCACAAAAAATCGAAGACAAGTCGTATGATGATAATTTTTTCACTGTTGTAATCAGGAGCACAAGGAGTTTTTTGGGGGCTAAAAAAAATATTTGGGGTTAGGTGCACTTTAACTTAAACTGTGTTTCTTTCTTAGATGCAGGAGAAGACAAGGAGGTGTCCAGTAACCCTTGCAAAGGTAACATACTTCTGTAAAGTTTTAAAAGTAACAATTGTTGTAACGTTTGGACTCAGTAGCCCTTTCTACTGCTACTTTTGGAGAACCATTGTTGTGGTTCAATTTGATACTTGGTTCAAATTTTATTTTCCTTTGTTTTGAGGTATGGTAATGTATGATAATGGGTTTAAAACAAAGGAAAATAAAAAATTTGAACCAAGGACAAAATTTTACCACAACATTATTACATTAGAGTAGCTGGAATGTGTACCATATAAACGTCTTTCTGTCTTCTTTCTCAAAATAATGTGAAAACACAACTGGACACAAATTAAAGTGAACTGTTGAAATTAATTTTTTCTTGGTTTCAGCTAACTTTCTTGAACTAAAGGTATCTTTTTTAACTGTGAGGATAACGTAAAAAAGGACACATCAGGTTTTCTTTTCCTACTCAAGTTATTACATGTAGTTTCTAAGGAAACTGTTTTGTGTCGGTGGGCACTTTGTGGATTATTTTGATAAAGCTAAATAAACTGCCATAGTGAATTTTGGAAGCTTTGAAAAAAGTGTTTAAATCATTTTTTTGTTTTTGTGTTTTTAGTGTTGATTCTGAAGGGCCTGGATACCATTACTCATGACGAAGCGGTAAGAGACTACAGATTGAATACTTGTAAGGAGTACACATACGTGATCTAGACGGTACATGCACAACTTTCCTGCATGTGACTTTGTAGCACGCGTTGCTCACTTCCTATAAATATTTATCATTACAATTTTCATCATTTTTGATAGTATTTATAACATTGCCATGGGGTTTTAAAAACTCTTTCAAAATGCTACACTTTTTGTGTCACACAACAAGATCTGAAAAGCAAGATGTAGGTTGACTTAAAACGTATACTTGGTGATTCATGTTGGTAGAGTTGTCATTGACTGTAAGCTTACTTGTATGCATATACATGTAAGTAAGTATACTGTACCATCTTAATTCACTCTAAGATGTAAAACTCATATGGAGTAACATGTTTGGTGAGCTTTGGGTGAGCTTTTTTACAGAAAGCAGAAAAGAATTACTGTGCAGTAATCCTTGAACCCTCAATTTTCGAAACTCATTTACTTGTACCAATTGAAAGTAGTTTCCCTTCTCTTAGGCAAACACTTCAATTTTAGCCCCACCCTCCCCCCTCCCATTTCTGAGCTCCCCAATTTCTCAAACCAGTTTTCCTTTTCCACATGGAAGTTCAAGAAATTGGGATTGCACGGTTAGTGAGAAAGTGATGCCACCAGGATGGTTGTCATGCTGTAATTTAGTAAAAAAACTATTCTTGTTGCTTCTTGTATTTTAGATACGAAAGGCCCTTGTGGAAATAACAGCCCTTCCAATCTATGATGTTCGTCTTATAAGAGATAAACTGACAAACACATCCAGAGGATTTTGTTTTGTGGAGCTTGGTTCAGTTGAGGTGACCTCATGTGTTTTTTGTTTGACCAAAAGTATAATAGACAACTAAGTGATGTAGAAATGAAGTAGAATAGAATCATTGGAATGTGATGTGTAATAATAGGGGAACCAGAACCAATCGAAGAATCAGAACATATCAATGCAAGCTTGTGATATGATCCAAACCGATCAACGCAGCTTATCGCACAATCCAAGGGCTGATCTACTCTTTTTTTTAGAAAGAAAAGTCTAAAATTAGTTTCAGATTTCATTTTCTCTGTTGTTTAGGAAGCAAGCCAGTTGCTAGAGATCATTACCAATATGCATCCACCTTATGCTATTGATGGCAGAATTGTTACAGCAAATTACGCTAAGCATGATAATCCACCAAAACAAACAAGGTAAGTTACGTTGAGGTCTGTTTGATCTTAGGAATTACTGCTGATTCTTCTGAAGTCTAGTAGAAGAGGCATGGCAGCTTATTGGCTAGTGCTCTTTACTCTGGATTACGCTGTCCGAGTTCAAGCCCTGACTGTGGTCACTGTGTTGTGTTCTTGGGCAAGACACTGTACTCTCACAGTGCCTCTCAATTGCAACCCAGGCATTTAAATCAGGGTACTGGCTAATTTACTGCTGGGGGTAACCCTGCGATGGACTAGCATCCCATCAAGGGGGGAGTAGAAATACTCCTAGTCGGGTAATGCTATGGAAACTGGGAGGAGCTCCAGAAAGATGGGACACTTGACCTGACGCAAACTTAGCTTTCCTTTACTCTGGTAGCTTGACATAGCTAGGATTATTGCTATAATTATGTTCTCCTCCTGGTTGGTAGCCATCCCAGGTTCAAATTAAAATAATGAATTTTTAGCGTTATTTTTATGAGGTTTGAAATTAATTTTCTCACAATTGCATTAAAATTCAATTATGGGGTCACTAGGAGAAATGAATTGAGGTGAAATGTTTCAAATAGTATTCTCAAACTCATTAATAATTCATCTGGTTAAAGGTGATGTTACACGGGACAACTTGCAACAACGATTTTTCGCGCAACAATGTTGCGCGAAAAATCGTTCACCGTGTAACATGGTACCGGGGACGATTTTTTGCGCAACATTTTACTCGGCAACACGTTGCGAGTTTTTGAAACCAAGTCAAAAACTCGCAACGCAAGATGACGAATATTCAGAAAGTTGCCTCGTGTAACAGGGCCGCCGTCGATTTTTTGCGCAACGCCTTCCCAGAATTCTTGCCGCTTCCGATCTCGCATGAAATTTAACGAGCCCAGGGAAGTCCCAAGGGACTTGGCTTGTAAACAAACAAAATGGCGTCTGCTGTTGATTGTGGCGACGAAGAGATGCAGATTTTAGAAGCCCCCGTGAGTAATGTGACATTAAACGACGCTGAGAGGATGGAGCTAATTGCAGTAATAACTCTCTCTCTCTCTCTTTACCTTTCTCTCCTCTTCATCACAGTCTACGCCATCAACTAAAAGAAGCAAATTAACAAAGTTTTGACGCCGCCACCGACAACGTCCATCGGCCGCCATCTTTGTTTACATGGCCTGGACGCGCGTTGCTTGGATACGCAAAATGTTGCGAGTCGGGTTGCGTGAAAAATCGTCTCGTGTAACATGCATGTTGCCAAGTTCATTTTGTACGATGTTGCGCGAAAAGTTGACTCGTGTAACATAGCACGAAAAGTTGACGCGGTGTTGCGCGAAAAATCGTTGTTGCAAGTTGTCCCGTGTAACATCACCTTAACACAAGGGAAATCAGAACCGTGAAAGTGGTTTGAAATCTGATCTTAATTAGCATAGATTTTTAAGATTTTATTTCTCTGTTTTCTCCGTTGTTTTAGTTTTGATTGAGAAGATATATCAAACACTCATGAGAGTGTTTCATCACATTTCCAAACACCTCAAAGTTCGTCAAAAATACTCCTCTACACGTCATATTTTCAACTCTCTTCTCAGTGTTTGGAAATGTGATGAAACACTCTTCCTCGTGTTTGGTATATTACTTCAAAATGTTACAGTGCTGTTCTAAGTAATTAATTTTTGCACTTATTGCTCATCTTTGAGTGGAATTCATCTTAACAGTGCGTCAGTAGCAACAGCAGCTATTGAGCAGGCACAGTGGTCACAAACAGCCACCACCTCCCAGTCTCAAGCCCCCTCCAGTGCCGCTGCCGCTAATGCCATGGCTCAAGCACAGGCTGCCAGCTCCATGGGCACAGTGGCAGCGGAGAGTTATGCTACTCAACAGCAGACCATCGACGCAACGACCACAGCCTATCAGCAACAGGTAAGAGTCTGATGTTGTCTGTTATAAGATGGGAGGATTTTTCAAAATGAGACCCCAAAATAATGTATTTCACTTACTGTAGGATACTGATGCAGTAGAACCCTTCTTTCATCTCGTGAAAGAGGAAGATGGCCGTCTACTGTATTAGTAGACAGATATTAAAAATAACAAATCAATATCAATATGGATATTGGCTGGGGAACTCAAATATTGCAATTCTGTGGGTGCTTTTAATAAAACAACTGTTTCACTCGCACTTGTTGGACATGAGACAGTTATTGCCACCTTGGCACTACATGCCTTGTTGGCTATCTACTATCTCATAATTATTATCCAATGTGCGCTCATGAAATAATAAATTATTAAGTACCCGGTACAGTGTGTGTGATTTATGGTTTATACGTTTGAAGAGATTGCTTGCTTGTTTTAGTTTGAAGTTACTGTTTACTCCTTTCCCTTTCCAGTATCAACAACAGCTCGCAGTTCAGTCTACCACAGGTACGAGAACGTAAAACTGAAATCTGAAATTACAATTATAGTAGCTATTAAATTTTCAAGTATTTCATGAATGAAAAAGTTTAACCAACCATTAATTTATTTAATATATTTATTATATTTTTATTTTTATTTATTTTGTTTGCATGCATTCATGTTAGGTGCAGTGAGTACAGCTGAACAAACCCAAGGTAATTTGTTTAAGTGTCATTATTATATTTTTATTAACTACATGGATTTTGATTGTGGAAGATACAGTGGCCTTCTAGTTAGAGCATGACATGACATTGCATTGTGTTAGTGGGAAAGACAAATTAACCTGTGGTGACCTAATAGAGTGTTATCACTCACGTGACCCGCAACCATATTGGTTTGCTAAAACAAAAGATAATTTTTGCATAAAAAGAGAGTTTTATTTTTGGAGGAATGGCTTGGTACACCAATATCGCTTATGTTTCTTTATTTTGGAACACTAATATGACTGCCATATGAAAACACTCTATGGTTAGTGCACTGGACTTAAGATCTAGCAGTCTGGGTTCAAGCCCTGGCTTGGGTCACTTTATTGTGTTCTTGGGCAAGACTCCTCACTCCCGAAGTGCCTCTCTCCATCCAGGTGTACAAATGGGTAATGGCAAAGTTACTGCTGGGGGTAACAATGTGATGGACTAGCATCCCATCCAGGGAGGAGTACAAATACACCTACTTGCTTCATGCCTGACGGGCCACTGGGCTTGAATGCAGACTTTAGCTTACCTACCTTTCTTCCAACCAACCCACCCACTGTCTGTGGAATATTTCGGCATTAAACACTAGTCCTTCCTTGACTTAGGGATGCATTGTTCATGATGTGTATCATGTTTACTTTTTTAATCTTTAGTTGCCACTGCACAGTATCAGCAACAACCCTCACAAGCGCAGCCAAGTTCAACTCAAGCACAACTGCCACAGGCATACGCTGCACCCCAGTCCTTTGCAAACTATGTTTATGATCCAACAACAGGCTATTACTACGATTCAACCACTGGGTTATATTACGATGCAAATACTCAGGTACTACTGCCTTTGATTATTGCATGATTAAGACAACTGAGAGGGCCAATAAAAAAATTCACCAATCACAGTGCTTTTTTGCCAGTCCAATATGTGACCTTTCACGGGAAAACGTACACTAACAGCTTTCCGTTAAACGGGTGAAACGAACAGCTATTGAACGGGTGAGAAACGGGTCACCAAGCCATTTGAAACGGGTAAGCAAACCGTTCGAATGGCTGATGAAAATTTCGAACGGGTTGCCAAGCCGTTCGAACGGCTGATGAAAAATTTCGAACAGGTTGTCAATCCGTTCGAACGGCTGATGAAAAATTTCGAATGGGTTGCCAAGCCGTTCGAACGGCTGATGAAAAATTCCGAACGCAGGGCTGCAAATAATTTTTGGATAGTGACCGGTCTTATTGACCGGCCAAACCAATTTTAGCTCGGTCACGTCTCGTTTTTGACCGGTCAAAATATTGAAAATATTTCTTTTGAAGAAGTAGCCTATTAAGCCAAAAATATGCTCAAGAAAATTCGTCACATAAAAGTTTTAATCGATAAAAGTATCACTAAGTATGTTCGCTATTTGCATTTCGGTTTTTTCCACAAGCAATGGCCTCAGACTACGTTCTACTCGCCATAAATTTTTTTACCTTCTGCACGTCATCATTTTAAAAGCTTGCAAAAACAACGAGACTTTGTAGAAAATCTGAAATATCTTAAAACCTCTGGTAGAAGGTAGGTTTTCATTCTGTTCAACTGAAACTGTCAATAATTCAGTAGTATTTATCTTGGTGCAGAAAAACGGTAATTTGAGATCTATGATAACTTTATTTACAAATCGCAGTGGCGTGAAAATTTTCCTTCGAAAAATTCCATATAACCATTTTCAACAGATATTTAATAAACCACTTTCGAGTGCTGGCTATTTTTCCCGGCCCGCCCGACAACTGAAACTGTAACTGCGTGTTACAGTCAAACCGGATGTTCTTTTGATGGGAACTCTGCAATGTTCCAATATTGACGGGCAGTTTGCTCTACGTAACTTGCAACTTTCAATTCAAATTTGCTCGAGCAAGTTGCAAAGTTCTGGTTTTCATTTTCCCCGTATAGAACGTAACAATTCCACCTCTCTTTCAAAGAAATAGGAAACTGAGTTGCCCTATGGTCAACTATTTATCAACAGACGACAAGAAATTAGCAACAGGTTTAGTTCAAATCGCCAAACTGGGAAACCGGAACTTGCTAAAGCAAGTTTGAATTGAAAGTTGCAAGTTGCGTCAAGCAAACTTCCCAGTTTGGCGATTTAACTAAACCTGCCGCTAATTTCTTGTCGTCTGTTGATAAATAGTTGACCATAGGGCAACTATTTCCTATTTCTTTGAAAGAGAGGTGGGATTATTACCTTCAATACGGGAATATCGAAAACCGGAACTTGGCAACTTGCTCGAGCAAATTTGAATTGAATGTTGCAAGTTGTGTCAAGCAAACTGCCCATCAATATTGGAACATTGCGCCACAACATTGCAGAGTTCCCATCAAAAGAACATCCGGTTTGACTGTAATACTAGACGATGATTGATGCGATATTCATTGTTGTCCGTTTACCGTATGTTACCGCTAAAACTTCACAAAGCCGCAGAATGTGACCGTCTCACCTGCACTCTCCGTTTTTGTGACTGCAAGCTGCTAAGATATTTTATGATTTAACTGTTTATAATTTCCAAAAGTAATGCAAATAAATTAATTTTTCTAGTTATTTTTGTACGTGACCGGTCAAAATGACCGCCAAACCGAAATTTTGTCCGGACAAATAGTCATCTTGGCCGGACATTGTCCGTTGACCGGCCGTTATTTGCAGCCCTGGAACGGGTTGCCAAGCTGTTCGAACGGGTGTTGGACTGGGTAAAGATATTTATTAAGCCATGTATTAAATCCTGTATAACTAAGCTTGCTCATGTCAGTAAAGGTTAAATGCCAGCCATCAATCTTTCTTGTGCATACCTTGCTATGCTTGATCAGGTACAACCATCAAGCTTCTGAGGTTAATAATGGCAAACAAGGATAAATGGACATAACATCAGTGCTTTTAAACCCATGGCTGTTTCGCACCACATGCAACAGGGACAAACTTTCTATTCTCGCAATTTTCTTTCGTGTTTCTGCTTGCAATAGTTGGGCAGTTAAATCTCTTATTAGAAAGTTACATTGTGTATAAATGTAGTTAGGTATCACTATATTTGTACTTTTCAAATTCAGTGAAATTCTCTGAGCCTATTAACGGTAACAATCTCTAATCAACACTCATTAAGTTTATCTCATTTTGACTTGTTCTTTTCCCGCAGTATTACTATAACAGTACGACTGGCCAGTATCTTTACTGGAATGCCGAAACACAGCAATATGTCCCAGTAGCAGCTGATGGGTAAGCGCAGTGCTGATCAATGTACAATTTCTCTTATCTTCATCCAAATCCCTTGTGTCATTAGAGTTTCTCTTCTCTTTTTAAAGGAGTGTGGCTGCATCATCTAGCTCAGCAACTACAGAAAATGCTGCAAACAGTGAAGCAACAATGGCAAAAGGTACTTGTTTGTTTGTATTCCCAAATGCTAAGTAATTGACAGGGTTCGTATGGGTCATTGGAAACTTGGAAAGTCATGGAATTTTAGAAGTCTGTGCCATAAAATGTCAGGGAAAATGATGTTGAGTAAAAGGTACAAAATAAATTTAGGCTTTTTTGTAAAAAAAAAAAATGGTAAAAACATCCCTAAAATGAAGATGGTTTCCGAGAAAATGGTCACATTGGTCATGGAAAACTTGAAGACATCATGGAAGAGGTCATGGAAAGTCATGGAATTTCAAAAGCTCAAAAGAGTATGAACCATGATCGAGTCCACATCAGTTGTTTCTTCACTTTTAGTCAAGTCACCATTCCACTAGGGTTTCATAGCAGCTTACATAAGGTCTGACATGGATGGTTTGCTACACATACCATTTAAAGAACAATAGAACAAACAACAGGAACAATGTCCCTAGCCCCCAAAAGAACTGCTGCAATAGAGCACTGTTAGTCTAAGCTTACAAAAGGTTCTACACTACAGTTTAGCTACAGGTGTAATCACTGGTTTGATTCTTTTTATAACAAATTCTCGAACTGAGGCTGGTAATGAGGATTACAGAAGCACCTGATTGCCTTAGGCAAAACAAATTCTCCCAAGGTGAATAATAGGAAATGTGTGAAAAACAGTAAAGAGATTAAAGATCTGATCACAGTTGTTTTTTGCAGAAAAACAGAAGAAAGCCAAGTCTCTACAAGCTAAAAAGGTTTGTGTGCTTAGTGATTAGTGTCATTGGCCATTTTTGCACACAATACGGCTAGCTTGTCTGAAATAACAAAGAACACACGCTAGTTGGAGACAGAATGATTACAATTTTAAACAGATAATTCATCTGATTTTATCCATCTTTGGACAAATAAGGTGATACCGAGATGTTTGTTCATCTAAATGCATCTGTATCAATCCCATTTTCATGATAGACAAGAAAGCCATTTTAAAGGGATGACTCATTGGGACAAAATTTTCTAAAGTAACCGTTGACTTTAAGCTTTTCCAGACATGCTATGACATTTCATTTGCCCTCAGCAACTTTGATTTGAAAATAAACAAAGTGCTTTATTTATCTGAGACCAGTTTTCAGTAATGATTTACTAATGTTAGCACTTGTTCCTTGAACTGTGCTGTGAAATATTTTGTGGATGCATGAACTGTTTCAGGGTCCCAGAGCCATTTAGGGCTCTGGGACTCCAGGCCTAAAAATGGGGACTTCCAGGGCACTAGGCCTCGGAACCCCCAATATAACCGTACCCCAGGCTGTGTGGCAAATGTTTACAAGGCTCCACTGTGGTTCAACAGCAAAATAATAATTATTAGGGCACCATGCACTAATATCTGGGGCCCTGGCTGCACACCCACATATTGTGCTTCTGTATGGGCTCTGACTTCCACCACCCCCCTCCCTCCCCTCCCCCTCTTGAGACCCTGGTGTTTTCACAACATACTGCCAAACCAGTTTATTCCATACTGTTTATTTAGATTGCAAAGGACATGGAAAGATGGGCAAAGTCTGTGAATGCTGCAAAGACACAAGTCGATGACTCAAAGAAGGGAACTGCTAGTGTTGCATCAAAAGCAGAGGAAATGAAATCTGAGTCAGAGGTGTTTAAAGTGGTAAGATGATGTGCATCTTGCAGTATTTTACCAGGAGGTCACATTGTGTAACTTTTGTTTAAAATTTTGGGGCAGTATTGTTTCTTTTATATCTTTTGTTGTACGTCATTTGTGTCTGGTACTTACGTTCAGAAGGAACTGAAAATTCTAACAATGGCAGAATGAGATGTAGAAGATGGCTCAGGGTAACCTGTTAAATAAGAAAAGTCACATATTCCCCCACCCCACCCCCTAGTTTCATTATATTGTTATTATGCTTTACAAGGTGGTTCTAACTGTTAAGTCTGTGGATAAAACCCTAGTGTGTGACCATTCAAATGAAAGCTATTGAGCAGTACTTTCATGTGGTACTGTTTAATATGCTGTACAAGGTGGTTCCAACTTTTAAGTCTGTGGATGAAACCCTAGTGTGTGACCATTCAAATGAAAGGTATTGAGCAGTACTTTCATGAGGTATTGTTTATTATGTTGCAGTAGGTGGTTTTGAGTTTTACGTCTTATTTTAATCATTGTCTATTTTAATTTCAGCCATTCGGTCTCCCTCCTAAACCTTCGTCATCGTTGAGTATAGCAAAGAGTATTGCTGCTGGGATGACAGCTGAAGTCAGGGAAGAGGTAGCAGCATCCAGTCCTCTTGCAGCTTTGACCATGACTAAAGAAGCCAACAAAACAGGTAAAACTTGTCCAGTATAGCTCTTGGTTTCTAATACACCTCAACCTATATAAAGCACGCACATGTAATCAAATTCCCGGAAATTGCTCTATTAAGCAATCAACTCCATTTACCTGAGGCAAAACTGTTGATAATTTGGTTTACAACGAAGACGTTTGCCTAACGAACATTACAATACTGTAGAGCCCCCATTAAATGGGGGCCACTTAATAGAAATGTTGGCCGCTTAATAGGGATTCCTTAGAAATTAGCATAAGGCCTTTCAGAAAAGTCACGCTACTTCAGCACAAAATAGCATCGTGAAAAACAATCACGGAATCACATAACAATAAACCTGTGTTTGAGTGGTTTTGTCAGCCATCACTTTCTTTTCTGGACCCTAGTCTGTCCGAACTTGTTGAAAACAAAGCCAAACATCATCTAAAACTAATCCCCGGTATAGTCCAGGGATAAGTTGGTCTGCAACGCAGGCTACTTGATAGGAGCTAAAAGAATAGAAGAACGCTCATTGGGACGGCAAAAAGGTGACTGCGGCTGCTTAATATGAGTGGCCGTTTAAAAGGGCTTTCATTTACAGTATTATACTGACAATAGTTTCAAGCTTTAAATAACTGGCCAATAGGGTGTGGCCACTTAACAGGGTTCGAGTGTATTATAAAATCTGATAGCCAGGCTATCCCGGAGGAGCTCATCCCAGTTTCAGTATTTCTACCTCCCCTGGATGGGATGCTAGTCCATTGCAGCTTACTCCCCAGCATTAAATGTTCTGGTACCCATTTATACACCTGGGTGGAGAGAGGCGCTGTGAGAGTCACAACACTCTGATACCGGCCATGTGTGACTGTAGCTTGTGTTTTGTTTCAGAAACGGCAATAAGTGGAATAGTTGCTGAATATGGAGAGGATGATTCTGATCCGGAAGAAGACATTAATGACAAATTTACCGACTTGAGTATCATGGCTTGTTTGCTTTGTAAACGACAGTTTCCAAACAAAGAAGCTCTGGAAAGACATCAGAAGTTCTCTGACTTGCACAAGGTAATTAGTAAGGTGGTAAAGAAATATTTGTGGCGTTTTGCTATTGCGAGGCTTCTATGCCAACACTGATAACAAATATTGACCAGCCATTGAAGGACGTCTTACAGAAGTCAGTTCAAGCCCTTGATGCGAAAGTTATATGTCTTAGAATCCTTCTTTTACGAGACTAGAGATGCTGTTTAAAGGAGCTACGTCACGGAAAATTCTCGGATTTTTGGTCTTAACTGTTCTGAAATGAGTGGTAGGCAAGTTAACCCATGAAAAACATTATCTTTGATGATTTAAAGAAAAATAGAACCTTAATTTGCAGAAAGAAATCAAACCACGGCTAGAAATATCGAATTGTTTTTTTTAAGACGTGCAGAAACACTTGAAAAGTTAAGCCTTAATTTCTCAAGTTGCAATACTTTTCCATTCTACTGAGCCATCAGCGGCCAAAGATGCTTGTTAACTGTTTCAGTACTCTAATAATTATAGCAATTTTTACCATTGGTTTTAGGTTTCTTAATATCTTAGCGGTTCAAAAATCTGTCAAAATCCGTGACAAATCCCCTTTAATAGCGTAGTTGATTGAGTATTGCACCTTATTACAAACGCCTTAGGAGCAAACCCTGCGCTAGCTGAATATTTTTCAACATTATTCATTAACAACTGCATTGCAAAATGGAAGGAAGGTGCCTGCCATATCCAGGAGTTACCACTTATGGCAGCCATTGCATCTCCAAGATGGAGACTGCTCCCATGGCTGGCAAATCCTGGCAACCCCAACCCAGCCATGAGCCCTACACAGACCGGGAGGACGGGCACCTGTCGCACTGAATAAACAGTGGAAAAGAGGAAGGGAATTTTTTGAGGACGAGCATGACTTTCATAATATGTTCTAGATTTTGACTTAAAGTGACGTTTTAGTTTGTCTGCGTTTCATAAGAGTTTGAGATTGAAGAGATTTGAATTTATTTTACAGCAAAACTTGGAGATTCATAAGAAGATGGGAATGACTGATGAACAACTTGAAGCTTACGAGAGACAAGAGAGAGAGGTTTGTGTTCTTGTTGGTCCGAGCTCGACTGTAAAATGAATGCCGCATATCCACAAGGGATATAAATGAGAGGACTGACTATTGATTTTTTTATTGATGGAGCAAGCACAACAAATTTACTGGGAAGCAACAAAGTTGGCTTCTTACGAAATAAAAGGCTAATGGAGGAGAGAAGTAAAGTAAAATAAGAAAAATGAAACATAAAATATTGAAAGAAGTGAGATAAAAATTACGTCCAGAAAGTAACTGCATTGGACATTTTGGGACGTATATTAAATGAAAAACATACAATTTGTGGACACGAAAATAAAACTTAGTTTTAAGTGAAATGAAAAATAGAAAAGGTGTTGTGTAATGTTCATTTTTTTTTACTTTCTATATCAGGAACACGCTTATCAAATATCGTAGCTTGCGATAAAGATATTCCCTTCTCTTTCCGAGAGATCAGCCCAAAGTGTAAAGAGAAGGAACATCTTTTTCGCAGGGAAAAATTTTTCGCGTGACCTGGATCCACAGTTTGTGTCACGCAATCGTCGGGTCGCAATCGTCTCATTTGAATTGATTATTGTTTTATTACTTACAGAACAAGTACCGTGACAGAGCGAAGGAGAGAAGAGAGAAGTACGGTCAACCGGAAGTCCAGAAAGTCAGGGTACCATCAAGACGCAGAGGCGGAGGAAGCACGTAAGTAGAAAATATACTCTTATTTTGAACCCAATAAAATAATGGTGGTCGTTGTTAGAAAATGTTCTTTGGCAATTCAACAGTTGTCTACAATGCTGACTAGACAAACTGAATTAGTTTTTTTGAAATAAAAATGAAATGTTGTTTGTCCACTTTTCAGCTAAAAGTTTTTTTTATAACTTTGTTTTTCAACTGGAAGGAAAATAAGCTTTTTGTATTGCACTGAATATGCAGTGATTCAGATTTTTTTACATTTTCTGTACCACTGGGATTATCCAAAGACCCATCAATTGGAGGCGCAGAGAAACAACAGAGGAATGTCTTCTTTACGCTTAGCACAATGGTCTACAAACAGTTCCTATTTTGTCTAAGCTCAGGAGGTTATGCATCTTCTTAGAGATTGTAAATGCGTGTTGTGGGAATGGCGAGAAATGTGGGTTCGCGAAGTGCGCGAGTGAAACTCGCGCGCATGGCACTTCATAGCCTGCGAGCAGGCTCCCAGAGCGAAGCCAGGCGAGAAGAGCCCGAGGGAGAATTGAAACTTCTCCCTCTCTCGCCACCTTTTCCCCTCCCCCACCCCCACCTTTCTCTTGCCGCTTTCTTTTCGCCCCATCCTCGACCGGAGAGCCTGTTCACAAGCTAGGCACTTCACGTTTCACACAACATTTTTTAGGGGGGATGGGAGGGTGGGAAGAAAAGAGAGTTCTTTTATAATGCCCACAGTCTTCTTAGTTTAAAGATTGGAGTTGCACAGGAAACCCAGCAGCTGCAAACGTTTCTCGGACTAAAGTTATCTCATTTTTTTCACAGGACTTATGAACAGCCCCCAGTCGAGCGGATTGGTGGAGAGAACATCGGCAATCAGATGTTAAAGGTGAAAAAAATACTTCTGAATATTAAGCTTAGGGAGTGTGATAGAAACTGCTTCATTTTGGCACTCACTAATTAACAATTAGACCCGTAGCCCGCAAGGGCTACGGGTCAATACCCCATGAGGCGAAGCCGAATGGGCTATTGACCCGTGGGCGAAGGGTCTAATTGTTTTAGTATCACCAACTAGTCGGACATAAAAGCAATAAGCAAATGCAAGTTGAAGAAAGATTTATTTGGGAATAAAACGAAAGAAAGCGTCACGAATTTCGCTACTCGATGACTATTACTAATAGTCCTCTAGTAGCATAGCCAATCAAAATGCAGGATTTGCATTAGTCCACTAGTTGGGTTATACTAATAATAGTTAAAGTTGAGTTAACAATTTTTCCGCTGAGCCGATAAATCTAAATGGCGATACAACCAAACTGTTCCCACTAACTCATCGTTCATGTTATACATGCAACATTAGGCTATGGGCTGGACTGAGGGGAGTGGTCTGGGGAAAGAAGGTCAAGGCATCGTCAACCCCATTGAGGTAAGTGTCACGTGTCTTAATTTCAAGAGCGCTTGCACAATTCTCAATTTTTCGGCAGATCAAACCCAGTCGCACTCACTTACGTAGCTGTTCACATACTTGCAGTTTTGATTTCGGTTCGAGACGAGTTTTCCTCGGTGTAAGAACCTTTGAAATATTTCCTGGTTTTGGAGCTTTCCTGCTCCATATTGTTTCGAGGTTCTTTATTGTCTTGGTCACGCAATGCTCCCGTAGCGCTACGCGACAGAGAGAGGGCCAGAACTGGACTAAATTACTCCTTGCTTCGTTGTCATTATTTTTTGGTCTTGTGTTCGTAGCTGTGTTTGTTTTATAGTGTTGGATTGTTAAGCCCCACTTTCTCCTCCTCCTCGTTTAGCATCGTCGCTTGGAATCGTCAATGACAAACACTGCCTGACGTTATAAGCTTCACTGCACTGGACATTTTGTTTTATTCTACAAATTTTCTCCTGTCTCCTCACCCTGTCATTGAAACAACAATTTGCAGCGACTTGTATAGGAAAACGGTCTGTTCGCAAAACAATATTTAGTAGGGATTTATAGTACGAGTGAACAGATCGGACTTTTTAGTAATTTCCACGAGTGGAAATTAAAACAAGCCAATCTGTTCACGAGTGCAATTAATCCCTACATGTTTCGAGAAAAAAGACCGATTTCCTTTTAATAACAACGCTACTGTAAATACGAGCTTCTGCATCGAGCAAATTTCAGTAAAATTTTCATGTTTACACGTGCTAAAATGTTTCGGCGTTGCTTCGCTCATCTTGGCTAAAGTCGATGAAGATGAGCTTTTTATTGAAAAGGCTGACTACTTAAAATCTTACCTTTACTGCCTTCCTGTCTTTTTAGTTCTGTTCCAGGTTAAATTCGTCGATTAGGACGTAATTAACGTTCATCATCAGATTTATCTTTGACGATTTCTCAGACTCAAAGCTGCGAGTGAAGTAAACTGGAAACGGTTTTTTTTGACAGTGTGCAGCCCGCGTTTTTTTGGCGCGAAACTCTGAGTGATATAAGAAACAATTTGGGATAAATTGTTTTGCCGTCAACCAATCAGTTGCGAGTATTTACGGGATCAGTATTATTACACATTGCAATCCTAGCGCCATTAGGGTAATTCTAACCTACACATAAGACGGCTTAGTGATTTAGCGCCAATTTGCAACATTATCATCTACATTACCTGTTTTTTATTAATAAAGTTTTATCTTATCTTTATCTTTGTTTGTTTTTTTTTGTAAGGCAAAGATGCGAAGCCAGAATGCCGGTCTTGGGTTGAAAGGAAGCAGTTATGGCGCGTCTTCTTCAGATTCCTACCGAGATAAACTCAAGAAACTGGTTTGTTTACATTTACTCTTTAATTTATTAAAAGTTGTTTCTTCTGGTGTTATTTTAGGGTGCTTCACGGCATTTTCCTTTCTCCTGCTTTTGCAATGGAAGACTCTCGATTAACAACTTTTTGACATCTGTCGAGCTTCTCAGCCAATCAAATAGCAAAGCAACCACACGTGCATAAACTTGGTTTATGATTGGCCAAGCAATGGAAACCGAACTTATAGCTGTCAAAATGTTAACTATAGTTTGACATAAAATTGCACAGAGAAGAGTAAGGTGGAGGGACGGGGAAGTTGAATTCGTAGGTCAGTGAAAGGACTCTTGATCATTTCTGAGACATGTCTTTCTTTTTTTTTTCATAGGCAAGGTCGCGTTTTAACGACTCGTAACATTCTGAATATGGACCCGAATTGTTCGTGCACTAAGAACAAGTTCGTGAAGCCCGCCTCCTCAAGTCGAGACTCGATTCACAAGCGTTGAACTTCAATGAAGAGAAAATGAGGAATTACCAAATATTGCTTCGTGAACAGTTCCGTTTATGGAGAACAAAATCTTGCTCCTTTCCTCGCGAAAATTTTCTGTTTGAGCGAGCGAGCCTGCAACATTTGTTGTTGGTGTTGTTCTCGCCATTTTTGTAAGTTATTACATGGAAAAATGTGAATATTCATCTCCCATGCCGTCGATTTGTAGATGAGGATGGAAAAAATAAAATTCTTTTAATAAAGAGTAAATGCGAACCTTGTTTGCCTTATTCATTTTGGTGGCTTTCATTGTTTATAGCAAAACTGCGGGTACTACCCGTGGCAGATTCAAAGGTGCTCAATAGGGTGGGAGACATGGGGAAAAAGTAGAGCCTTTCTGCCCCAATGAAGGGGAGAGTACAGTGCGCCAACCCTATAATCTTCCTCGACTGATTTTCACGAAACTTTCACGAGATTTTCGCGAGCGAACGATATGTGAATTGCTGACTTGTAAAACAGTAGAATTGTCAAAAAAGCTTGCTACAGAACCTTATTTATCACGTTAGCTGAATGTTAATCAACATCCCTCGCTGTGAAAAGAACATTTCGTGTCAAGTGCGCGTGATATAGAGGGGAGGGAGGAAGGGGTTTTTTTACAGGTCACAGGTCGCTTGCGGTTAGCTTTTATGTGTTGGTTAGGGCACCTGTGACCGTGACCTGTAAATAAAAAATCCCTGCTGGAGAGGAGGGGTGAAGGCTGATCAAGCTATCCGTTCTGTATAAATGACCAATCGCGACGCGCTTACTTCCCTGCAACCAGATAAGGGAATGCGGAAAAAATAGAGCCTGATTTCAGATTCATCCAGTTTTAAAGGTGTCTAGTAGGATTTTGTAATCGGCCAAAAATACTGCATCCTTGGTGTGCTTCGTAACTGCCCGCCGAAGCAACCCCCGGCACCCGTGTCCCCCATTTACCAGGATCGTTATAGTCAGGACATTATATGCAGTCGTATATGTAGTATCGACCCAAGGAGTGAAGGAGGTGAGTGGGTGGGGTGGGATGCTTTCACATTGTCATGTGACACGGAACGGTGAATGAACATGGCGGAAGTTAGGAAGTTCGTCGCGAGCTGTTTTCTTCTGTTCGTTTTGAGGCTTTCTTGCAGCAAAGCCAACTACTTGTTGAATGGAACAGTATACTATACAGTAGGGTAGGTTCTCTTAATGTTTTTTGTACGCAGTTATCTCGATCACAAGATTGTAAGTTTACAGATTTCGATTGTCCTCCCAAAAAGAAAGCGAAGGATCATGTAGTTTGCGACAACCCAAGGAAATCCAGATTTTTTTATCCAGCGTTTTAGCTAAGTTAATGATTGGAAAGAAGAGAAGTTAACGATCAAGGAATCCGCTTTGCATCTTTTTCTTTTTTTTATTCTAACTCATACAAACCTATATGCAATTCCTTTCAGTCTTAAAATTATGTACCGAGACTGTTTTCTTCCAGCATATGTTAAAGCTATGTGCAGTTCTAAAATGGGACCAGCCAAGTCTATTTACCAATGTTTTGGCTGCATAGACTTAAAGTGTTTTGGAAATCACATTTTACTCATTCCGCAATAATTTTTTTGTTGTTGATGAATTCTCTGACGAAACCTCTTTTTGGCTCTTAGGGGGATCAAGTGAGGAGTGGGGGGGATCCCCTTTTACAGAGGAGTTTTAACAAAATTCATGTGTCGCGTATACTTCCAGGGCTGTGCTCTAAGGGCGCCCGGGTGCCTCAGGCGACTAACTTCAGGCCCGTAGGGTGGGGGGGGGGGGGGGGGGGGGGGTTCGAGGGGTCAGTCAAAAGACTGTGACCGGTCCCTTGCCAGGATTATCGGAGGAAGCCGCAACATTTTGGCACTATAATTATAAGTTGTAATCTCTTGGATTATTTGGTTAATTGATGTCAGATAATTCATCATTCTTTCAGTTTCTTGTCTACTCATCCACCCTGCATGTTATTTTAATATTTGTGTTTTGAAAACTGTCTAAACGCACACACACTCATTTCTGAACATTTCAGAATTGTTTTAGAAGAAAATTACTTTCCGAAGAGCTAATATTGAAGGAAAATGCACCCCACCTCAGGAATGATGTCAAAATGCAGGAAATGGCAGTTGAGAGAACCTAAATTTGCAAAATTTTTTGGGAGGGCATGCCCAAAGACCCCCCTAGAAGTTCGCACCTCCGGCAATAAAAATACCTCCCAAAAAATAAAAGAACCCCCCCTCAACAGAATCCACCCTACGGACCTGAACTTTTGCCTTTGGGCGACCAGATAATCTTATTTCTTTCATATAAGCTTTATGCTGGGCACCCTGGATCTCATAGTTTGGAACCTTTAGGCTTCTTGTAATTTTTCTTAGAGCACAGCCTTGGCTTCAAACAATACATGTAGTCACACTGTATTCATGAATCACCGATGAAGTCAAGCTCTGTTTTCATGTGCCATGGTCTAATTTTTGCCCCTATCATGTCAGATATTATAAACACTTGAGAACACTGTGGTTCCTTGTTAAGACATCCATGAGATTTATCATAAGAAAGGACCGGTAATTTAATTTGTTGACTCTTGCAGAAAGTATCACATAGAGTTTGGCGTACTTGACACAGACAATGGTGTGGCATATGGGACATATGAAGACTCCATTAATACCACTGGGTATGATCAAACAGCACTTGCTTGAAGAAATCATTCATCTTTGTAAAGTGGTAGTCAATAACCTGATGCTTAGTGTGTTGGTTGTTTGATGATCAGTAGTTTCAGATCCAAGTCTTGGCTAGGGTAGCCTGTGTACAGCCGCTCCCTCCCTCCCAGGGTCATTCTGTTATGTTGATCAGTTGGGCAAGACAGGGTCCTAAAGTGGGGGGAGAGGGGTGGCTGCACCCCTTAAATTTTAACCATGGAGCTTGGAGCCCTAATATTGTTTTGCCGCACAGCATGGAGCCCTGGGAATAGTTGCAACAGAGCCCAAGCACTTGCAGAGCCCTGTTCTTTGAGAGGCCGGGAAATGCGAGGGTTAACCTGCAGTGGACTAGCTTCCCATTCACTGGGAAGAAGAGTACTCTATTTGTTCGCTCCGTGCAAAATAAAACTGGCAAGGTTGCTGCTTATGCACTCACTGTCACCCTCTAAAACTGCTCAGAGTTAAATTCCTTTGCAGAAGACTGTAAAATACCTTCATTTGCTTATTTTTACAGATGGGGTGTGCTGAATGTTGTATCAGGTACAGGAAAAAGTAGTTATAGTGATCAGACTATCATGTTTGCTGCTGGATATCTTGAAGGTGCATTAACAGCAAGGTAAGTTTAGTAGCACAATAATACACCCTGAAAAATTTGAGTGGGAGTGTGTGGTGCACTTCTTGAAACCCTCACCCACACACCAAAATGTGCATTTCCTACACTATTTTTAACTTGACCCAAAAATCAGTAACCTAACTCAGATCATTAGCTTACCCAGGAACTCCTTTACTTTATGTAAACACTTAAGAATGGCTTTAAATTGCGATGTGTTAATTTAATTGCATTTTAGGAGAGATGAATATATAAAATTTATACGTAATTGTTGATCAGAGTACGCAAACTATACCCTATTTCAGACCAAAAGCAGTTACAAATACTGTTCTTTTGGATACATAGTTATGGTTGGTGCAGTGATTGCTGGGTTAACTTGTACCATCTAACCACTCGGCCACGCTGCCCCCACAATTGCTTAATGTAGGCTAACTGGAATGGCTTGCATGCCTCGTACTTTGTAACGACCCGTTATGGAAATGAAATATAGTATGAAAAATAATATCTGAAATCAACTTGTCTATTTTTTTTCTGTACTATTAGGAGGATCAATGAAAACTATGTGAACATCTATGACATTTTCTTCAGCAAGTCTTCAGAGTCCTTTGTGAAAAAAGTTGAGAAATGGTTTGATACCCAGGTTGGTACAGAAAAAGCATGCTAATTTATTTTTGGTGTATTCAGAGGTTCAAATTCCAGGATTCAACCCATGAAAGTCTGAATTTTTCAGACTTTCTTTTCACAACTGCTTATTAAAGTTAACGTTGTGTACTGCAATTATAATACTTTTAATTAATAATGGAGTCTGGGTGCCTGCGATATCCAGGAGCTTCCACTATTGGCAGCCAGCTCCGATCCTAGCTAGATGGAGACTGCTCCCATGGCTGGCAAATCCTGGCAAGCCAGCCAGCCATGAGCAGGCACCCGTCACACTGCATGAACAGTGGAAAAGAGGGAGGGAAGTATGGGGGGGGGGGGGGGACTTGAGGACAAGCTCCCATGAACTTCAACACTAATAAAATGCTAATAATGCCCACAAACGCTAAAACACAATTCAGTCAGAGAGCACATGGGATCCTGGCATATGCCCATATACACTGTAGGAAATGCCACTGACTCCAAGAAACACTGGCACTCTATGTTGTTAACTCTGTTAATTGCATTTCACTGCCTTAAAAAGATTTATATTTTAATGCTAACATTAAATATTAATCATGATGATGATGTTTATTATTATTATTATTATTATTTTTACTGTTGTTGTCATTAAATGTTAATATTTTCAATAATTTTCATTATTAAAATTAACACTTTTTATTTTTTAACTTTATTAGGAGGAATGGATGAGAAGCAAAATAGCAAGTGGATCAAACAGTAGCTCACTTTGGAGACAAATGGGAAACATTATTTCCCAGTATGATGGTGTGTATGTTGTGGTTTAAATTTTTCTCTGGTTTAAAATTTCTTAAACCAGTTTGATTTTAATTTTTCATTGTCTCATCTTGATTATCATAATTTGGAACAAAGGGAAATAAAAATCAAACTGGTTTGAAAAATTTTAAACCACAACATATATTTACTTCATATATTAAACTAAGTGCAGGGAAATTACTAGTAGGGAAAATATCACCCAAGGTCTTCCTCCTCAAGCTAAGTGAAATAACAATTGTGAACAAAACTGTTAAGACAGATACTACAATTTTTTCTGACATATTCGAGGTTATAAACTAAGGGTACACTGCCTTTCTTTCTCTTTCTTTCCCTGCCTTTCTTTCTCAACTCTCTCATAGGATGCTAGACAAGTCTGATTCACAGGGTTACCCCACAGTATTTAATTTACCGATACCCATATAATTATACATGTATAGAGACAGTCTGGACTGCTGGACTCAGAGTCCAGTGCACTTACTATCATATTAGACCACCATGCCTGACCTCACTTGAAAATGTATTTAATAATTATAAAAAAGAAATAAAAAATGTGTCCGAGTGCACTGTTGAGTTATATAAGCATGTAGGGATTTTTAAGAACATGAGAGAAGTGCATAGAGAAGCACAAGGCACAGCCCAGTGGTTCTTGCACTTATCAAATTTTTAAAAAAAATTTCCAAGTGCTTATATAACTCAACAATGCATGAGGATGAAGTTTTCTATTTCTTTTATAACATGCCAAGGAAATAGCGTGTGCTCAAACTTGTGCCATATATAAGCAGCGTGCATTATAACTTGATAAAGCACGTGCATGATGTAGACCACATGCTTTATGGAGCTATATATGATGAACTCAAACTGACCAATCACAGTGCACGCAATTACTTGTCAATGAACATTTTATAATTTTTTTTAAATATTATTATGATCATTTTTGTTGTCCATTCTCTGCAGGTCTAATTGCTGGTTACACAGATCACCCAGCTACAGATAAGGTAATCTATAGATGGAATAGTTATACAAGAATTCTCCTTGCAAAGTATTGGTGACTTTGTGAAGTGTGGCGAGATTGTTTTTTTGCATGCCCCATTTGATAAATTTTTGGATTGATATCACATGGGTGTTCAATATTACTGCTGTCCAGTTTTAATTTATAATGTTCAATTGATTTGCTGTTGTTTGACACCTTCATCACTTAGGCCTTATCCTGGTTACTCCTCCATTTTTAAAAGTCCTTATTGTTTCTCAGCTCTTAAAATCTACAGCTGATGAAATGTACAGTGGAACCCTGTGATTTCTCCACCCTCCCGATAACTTAAAAGGTCCCATGGTTTCCATTAGATCTGCTTGCCCACCGTAATCTTGTCCCAAGCAGTGGTATTCCTTGTGTGACCTCGTGTTCAATTTTCTGTTAATTTTAAGGTACTGGGAAAGTTTACTTTTCAACTTCTAAATGGTATTGGTGATTACCTTACACTTAGTGAGGTTCTTAACCCTGAGGGACGTCCTGATTGGGATAAGATGACAAAGGATGAGATTTTAGCCAAGGTATTTGCATTTGGTCAGAATATTGCCAAAATAATATAACAAGTCTACAGCCACCTAGCTTTTACATGCTGTTTTGATGGTAATTTTAAAGTATAGAATCTGGAATTTAAGGATCCCAAAGCAGAAACGAGAATCTGAAATTTGCAGACAGCAGAATGGAAACACATAATGTAAAATATTGAATGAGTTATTGTCAACAACCAGAACACTTATGATCCATCAGTGAAATTACATGAGATAGTCAATGTTCAATTATATTTAATTAAAACTAACTTGACTTAATTAAATGTTTATTTTTTATCATTAAACATCAAATTATTAGTTGTCTGAAAGCTAAGAAACATTAATAAAATATTAAGGGGGGTCCTTCTTAACTACAGATCTAGAGCAGTTGCTAGGGAATTCCTGAAGACCAGTTTTAGTGGTAAGCCATTTTAGACCGTTTTGTCTCGCTAAATAGTAAATTTTGTGGGGCAGGAAATACCTGCTTGAAATATTGACATTGCGCCTGCATAACTAGTGCCAGTCCTAAACCGCGCATTGGAATTTAAAATCCCTAAAACTTGGAGGAAAACAGGAAGAGTTCTGAATTTTTTAAAGAATCGGAGATAACATAGCCTTCTTTTTAATCCTACGTATGGGATTACCGTTTACAAGAAAGAAAAAAACGCTACTGAAGAAAGTCTGAAAATACGGGTGTTTATTATGTCATAACTTTTACAATAATGCAAATTTTTTAAAACCCATACGAAGCATTAAGCATGTGGACATTCTTTATCTATTGGCACTGATTTTAACTTTCAGTTTTATATGCTCTTTCAGTTTTAGGGTTTTTTCTATTCTGGCCATGCCACTTGTCAAATATGGCCGTGATTTGAAACTCTTGAAGGACTCTTCAATTGAACAAAGTTGCGAAAAAAACTTATCCGTAGCAGGTCAAGTTTCCAAAATATGGCGGTTAGATACCTTCCTTAGCAACAACTTAGTAGTTAAGAAGGACCCCCCTTAATGTTTTGTATGTTTACTTAAGGTGGGAAGAATGGGCCACTGCTCTGCTCTCATAAAGATTCTCCCAGGATATGAAGACATATTTGCAGGACATTCAAGGTACATGTAGGGCCTGGTAGAAATTAATTTTAAAAGAATTCCCTCCAGTGTCTGGCAATACACAGTCAATTGGAAGCTTGGTTGAAAAGCTCTATTTTGAAAGAATGATTTGATAACTAAAAAACGTCATTGAGCCAACATGGCAAACATTGTATTGAGAATATATAATATGAAATTCAATGTGATGCAAATTAAACAACTATGGATATAGCTACTCTCAAATTTGAGTCAAAATAAAGTTGATCAATGTGTATGTTCATGTACTAGTCAAACCTGTGCTAATGGACAGTTCCTGGAGGTGGACACCTCTAGATCTGGTTAGTATGTTTCTTTCAGTGTGATGGTGCCTAGAGGTTACCAATCACAGGGTTGTCACGGATACCCCACACACCTGTCTTAGATTGCTTGTGGCTTCACCATCGATCATTTCCAGGGCACTATTCTCCAAACACATCTATTGTTGATTAGTTTAACCTCCCATAAACTCCTCCAGTCAGCTAGAGTTGCTCCTCAGATTGCTGTCTGTCTGTCTGTCTGTCTGTCTGTCTGTCTGTTCATTCATTAGTATATAATTATTTTAAATTTGTTGTACGTTGTTGTTGCATTTTAGTTGGTTTGCATACGGTGCAACAATGAGGATATACAAACATTACTATTTCAATCTGAAGGATTCAAGTACAGGTCTGTCTGTTCATGTTCGTTTGGCTTATTGAGTACTAAATTAATGCTCAATAACATTTTATAGATGAGAATTTTTTTCTTGATTCTACAAATGAAGTGGCTTGCACTGATCTAGCTGTTTGGAATTTTCTTGGGCAAGAGACACTACCAGCTTAGATAAACATCCTGTGAATAACACAATCTGACCAACTTAGAAAAAAATAGTAACAGCTTATTAGTAATGATAAAGGTGAAATGTTCATTTGTCATGAGCGTGGCACAAAGAAAGGCTCCAATGGGAATTAAACCCATGGCCTCCCAGATACCAGTTAGGTGTTCTTACCACTGAGCAATGAGTTCATTATGGCACACTTCCATTTTTTGGTGTGGATGGGGGGTGGGGGGGGGGGGGGGGTGCATGTTCCCCATCTTTATTTCAGACCCTTCCATGTGTGCACTTTAATTTGCTAGTGGAATTTCAAATCAAACCTTGTCCCTTGTCATAATTTCATATTGTGCTGTGTCACTTGTCGAAATTTTACCCTAACAGGGCCTCCTAATTATAATACTCATAATAACATTTCTTGTTTTCTTTCAGTTGCTACCCAAAACTTTAGGTTAAACAATGCAAGAAGTTCCACTATAAAGGGACGGCTCTTCCACATTTGAAACCTTGGGTGCAAAATGGAAATTTTTACCCATGCATTCATGGTCTGTTGCAGAGCCAAGTGTCCTGCAAACTGAATACACTTCAAAATCTTATGAAACCAAAAGATACCCTGTACAAAAATGGGATATAACTTGATAACGTTTTAGTATAACTTTCTCAGTGAAAATGAAGGCCATTTTACCAGCAACTGTCAAGCATGGGTTGTTTGTCACCTGTTTTCACTTTGATGGTTTATTGACAACTGGGCGTGAGAATGGCCAGGCCAGACCCTTTTATACTGGAACTTCTTGTTTAAGATCATAATATATAATTATGTGGTTTCCATTCTGCAAATATTAAATTATGAAATCATTGTAACAGAAGCTATCTTCACATATAAATCCACATTGCCTGTAAAACAGGAAATTTCCTGCTCACAAATTAAACTTATAATTTGATCATACAGCTGCTAAACGGATGTCGTTTTCAAGTTATGCTGGCTATCTGGTGTCACTGGATGACTTTTATATCATGGAAAGGTAAGAATATGCTGCTGCCATGGACTGACTGGCTGGCTGGTTGGTTGATGGACAGATGGATGGGCAGTTGGACGGGCAGACCAGCTGGCTGACTGACTGACGGACTGACTCACTGGCTGACTGACTGACTCAATGACAGATTCACTGACTGACTGACTGACCGACTGATAGATGGACTTACTGACGTCTTAGATAGAATGCGTGATTCTTAATAACTTTTCAATTAGCTTCTATTTATGAATGATTGGAGGGGAATAGTCATGAATGACTGAATGTTTGCCTTTTATTCTGTCAGTGGCCTGATTATGCTTCAAACAACAAACAGCATGTTCAATGATTCTCTGTTAAAGTATGTCTCACCGGAATCCCTTCTAGCCTGGCACAGAGTGCGCCTCGCTAACTTGATGGCTCATAACGGCAAAGAATGGGCAGAAGTTTATAAGCAGTACAACTCAGGTATGAAAATTCTCTCTTGCTTTTAAGGGTCAGTTGTGAGAGGCATGGTGTTTAAATGGTTACATGAAATCCACTGGATCCAGATTAACTGACCTGCTGGCTGCAAGTATTGTCTGGGTTTAAGGGCAAGACACTGCTGTCACAGTGTCTCCCTTTACCAAGAGATGTTCTGGGAAACTGTTAGCTGGTTACACTGACATTCGCCCCGCTTTCCTCAAAAATTAACTAGCATTTCACCAACGATCACGAGTGACTGGGGGATGAGACGATGCTGTTAGTCTTTGCATTGTTTTATTAGGGTTTTTAGTTTTTATAATAGCAGACTTAAAACTTCATACATGCTATCACGTAAGTATAATGTACAACAAAGTCAACAAAACAAACCCCAAGACTGCAAAGTGCAGACTGGAAATCAGCTTTGAGTGCCAGCTGATCACAGACTCAAATAGTCTTGAAATAGTCCAGTGATATCAGGCAGCCTAAAGGGCCTTTTGATTAGAGGGAAGTTTTTGTAAGGGATGGGTTGCTCTTCAAGCTAAGGGTCTTCAGTGTGAAGTGTGATGAGGTGTTCTACCGTCAGTGACAGATCACAATGTGATGGATTTTTTTCGTCATAGGTACTTACAACAATCAGTACATGATTCTAGATCTGAAGCAAGTGGAGTTGAAGAAACCCCTTCGCATGGGAGCCCTGTGGGTAGTGGAACAAATCCCAGGGTATGTAGTGAATAAACAAGTTAACAAAATGATCATTAGTATAAGCCAGTTATCAACCATGAGAGGCAAAACGGGCTGTCTAATTTTTCAAATTGCCAAAATTAAGAACCAAAACTGAACTTTTGTTGAATAGATCGATAAGTATCTGGGTTATGCTAAACAATTAGATGACTTGCTCTTGGTTTCCATTGACTTTTGATAACTGACTCTCAAGGCTTCATCAGCCGATATTATTACATTTAGCATAATAAGACCCTGTGGCAATGAGTTGCAGTGTAGTACATATTTAGTTTGCCATATTTAAATACAGTGTAAATCTCACTGAAATAAACAATATAGGTCTGCATTGCATGCAGAAAGCCACAGCTACAGAGCCCTTAGCATCTAATGAAGGGTTATGTAGGGATAGCCGCCCTCTCTCTGCATGCATCACATACCTAAATGCTTTAGAATTTTTTCCCTTTTTCAAAACAGCATGGGGAGTGTACATATTTCAAGGTCAGAGGGATAGTCAGAGACTTTGGAAATTTTTGTGCTCAATAACAAAAGTTACAAAATAATCCAACCAAGGTTACAATAATCGGCATGTAATACATGTAAATGACAAGATGTTTGATTGTTATTATGTTTAATGATTGACATGTAACATGATGATTGACATGTTCGACATGTAAGTGACATGGTCATTGACATGAACTAAACATGTAAATGATGCAATGATTGGCATGTGATACTAAAGCTGTGTTCAGATTTAAGCCGAAACATGTTGACAATAAACATGTTTCAAAGAAACATGTTTCACCTAAACATACTTGTTATTGCATTTAGGTGTCAGTTTCAAACACGTTTCATGCCTGGTGTGTAATTTATGCGGTTTTACGGTTCTTGCATAAATCTTGTACATTTCAACTGAAAAATATAGCTCGATATTCTGCCAAATATTCTGCTTTCTACCCATCGCCAATAATTCCTGTTGTATTGATTCATTAGCCCATATTTTAAATAAACATTTGGTCCCATAGAAGCTCAAAGAAGGCCCAATTTTGAAGCTTTTGGGCACTCGCCTCCTCACCGCATGCGCGCCATTTTTAACGTGTTTACTCTGATCATGATTGAAACTACCTCACGAGGTAGTTTCAATCATGATCAGAATAATCATGTTTCAATCATGATTCGCGCAATGCACTGCCTGATGTGAACACTTTTCATAGTGAAACATGTTTCATTCGTGATCAGAGTAATCATGTTTCAGCCTAGTGTGAACACAGCTTAAGACATTTTAGTGGCATATTATTGGTAAGTGACATGATAATTAATGCATTGACAAGATGTAGCATGGGCATGTGTTCATGATATTCATTACCTACTTGTCAGGTTGGTGGTGAGCGGAGATCAAAGTGTGATCCTAAGTGAAGGCTACTGGCCATCCTATAATATTCCTTTCTATGAAGAGGTGGGTAGCATGTTTGTTGAGCTTAGTACTGTGCATTTCCAGAAATTATCCATACCCACCCCTTGGAAGGTCAGTGGAAATTCCAAGGGGGTGGGGGGTCTCAAAAGCCCAAATTTAAAATGAAAGTATGGGGCTTAACTGGAATGGGTGGAGGGATTCAAACCAAAAAGTCTTCTGTGGGAGGGGTATGGATATTTTCTGGAACAACACATTAAATACGTCAGCTCCTAAAATTCACTGCAGCAGTTAATTTACCTTTAAAGTGATTTTCAACTGAGTGTCGTAAAACTGAAACCAAAGTGGCCAATGACTGTGGCCAATGACAATAAACACAGACACTGAGACAATCCAGTGAACCAATCAAAACTCGAAGCAAACACAGCAAAAAGTGCGGGAAAACGTGTGTGAGTGGGTCATGATTGGTTTTGATTTTACTGCTGATTGGTTGAGAAAACGGCATGAGTTTTTAAGCCAATCAGTTATTAGAATACAAACGAGATAACAACAGAAGACAGATTAAAGACAACAGACTTTAGATGTCGCATTTGTTAGATAGCACCTTTAAGTTCATTCGCCCTTCTTTTCTTTTATTAGATATACAATCTCAGTGGTTATCCTGAGTTTGTGAAGAAACATGGATTGTCATATTCATACCAACTCGCTCCAAGAGCCATGATATTTCGTCGGGATCAAGGAAAGGTAACTGCACTAGCTTAGTTTGCAGGGACTGCAGAGACCATTAAAAGTAGTAGGGCTAAAAGATATGGCCGGCGAGACAAACAATTTTTAACAAAATGTTTGGCCAAGATAAACAGCATTAGGTTGAGAGAAAAAACTCTTGAGAAAAAAACTCTTGTGCGACGTCACAAACATTGTCTGTTGAGGCCCCATTGGTCTCAGCTGTTCTCTGCTTGCAGTTATTCAACACGGCTAGGCTGCTATAGCCTGTTCGAGGCTCTCGATCAGTAGGGTGAAAAGCGGGCAAGCGTGAGCAAAGGAAAAATGAGGGGCTCTTGGGAAGGCGGGAAGGCGCCAGCAGCGTTGGTAGCAGGATTTACAGCAAGCAGTCAGCAGATTGTTTGGACTTGCTGAACGAGCTTCTTCTCTGGTTTTGGAACTTGAACTCTGACTCATCACCATTAGCAGCTGTAACCAAGAGAGTCTCCATCTGGGCATAGGAGCTGAAGTTTTCCAGGTTAAAGCACTTGTCAATAACACTGACGATAAGATCGAGGGCCTCATAATACACCCTTCTGAAGTTATCTTTGGCAGTACAGTGAGAACGTTGCTGCACAGCTTTGCTGATCAGCCTTTGACTTTGTGTGTGTGCAAGAGTAGAAACATTTTGTTGCTTTCAAGTGGTAAAATTCATAAAATGTCCATGTCATCCGGAGCACTAAAAAATCAACCCAAGCAAAAAAGTGGTCGGGCTATAGCCCTACCAGCCCCTCCCCCTCTGTAATAATTTTCTTGTTGGCTGATAAATGTGTTGGTTCTGGTTTTATTTTCATGTATAAGTTATAGCTCTGAGTTTGCAGTAAGAATGCCAGCTTATAGAGTAAGAACTTTTTGTTTCTAAAATTTTCTTATTTGTTGATTTCCTTTCCTGGTTATTTCTTTTTAAACAAAATTGTGGACAAATTTCCCAACCAAATTTTAACCACTTACGAGCTTCACATGAAAAGCTAAAAGAAAATAATTATAAAAGTTACCATTTTCTTTCCCCAAACAAGAAAACCTGTGTATACTACAATTGAAAAATGACTACTTCCAAAACATTAAGTAAGTTGGAAGATTAATTCAATTTGTTGTGTAAATTTTTTATTTTCATCGGCACAATTTATTTAATAGTGCAGTTTTCTAATTTTTTAGGTTGTGGATATGGAATCAATGAAACACATTCTTCGATACAATGGTATGTTTTTAGCCTGTAACAGCATTTGACAAACTGCACCCATTATTAAATAAAAAGATATAATCACCACTAGATTTTGTTTGAAGAAATAATACTAACCTGCAAATACAGCCGCCGGCCGGGAACGACAAGAGGTGGCTGTATTTGCAGGCTAAAATAATACCTATCACAGTGGTAACCGCTGGAGGTTCAAGGTCAATAAACAAAATAATTGAAAAGCAAAATCCATTATTGCTGTCATGAAACGTCTTCTCAAATTCAAAATTATTGATAACCTATCATGCATATTGAAGAGTATTGTGGTACTTTTAGGAAACGCCTATTTGTAAGTAATTAATAAACCCACCTTCTTTGCAGACTATCCTAATGACCCGTACTCGGATAACAACCCGTACAACTCCATTTGTTCAAGAGGTGATCTTCTCATTCCATCGGACAGAAGCCCAAGTGGCTGTTACGACACCAAAGTAAGATTCTTTGTGTGCCAGGAGAACAGTTTTTAACTTAAGGCCTGGCAAAACGAGGAAACATGTCTCCAGAAACACCCGTAGCATGTGCATGTTTCCCCAAACTATCCCAGTTTTGCCACAGTGGAAGCATTGTTTCCAGCGTCAATTTTGTTTCCAAGATGCAAAATTTCCTTCTGCTATACGGCAAAATGAGGAAACATGTTTCCTCGCTTTGCGAGACCTTTAGTTAACAGTGTCACACGAGGGAAAACATGTACATTAGTGGCAAACACGGGAAAACAAGTAAGTAGCTAGTGGAAAGCGCAGGAAAGCATGTAACCAGTGGCAAGCGTGGGAAAACGTGGAACCAGTGACAAGCGCGGGAAAACGTGGAACCAGTGGCAAGCGTGGGAAAAGTCTATGAAGCAAATCACAAGTGGTCTGGATGTTTCATGGGATTGCCTGTGAAGAATAATCTTTGTTGTGATTGGGTATAGAGATTTCCCATTGCGTCTCCAGACCTAAAGATTGTCATGTTTTCAGGTGACAGATTACTCGAGGGCAAAATCATTAATGGCAGAAGCTATCAGTGGCCCTACCTATCAGGTAACACTGAAATTTGTTAACATTTTGCCCATAATTTCTCTTGCTGCAATGTAGTTAGTACCTTTCGATGAAATTTTGGTTTCAAGTTTAAGTTGGCACAAAAGAGATGGGGGGGGGGGGGGGGGGGGCATCACCTCACCTCTCCACTCCTCTCCTCTCCTCTCCTCTCAATTCAATTCCAAAATTGGATTTTCCTTACTCTAATTTGACCTGGCTTTTTAATACCTTGGAGAAAGATTTCAGTGCGTCAAAATACGTTTCTGAAAGCTGGATTTCCCAATCAAATGCACCCTTAGATTTGCTCACTCGCTTGATTTCACCAACTGTTGCATATAAATGCCATACAAGACCGCTTTCCATGAAGTTTTTTCCGCACATGATGGCATCTCCTCAGTTTGCTTTTGATTGCCTTGTTTACCACTAAGCCTCGGTGCCATGCTCTCTTTGCAGGGTCTACCCGTGTTTTGCTGGAGTCATTACTCGTTCCCAAACAAGCATGTTGGCTTGGTAAGTACGTTTAAGACGGAATCCACCAGGACGTCGAGTAATATTTATTTAAGTTGGACAAAAATCGAGTACCAGAATAATTTAAATCCTATTGCGTTATTTTCTACCCTAAATAAAAAGTAAAGATGTAAGTAATAATCCCTGAGAACACCGACAACAACTTCTTATCAGAGTCTTAGAAAATGAATTTCAAAGTTCACAAGGTATAGGCAAATTCTCACGTGCAGCCATTTTGTAAAATCATCTTTAAGCGATTAAGTGGAATTCAGTGGGAAATTTGAAATTTGTTTTCGGTGTTTGGTGTTGTTAGAAAAGATTTCTTTTGATAAGATATTTGAAGCAGCAACACAAAAGTTTGCAATAAGGTGTAAATAATTTTGGTACAACAATATCTTATCAGAGCCTGAGAAAATGAAATTCAAATTTACAAGCTATAGGCAAAAGCTCACGTCTTTTAAGTGATTTAGTGGAATTCAGCGGAACTTCGAAATCGGTTTTCGATGTTTGGTGTTGTTAGAAAAGATTTCTTTTGATAAGATATTTGAAGCAGTAACACAAAAGCTTGCAATAAGGTGTAAATAATTTTGGTACATAATTTTGTCCAATAACTACTCAAAGTCCTGGCGGATTCCGTCTTAAGTTTTTCAGCATAGCCAAAGGAGCTCTCTGATGCAATTTATCGCTAATCCAATGTGTCACGCAAATTATCACGCAATTTGAAATCGCACCAAAGGTGTGTCATGCCTGGTATATCTTGAAAAGAATGAAATTTTTTGTCAAGGTTATCGTTCGTAATCGGTCTTAGCCTTCCTCAGTCGTAAACCATCCTGTTTTATTTTCGGTATAGTATTACTTCTTTGGTGTTTTTCCACCTCTGCAGAAAAGTATTCTTTTGAGGGTTACTTCAAGTTAATATTATTTTTGTACATTACTATTATCATTACTTTACTTGTTTAAGCGAACAACCAAGGCCAAAGGTAATCAACCTCTTTCTTGTTTGTTCGTTCAATCAAAATTTATTTTATTTGTCATGTGGGCTCATGTGGTACTTTTGAACATTGCTAACATGTGATCGTTCTTTTTTGTTGCAGCCTGACTGCTATGATTTTGACTTTGTGACTATGAAACCGAAATTTTAACAGACAACAGTGCACGGAAGGCCGTATTTGATGGAAAACGGAGTGACTGGAGAAATATTAACTTTTATTTAGAACTGAAGTAGTATTACTTGTTTTCAGAGTGATTTTAACTCGAGAATAATATTTATTCTCCATTTGATTTTTAAAAGCAGTATTTGTTTTTGTAAAACCTCGATTTTTAACAACAAAGTTATCAGCATTTGTTGCCCCCTTTATGAAGTTATTTTTCCCCTATTAAACAGTTCATAATTTGGAATTCTCATTTTTGTGTGGAAATTGATTGAAAACTTTTTAACCATTATTTGAAAATTCGCCAATATAAGTCTGTCAAAATTAGGCCATTCCTGAGTTGCCTTTTGCCTCATTTTCAAAATGAGTCCTATCATGCGAAACCATTCATTCAAATGAACGTCAGTTTGATTTGCATGAAAATGGTCATGCAGGTGAAACTATGAATGGAAAAGGTAACTCGAAAATGGCCTATTCGCTGAGCAGTGTAAGTAGATATGTTTATAATTTATTTTAAATTACATATGTCTGTTACATGTATGTACAGTCTTTCAAAATTAAATCTTGCTTATTTTATTATTTAGGTTGTTTTGATGTGATGTAGACTTCGGGAATTTCTAGCCATGTGTTGCAGCACTCGAAATATTCAACTATTTTTATAAATGTTACTGAATGTGATTTTACCCAAGTTGGACAACAAGGCACACCTTTTGTAGTTTTGCATTGCAAACCATTGCACTATAAATGCTGAACATACTTCAGGCTCTGAGCAAGGCGAGTGTGGGGCAAAAGACAAAAGATCCATTGGGCAGGAAACGCAGCCGCTCTCTCGGTTTTCTTGCGCCAGCACTCACTTTGCTAAGCAGATTCTTCCCTTGCCGAAACCTCTACTTCTCCGCTCCCGCCCGCCATCTTATTATTATATTAGGTAATTTTGATTTATATGTGTACCACTTGATTAATCCGCTTAGTATTTTTGTTTTTATAATTTTCCTTGTTTGCTGTCTTTACTTTTTTTTAGCTTATTACAAGCTACTCTGTAAATCCGAGAATAAATAATTAAAGTTAATGTATGTATGCCTTGGCATGAGAAACGAATCAAAGGGCTCTGGGGACCTCATCCTCGGGAGATCCAGGGGCAGTTAGTCGGGGCAAAACGAAGTAAACCGGGCAGAAATCGGGGCTAGACAAGTATGCCGAGCCTCCCACAATCCCCCAATGCATTGCACAGGTAAAGAGGCACAATTTATACTTATGATACCTCTGATCGGGCCAAACAAAAATTACTGGTGGATGTTGAGATATCTTGTTTTCTCTTTTTGTCATTGGAAATGACTTCCGACTTTTTTTGGCTTCCCGGATATCCTATAATAATAACAATAAATGCATGTAAATCCTAGTACACCCCCCTAGTATACCCATGTAAACCCTTGTAAAACTAGCTTGCATACTCTAGTATACCCTTGTATACCCCAGTATACAAGGGTATACTAGTATACCCTTGTACACCCCAGTATACCCTAGTATACCCTTGTATATCCCATACTAGGATTTACAAGGGTTTGCAGGGGTATACTAGGGTATACTAGGGGTTTCAAGGGTATACTAGGGTTTTCAAGGGTATACTAGGGTTTAAAGGGGTATACAAGGGTTTACAGGGGTATACTAGGGTTTACAGGGGTATACAAGGGTTTACAGGGGTATGCAAGAGTTTACAGGGGTATACAAGGGTTTACAGGGGTTTGCAAGGGTTTACAGGTGTATACTAGGGTTTACAGGGGTATACAAGGGTTTACAGGGGTATACTAGGGTTTACAGGGGTATACAAGGGTTTACAGGGGTATACTAGGGTTTACAGGGGTATACAAGGGTTACAGGGGTTTGCAAGGGTTTACAGGGGTATACTAGGATTTACAGGGGTATATAAGATTTACAGGGGTATACTAGGGTTTACAGGGGTATACAAGGGTTTACAGGGGTATACTAGGGTTTACAGGGGTTTGCAAGGGTTTACAGGGGTATACTAGGGTTTACAGGGGTATACAAGGGTTTACAGGGGTTTGCAAGGGATAACAGGGGTATACTAGGGTTTACAGGGGTATACTAGGGTATGTATGGGTATAGAGGAGTATACCGGGGTATACAAAGGTTCTACTAGGTATTACTATACACTTAGGGTGCTTACCATTTGTCGGAAGGAACCAGTTGGAATGAACACTGATTAATGGTAAGGGATTTCCAAAATCAGCAAACCGAACGAGATGGTGCTTACCATTTGACGTTCGGTTTCCTGTTATTGTTTTCCGTGATGAGAGACTGGAACTGGGAAATCGTGCAAATGGTAAGGAAATTTTCGACGTTCCGTTCCGAACGGAAAAAGAGGACTACCTCTGGAGGTATATAATAGTCCACAATTTCCGAACGGATTTTCCGGAAAATTACTGTTCCATTTTTTATGACTTTCAACCGAAATTTCCGGATTTTTTGGCTAAATGGAATGTCTGGTCCCGAGGGAAACAGTTACTTTTGTTTTCCCAAGAGTCTCAATGTTTCCCGAGACGCAGTACAGCAGAGGTAAACATCGAGAATCGAGGGAAAACAAAACTAACTAGTTTCCCGAGGGACCAGACATAAAGTGCTTTGTTATATATATACATCCAAAGGATGAACAAATTAAACAAATGAACGAAAAAAATTTGCGTTAACAAGCACGCCTGAGCACGACTTTATTTCTTCTATCAGAAACCCAGAAATTTAATATGAGTTTCTGCTTAAATAAAATACTGCAAATGTAAAAACACATCGTAAACTACGGACAAAAGAAAGTAAAGAACCGACTTACCTCCCAGGCATTTTCGAAATCCTTCTGCTCTAAAAGTTTTTTTGACCTCGTTTTTCGAATAAAAAGTAGAAAGCGCCGGTTTTAGCCACAAACTGTTCCAGTGTGTTTCACGAACTTTCGAAGAACTAACGACAAATTTCCTGGAATCGCGAAGAGTCGGGGGTGGAAGCTGAATCATGAATCATAGCTTCATAGCTGTAAAATTGGAAGGAATCATGAATCTTCGTGTTTAAAACTTAAAACTTGGGAATCATGAATAACGAGCGATGGCTAAAAGCATAGGCGTACGGGCCGGGGGGGGCTGGGGGGCTGCAGCCCCCCCAAATTTTCGGCAACTCAGATTTTTTGGGCAGCAAAAGAAATTTGGGCAAAGCCAGTTTTAAAAGAAGTTTCCATGTTTTTGTTTTTTGAAGAGATAGATATTTTCTCTTTTAACCTGAAGTCGGCGCGGTAAAGCCAGTTTAATTCACACGAGACAGTGGCTGCCCAGCACGTGATGAGTTTCTGGTTATTAATGTAGTACATATCCTTGCAGTGATACCTGCTACATCGTGTTCAGCAGAACGATCATTCAGTGGCGTGCGTTGCGCAGATTGAAAGCTTACCTGCGCAACACCATGGGGCAACAACGTGTTAGTAATCTTCATCGCACTTATTAACATTGAAAGGGCATATGCCAGTTCTGTAGTCAACAATGACATGGATCGTATCATTGATGTCTTTGGCCGTCGAAATGGCCGAGACAGCTATTTCTTTTAACGTGTTTTATGAGCTCATATGATAGATTCATTTGTAAGAATATTTTCACTTCGTAAGTAGGCTATGTTAAAGCATCGTATATGACCCTCGTTTCTTTTCGACTTTTTCGTAAAAATTTGGGCAACTTGCGAGAATTTTTTGGGCAAATGGTTCACCGCCCCCCCCCCCCCCCCCCCCTGGTAAAAAATTGCCCGTACGCCTATGGCTAAAAGAATCATGAATAACAAATGAATATGCTTCCATCGATATTGTAGGTGTGTGAAAAAGAACTACGAAACTTCTTAACAGTTATATCACAGAAATGGCCGAAAATAGCATTTCCGAGCCTCTAATTTACAAAATTTTCTGGGGAAACATGCCCCCAGACCCCCCTACAGGAAAACACTGATAACGCGATTCAAATCTTGACTGCGATTAGGCCTGTTAGATACAGTGAAGTTATTATCAAAACTGGATGAAAACAATGACAAATGAATCATGAATATCGAATGAAATTTTTGAATGAATCACGAATCATTGAGGTAAAAGAAGACAGGAATCATGAATATCCAAAGTCCAATGATAGTGAGCTTCAAAACATCACGCCACAATCACACGCCACCGGTCTTGGTCACAACAATAATTCTAACAATTCTAAAATAATTCGAACGTAGATCATGTGCTACATAAAACACAGTTCTCGGGAAGATCATGTGCTACATGCATGCCGTCATGTGACACGGTGAATGAACATGGCGGAATTCGAAGTTGGGAAGTTCCTCGCGAGCTGTTTTCTTCTGTTCATTTTGAGGCTTTCTTGCAGCAAAGCCAACTACTCGTTGAATGGAACAGTATACTATACAACAGGGTAGGTTCTCTTAATGTTTTTTGTACGCAGTTATCTCACAAGATTGTAAGTTTTCAGATTTCATCTGCCCCCCCCCCCCCCCTCCCAAATAAACGGCACGCGATGCATGCAGAAGCGATGACGTTTCACAAGGGGTCTTTGATAATTTTCAGGACATTTGTCAAAACATTAGGGTAAATAAAAGTAACTGACAACTTCTGTGCTGAATGATTGTTCAACAAAAATTGCGTTATGGGTAGAGCGTCATTTCGGCTTCATTTGAACACAGACGCCAAAGAGTGAACATCACACTGTCGTACAAAAAGGATGCTTTCGACCAACAAGAGTCACAAGCTGATCTCTTTGAAGTATTTATACACTGCTGCGAAGTTTCAAATTTATTTATCTTTACTGTACTGAGTTTGCCTTTTCTTAGGCTCAATGGCTTTTCGCTTATTTCAGTTTTGTTGATTTTCGGTCGGAAAGGCGAATGTGTATTTTGCCGTTTAGCGAGGCACTTCTCCACAGACTGGACGGGTATAAGTTGCCGTTGTTCTGTTTGAGTGTCGGGATGGTTCTTGTTGTTTCCGTTTTCGAACTGTCACAATAAGCGTCGAAAATAAAACGAATATTCAATTCAACCACCGACACGTTTTCTCATTGTAACACTCGTTTATTCAACGTACGTACACAATCAAGATATTAGATTACAGCAAACGAAACTGTCACAACGCTTTGATTGTCACGCACTGTTCTTGCGCTCTGAAACAGTTCTATTTTCCCGCAGAATTTTCCCAAAAGTCCTGTCTTTTATGCGTGGGCCAGGCATTTCTACTCTCGTCTTCAGGTGCATGATACAGGGCAATAAACTCGATCAATGCACAGATTTCTGTCTCAGTCCACTGGCTATCAGATTGGTTATTTTTCTGTTACAAATCAAATCAGATACTCGTGTTTAGAAAATATTTTACCAAACACACTTGAGAAGAGAACAAAAAGCACTGTGTGAAACGCATTAATACACACCGATGGCTTGAATTCCGACTGGAACAAAGTTTTTCTTGACCTTGATGGCTGATTACATGTTTCTCTGGTGGCCTTTTGCCAGGAGTATCACCGCTCGGCGGAGCATTTGCCCGCTTTCCCGGATTGCTCATAACAAAACCTACGTAAAATAAATCAAAAGATAGATCAGGATAAAAGAAAACTACAACACGATATGAAAGGGAATAAGACAAAACAGCGAGACGTGTTATTTTGGTTCACGAAAAATCCCGCGAAACACGACACGTCGATCGCGCCATTTCCGGAGTTTGTTCGATGCTAGTAAAAATCATAAGTTTCAATGTTAAATATCTCGAAAACGATTGCGGGGGCGACAGGGGGCGACCAGTGTGACTCAAAACCTAATAATCAAACTACAAGGAAATGCAGAAAACAGAAGCTAGAAGCAAAGGTAAAAGCCATAAAAGCTATTTAAAAACGTCACACCTTGGACATCTGAAACCAACAAGCACTGATCGACGGTTCGTCAAAACATTAATAAAATATGGTTTGAAAACCACCTTACCTTTAAAATGACGACTTCTCAAGAAAGAATATCTTCAAGGAAAACCTTTCCTGTCGCTTTCGAATCGATTCGTTACAAAAATCGTAAGGAAAAACTCGAAATTCTGCCAGTATCTTCACGCTTGGGAAATTTTCAATGCTCCCCATTAGCATATTGAGGGCAGAATCTGATTGGACGAAAATGTCACGTGAATGGTGTCCAACCTCCTCTGGTTTTAAAGAATGGATAGATTTCTGTTTAGTAAGGGCGCATTCTTTTGGGACTATTCTGGCTATTCTCATTCCGGTTTAGGAATAACAGAATACACGAGATATCAGTTCCCAAAAGAATGCATATTCTGAAAAGGGAATACTGGTGGCAGAGGTAACCTGAAAACTACTGTACCTGCGCACGCGCGAGCTGCGAATATCATTTTTTTTTCTGCAATTAAAAATTGTTGCGACATGGCTGAAGTCTTTGCCCGTAACTCCCAGCTTTTTGGCTATTTCCTCTATTTTTCGATTAGATGCATTTACTGGCCTTTTAAGGGAAGTTTGCAAAGAATTGTTTGTGCTGCTGATTGCTTTGCGTAGTGTAGGACGTCTCCTAAAGCATGCTCGCATACAAGGGTTTGTCGAGGAAACTGTTCCACTTTATTACACGAGTGACTTCAAAAGATGTATCAGAATATGCAGAGGAACATTTGAACAATTTTCCACTTTTTCGAGCCTGGCGACCTGGGACGACCATTCACGTACGCGCCAAAACTATCCCAAAAGAACGCATATTCTGCCTATTCCGAGTAAACCGTATTCCGTTTATTCCGTTCATTCTGCTATCGGGAGCAGAATGAACGGAATAGCATTCCGTTCATTCCGAAAACGGAATAGGTCCCAAAAGAACGCGATCGCCGTCTATTCCAAGTATTTCTATTCCGGAATAGTCCCAAAAGAATGCGCCCTAAATCTTATAGAACGCATCAAATATAATTTGTTTCTTTCGTTTATGCTTTATATTAGTCCTTTCTAACGACCCAGGAGTATTTTGCTTTGAGTTCTATGCCACGATTTCTTGTTGAGTTGACTTGATTTCCCTTCCCAGTATTCGGTTCTACAGATCGATTAATCACAACAGGCAACAGACAACAGACAACAACAGATCCTGTCCACTCGCACGGCGAGATTAATCGATCACGTCATCGTCATCGCTTAAAAAGAGGTTTACGATGGCTCACCTTTTCAACAGATGTTTCAAAACTGCTAATAATCGGTTACTTCGTCTGCAGTCACGACAGACATCACTTCTTAACTTTATGCCAAATTTATTCGATAACTGATAAAGTGCAACACTCACTCCAGACTCGAAATCTCAATTTAACAGCTACAAATGAAATAAGGTTTGCCGATCGGTGATGATACAAGCTGCAAAAAATATCTTCCTTTGCCAAAAAACAAGATGGCGGATCTCAAAAAGAATACAAACAATGCACCTAGTTCCCATTACTCTTCGGTTCAATTCAGGGAGTAATTATCACACCAAAAATTCCATAAATTCCATCGCTTTTCCGCTCTACAGCATTAACCGATGACGTCATAAAATGACGTCATCGCTTAAAAAAAAGAAAGCGAAAGATCATGTTGTTTGCGACAACCCAAGGATATCCAAATATTTTTCTCCAGTGTTTTAGCTAATGATTGGAAAGAAGAGAAGTTAACGATCAAGGAATCTGCTTTGCATCTTTTTCTTTTTTTAATATTCTAACTTGGGCTAACTTAGCTTAGGTAGCCCAGATCTATGAAGTTAGATCGTGGACAAAATGTTCGACTCGTCGTTTCGTTATTGCGTTTCATCATTTCGGTACGCCGATACTTCTATTCGAGTCGTCGTTTTCTGGGTTCGACTCGTCGAAATGCCAGTTCGTTTCGGCGTTTTACGAAGTCGACTCGTCGTTTCCTGAGTTCGACTCGTCGTCTTGTCTGTTCGACTCGTCGGCTGACCTCTTCGACTCGTCGTTTTCGCATAGTTGGTCGTTTTGGCGTTTCGTCGTTTCGTTATGTCGTTTCGATGTGGCGTTTCCTGATTTCGACTCGTCGACTGTGGTAGGCTATAATTCGTTACAAAATACATGAGGTATGACTTGATTCCATGCTCTAATACATGAAGTGGCTATTCTTGTTTTGCTTAGCCAGCGCAGCTTGGCGTTCTAGTCAGTCAGGGAGAGCGAGAAAACGAGCGCGCGATTTCTCGCTCTCCGTAACTGACTAGAACGCCAAGCTACGCTGGCTATGTTTTGCTCATTGCCAGCCGAAAATGGATTCAAGGGAAGAGCAATTGAAGAGATACCTACGCCAGAGCGTACAACTCCTCCTGTCTCGTGTGAATGATCGTTTTCATCAAAGTGAAAATATTGGATATCTGATATAATAATACATGCAAAAATTTCAGCAAGCTCATTAGCTGAGAGCACGTCAATTAATCCCAAACAGTGCAGAAAGTTGAAATTGAGTGCAAAAAGATGAAATTGAGTGCAGAAAGTTGAAATTAAATTGATTGACAGGAAAGTCGCTAAAGCGCGCCAAACAAAATGGCGGCCGCTGTCGTAAATTTTTCAAAGGCTAACCAAATTGCACGAGCCCGTAGGGCGAGTGCAATTTGTAGTCTTTGAAAAATTTACGAGTGCTGATTTATTCCAAATTGCACGAGAAAAATCATGTGATTACTTGTTAATAATAGGCAGGGACAAAAGTCGGACCGGATCAACTCGGATCGCTGATTTGAATAAGAATAGCACTATTGTGCATTTCCTCGTTCTTGAATAGGTGCTATTCTTATTCAAGTCAACGATCCGAGTTGATCCGGTCCGACTTTTGTCCCTGCCTGTTAATAATACACATACAAAAATTTCTCTGCAAGTGGATGACAAACAAGACGTGTTCGGTCGCTTACCTTTCCGAATCGTTGTTAAAACATTACGGAGTTGCCAGGCTTTGTAAATCCAGATACTGCCACGGAATTTTAAAGCTCCCTTTCATGCATTACAGTAAACACCCACATAAAAGAACCTAGTGATTTAAGAACCTACAGGCTTGAAATTTTTGCATGTGTATTATTAAATGCCGAAACGAACTGGCACTTCGACGAGTCGAACCCAGAAAACGACGACTAGAATAGAAGTATCGGCATACCGACATGATGAAACGCAATAACGAAACGACGAGTCAAACATTTTGTCCACGATCTAACTTCATACAGATCCCGGCCCAGATCAAAGCTTACATGTAAGCTTATATGCAATTCCTTTCAGTCTTGAAATTATGAAATTAAAATGGGATCAGCCAAGTCTATTTAGCAATATTTTGGCTGCATCGACTTAAATTGTTTTGGAAATCAAACTTCACTCATTCCACAATGATTTTTTTGTTATTCATGAATAGCGGGGCATGAGGTACATGCCGAGGCGGGGGGTTATGGAAGGGAAGGGGGCCGTGACCAATTTTGCAGACAAATTTTAACAAAATTCATGTGTCGTGTATACTTCAAACAAATAATACATATAGTCGCACTGTATTCATGAATCACTGATGATGTCAACGAAGCTCTATTTTCATGCGCCATGGTCTAATTTTTGGGCAACCCTAAAAGTCGGAATCCGGAACCGAAACTGGAAACCGGATCTGGAATCCGGAATCCAGAATCTTGAAAACAAAATGGGAAAGAGCAAAGAAAGCAAATTCTTTAAATCCAAAATAAAACATTCATTTTTTATGAGGTGGGGAGAGGGGGGGGGGGGGGGCTGGTGGGATTTGAGGGAGGAGGGGCATGAAAACAAATATGGCTTAAAAGGTCTGTATGAATATGTCTCTATGTCTGTATGGGGGTCCCTGAAAATAATTATACTTTTAAGTGTTGTGATGAGTGCTTCTGTAACAGTTAAAATCTTGCCAGAATGCCCAAAATAAAATTCCTGAGGTTATGAAAATTCAAATTTTCCGAGGGGAGCATGCCCCCTACTTTGTTATGTACAAAATGCTATTAAATCAACCCAACAGCAGTATTGGTTATAAATCCAGTCAACCCATACTAACAAACGGCATCCACAATAAACAGTTGACCCAATGTCAGCTATTTGGGGGAATGTAGTTTGTCTATTATTATGACTGAACAAATGATACATTATTTGATCTAAGGCTTGATAAATTTTAATTTCACTTGATTAAATATTGTTTTTCTTTTTTAGGGTGGGGGGGAGGGGGGTCATCGAAAAAAAAAATGGATTTCGAGGGGGGGGGCAGGTGTAGCAACAGTTGCGCGCGAGACTAGCGAACTGAGGTAGCGCGCGCGACTTCAACAATTTGCACGCGCTCTACATGGCGCGATTACATTTTCCGTTAATTAAGTTTTTTGTGCTTCGTCGTTATTGTCAATTTAAACAGATTTTTTAGGGTTTGTAGTTTAAGAGAATTGTTACCCTTTGTTTAATGTTTCTTAAGACCATTTGTTTAAGTTATTTAAAGGTCTACATTTACGCATTTAAAAAAGCTCGCGCTAATATAATTTCCAGAAAGTTCGTCAATGTCGCGAAAGCATACGCGAAAGCGCCGCGACATCCAACAAGCTATATAAGTTTTCAGTTTTTGCCTTTGAGTTCAGTTGACGTTAGATACAAGCCACAAGAAGTCAAGTACGGCAACTCAATCCTTCTTTAGTGATTTTAGGCAGCACCAAGGTAAATATTTTGACGCTAATTTAGTTTATTCACTTTATCGCTTTATTTGTTTCTGTCTTAGTTTCAGTTTTTATCGTTCATATTTGTAATTTAAGGCTTAAGATTTAAGATAAGAAGAAAGTTGTACACGACATCGTTAACCGTTATTTGTAAATCTTTACTTTTTTATTTCCTTCTTGTAAACTGTACACTTTCTTAAATGCATTTATATTCCGTAGTTTTCACGATCTTATTTGTAATTTTTTACGTATGTTTTATTTTAGTTCTCACGTTATTTATTGAACAAGCAATAAATATCAGTTATGCGAACGGTTTCCTAAATCACTGGAGTAATAGTGAGAACTTGCTGAACCACAACGAGAAGCAAAGAAAGAGGAAACCAGCAAGTCAAGCGCAACAAGCATCAAGTTCAAGAAGCGAAGAATAAAGTGGTCAAGAAGCCAAGAATAAAGTGGTCAAGAAGCCAACAATAAAGTGGTCAAGAAGTCAAGGACGTTCTAGCGACGGAAACCAAGTAAAGTAAAAGTAAAGTGTAAGGGTTTTTAGGTCCAAGAACGTTATCATTACAAAGACACTGTTTAATGAAGAAGATTTTCGCAAGTTAAGCGAAAACATTAATTTAAGTTAAGTTCATTACCGTGATTAACTTAAATAAGTTCACGGTTCGTGCACAATTTATTTGTCGCGTTTGTTATACGGCTTTACAGTTGTGAAGTCTTGAAGTTTAAGAAGAAGTTACCTAAGCATTAAGTTTATTCAAGTAAAAATGTCTAGCCCTCAAGGCCAAGCGCTAGATAATTTAGCTGAAGAGTCATTATTGCTTTCTGCCAGTGCAGAAGGAGAAGTTAAAGTAAATAGTGATCAAGTAGATAAGATAAGCGTAAATAGCGTAAGTGCAGATTCTCTGCAAGAGCAACAGCGAATTACTAGAATGCGAACACTCACCGAGAAGGGTCTAGCCTATCAAGAAGAGCTCCAAAGGGAACGAGAGAAAGAACAAGACCAGCTCGTCAAGAAATTTCACGAAACGTACAACGCTTGGAAAATGCAAGCAGCAAACATCGAGTCATCCATAGCTGAACAGCTGCCATCGTCCCAAAAGGAGAAGGAGGAAGCGATTTCTCGTTTGAAAGATCTGCACGAAAAGGCTCAGAAAATATACGAAACGTTACGGAACGCTCGGCCTCCGGGACAAGAAATTCGTCAAAAAATGGACGCATGTGACTCGCTGACTCAAACTCTGGATCGTCAGTTAGGACAACAATCCACCAAAGGCGAATCCGCGTCACACCAAGAAGAAGATAGAAGGTCTGTCCGAAGTAGATTATCGAGCAAAGCATCCACAAAGTCAAGTCGATCAAGAGCCAGTAGGTCCTCAAGGGCATCTTCCCTCATCGACTTAAAGAAAGCTGATGCTGCTGCAGAACTAGCCGCAAAGGAAGCCGAATTTAACGCCCTACAAGAACAAGCAAAACATAAGGAGGATATCGCTAAAATGGAAGCGCAACTCAGGGCCGAAACAACAAGGATCGAATCAGAACTGGCGCGAAGAAAACTGGAGTTGGAACAGAGCGAAGTAAAGAAGCAAATGGAAATAGCAAGAGCAAGGCTTAAGGCGTACCAAGAAGTCGAAGAGCTTGAAGACGACATAGATCCCGTCGAAGACGATATCTTGCGCATTTCTCCAATTCAGACACAAATTGAAACAGTTTCAGAATCCCTACTTCCTCCACAAGAACCTAACCATTCAACAACAGGCGTAAACGTTACAAATTCAACGACGCAGCCCCCTCAACAGCATCAGAATGTCGATCAGTCTGTTCACGTTCAGCCGCAAGAATCATCAAATTCAGATACAACTGACAAGATTGTCACCGCGATAACTGAATCATTTAGCATGAGTCGCCTCCCAGCACCCGAACCGACCATCTTTAGTGGCAAGCCTATCCAGTACCCAGACTGGAAGTCGTCTTTCCAGGCTATCATACACCGAAAGAACTTACCGCCAAGCGACAAAATGTACTACTTAAAAAGATATGTGAGTGGATCTGCTAAAGAAGCCATCAGCGGACTCTTTCTACAAAATTCATCAGAAGCCTACGAACGAGCGTGGAACATCCTTGACGAGAGGTTTGGTCACCCTTTCGTAGTTGCTAAGGCATACAGAGACCAGCTACATGGATGGCCAAGGATCGGTGTTAAAGATCGCCATGGTCTCAGGAGATTTGCCGACTTCATAACAAGTGTGGAAACTGCAATGCAAACAATTGAAGATCTCAAGATCTTGAATGACTACATGGAGAACCAGAAGCTACTCACCAAGTTACCAGACTGGCTTGTTTCACGGTGGAACAGAGAAGTCACAAGACAAATGAAAGAAGAAAAGAAGTATCCAGATTTTAAGGCCTTCGCGACTTTCATCAACGCCGAAGCAGATTTCGCATGCAACCCTATCTCTTCTTGCTACGCAGTGAAAGAGGCAGAAACGACATCGGACAACACAAATCGAGCACAAAAGCCTAAAGATGAAAGAAGCAAGACTGTTCACTCTGCCAAGACTACAGAAGAGAGTTCCAAACAGCTGAAGGAAACTCCAAAACAGCAACCCCAGTGCGCATTCTGCAAGAAGACGAATCATCAGTTGGATGCCTGCTTAAGGTTTAAGACTGAAACACTCGAGAACAGAATGAATTTCGTTAAGGAAAACAGGCTCTGTTTCGGATGTTTAAAGACAGGTCACATGTCCCTCGATTGTAGAAAAAGGCTGGCTTGTTCTACATGTAACAAGAAGCACCCCACTTGTCTTCATGATGAAAGGAAAGATTCAAAGAAGAAAGAAGACAGAAGTGAAGAAGATAAACCCGCAAGTGTCCCCAAGTCTACCTCTTGTGCATCACAAGGAGCCTCAAGTGTTAGCACCTCAATGATTGTTCCTGTGTGGTTGTCATCATCCTCAAAGCCCGAAAAGGAAGTACCGGTTTACGCAATATTGGACACTCAAAGCGACGCAACGTTTATCTTGAAAGACATTTGCGACCAGCTTGGCGCAGAAACGCAACCAACGAAGCTTCGACTAAGTACTATCACTAGCCAAGAGTCACTCGTCGACTGTCAAAGAGTCACAAGTGTTCAAGTAAGAGGATACGATTCCAACCTCAAGATTTCGATACCAGTCGCTTACACAAGTACGTCGATCCCCGCCGATGAAGATCACATACCGACTAAAACCACTGCTAAGAACTGGGATCACTTGCAAGCCATTGAAGACAAAATGCACGACCTATTAGACTGCAATGTTGGATTGCTCATCGGATACGACTGCTCTCAAGCGTTGACCCCAAGAGAAGTTGTTGCCGGCAAGAGTAATGAGCCTTATGGTATTAAAACAGATCTCGGATGGAGTATCGTAGGCGGCGGTAATGTAGAGGGTGAAACGTCCTTTTGCCACAAGGTTGCTGTAAAGGAGCTCCCTGTCATACAAATGAACGACATCGTAAGAATCCTTGAGTCAGACTTTAAGGAAACCAAAGAGGATAAGAAGACATCCCAAGAAGATTTACAGTTTCTCAAAACCATGGAGGAAGGAATCGAAAGGACCGAAAACGGACATTATCAAATGCCCCTGCCATTTAAGGATCGACCTCTATTACCAAACAATCGATCAATGGCTTTAAGTCGTCTTGAATGTCTTAAGCGAAGATTCTCGAAAGACCCTAAGTACAAAGAAGATTACATAAAGTTCATGAACGAAGTACTAAACAGAGGAGATGCCGAAGAAGTGTCATCGCTTGCGCAAGAAGGAGCTAAGTGGTACATACCTCACCACGGCGTCTATCATCCGAAGAAAAACAAAATCAGAGTGGTGTTTGATTGTTCCGCGAGATTTAAAGGAACTTCTTTGAACAATCATCTACTAAGTGGACCTGACCTCACTAACAGTTTAACTGGCGTTCTGTGTAGGTTCAGAAGATACCCGTACGCTATCACTTGCGATGTGGAGAAGATGTTCCATCAGTTTATGGTGTGTCCAAACGATCGAGATTATCTGCGATTTCTTTGGTGGCCCAATGGTGATTCTAAGCAAGAGCCAAAGGAGAACAGAATGAAGGTCCATTTGTTCGGGGCAACATCGTCGCCTGGTTGCGCCAGCTACGGCTTCAAACATATGGCAAGCCAAGAAAGGGAAGCGCACCCTCCAGCGGCTCAGTTCATCACACACGATTTCTACGTAGATGACGGACTGGCTAGCGTCGAATCCGCAGAGCAAGCAAAAGACCTCATCCAAGGAGCGCGAGAAATTTGTAAGCAGGGCGGTCTCCGTCTTCACAAGTTCATTTCAAACGATCGCGAAGTACTTGAGTCAGTACCAAAGAGTGAGAGAGCAGTCGATGCCATTCTGGATCTACCATCTGAACAAGTTCCGATAGAGAGGGTTCTTGGTGTTCAGTGGTCAGTGGGGTTAGACTGCTTCGGTTTCTCCATTGTTTTCAAGGATCAGCCATTAACTAGAAGAGGAGTGTTGGCGACGGTAGCTTCCGTTTACGATCCTCTTGGATTTCTGGCCCCCTTGGTTCTAAGAGCGAAGAAGATATTACAAGAAGTATGCAAAAGGGGTGTCAGCTGGGATGAGCCTCTGCCTGAAGAAGTCCAGCCAAGGTGGGAGCGGTGGAAGTTAGATCTTCTACGACTCAAAGAGCTTCAAATTCCAAGATGCTTCGAACCAAAGACGATGGGTCATGGGAAGACGTATGAATTGCACAATTTTGCTGATGCAAGCACATTCGGATATGGACAATGCTCCTATCTAAGAGTGAAAGACGAAGATGGAAATGTAAATGTCTCATTAGTAATGGGAAAGTCTCGTGTCGCTCCATCGAAAATTACTACGATTCCAAGATTGGAGCTCACCGCAGCAGTTGTTTCAGCGAAGGTTGGCACCATGCTTCAAGACGAATTAAACTACGCCAACCTCAAGCAGCACTTTTGGACCGACTCTAAGGTGGTACTTGGTTACATAAACAACGACGCCAAAAGATTCCACACGTTTGTCGCCAACAGGGTTCAGATAATCAGATCTAACACCGATACCAAGGAATGGCGATACATCGACACCAAGAACAACCCAGCAGATCACGCCTCCAGAGGCTTAAATGCTGAAGATCTGATGAAATCAAACTGGTTTAGTGGACCAGCATTTCTCTGGGAAAAAGACATCCCGTTTAACGAACAAGAAGAAATCCCAGATATCCAAATTGGAGACCCCGAAATTAAGGCCACCGTACGCACGACTACGGTCAAGGAATCCTTCAGTCTCATCGAGTGCGTGTCAAGATTCTCCAGTTGGACAAAGGCAGTGGGAGTGGTTTCGTACCTGCAAAGAACCTTCAAGAAAAACAAACCCAGAACAGTTGTCACGACAGTAACTGAACGAAAGGAAGCTGAAGTGCTTATCTTCAAGGAGCTACAGCGTACAGCATTCAAGAATGAAGTTCTAAGTCTAAGTAAAAAAGAACAGAACGCCAAGCTCCCAAGGCAAAGTTCCCTCTTAAAGTTGGATCCTTTTATTGATGAACAAGGACTTATAAGAGTTGGTGGGAGGCTGGAAAATTCCACTTTGCCATTTGATGTTAAACACCCGATAATCCTACCAAAGCATTCTGAAATAACAGAGCTGATCATTGGTCACTTCCATAAGAGGGTCAAGCACCAAGGAAAGGGAATGACCATGAATGAAATTCGTTCTCATGGACTATGGATCCTAGGCTTAAATGGCGCAGTAGCTTCACACATTTATAAATGTGTACCATGTAGACGTCAAAGACGACCAACAGAAGGCCAGAAGATGGCAAATCTTCCCGAAGATAGAGTGGAGTCAACCCCGCCCTTCACATACTGTGGAATGGATTGTTTTGGGCCATTCACGATCAAAGAAGGAAGAAAGGAGTTGAAGAGGTACGCAGTGATATTTACTTGCATGAGTTCCCGAGCGGTACACATAGAACAGTTAGATGACATGACAACCGATGCCTTCATCAATGCTTTAAGATGCTTTACTGCAATTCGAGGACCCGTCCAACAACTTCGATCCGACCAAGGCTCCAATTTTGTAGGAGCACGGAACGAACTATCAATCGCCATGAACGAGTTGGACAACGAGAGGATTCAATCCTATTTGACGAAAAATCGCTGCGAATTTGTCATGAATGTCCCTTATTCCAGTCACTGGGGAGGAGTATGGGAAAGACAGATTAGGACCACAAGAAGCATCCTAAACACTGTCCTAAACGACTACAAAGGAAGACTTGATACGTCTTCACTTCGCACCTTCTTCTATGAGGTCATGGCCATAATCAACAGTCGACCGTTGACCTGCCAGTGCCTGAATGACCCGAAGAGTTTGGAGCCTCTAACTCCAAATCATCTGCTAACAATGAAGAATAAAACGCTCCTTCCACCTCCTGGAAATTTCGTCAAAGAAGACATTTACGCCCGAAAACGGTGGCGACGAGTTCAGTTTCTGGCAGAACACTTTTGGAGTAGGTGGCGAAAAGAGTACCTCATCAATCTCAATTCAAGACAGAAATGGTTCACACCAAAGAGAAATCTGAAGATCGGAGACATCGTAATTGTTCAAGAAGAAGTCCCACGGAACGAGTGGCCTCTTGGAAGGATTATGGAGACTTCCACAGATCAACAAGGTCTCGTTCGTGCAGTGAAGATCAAGCTTGGATTCAGAAACTCTCAGAAGAAGGAAAGTGATGCCAGAAAGCAAGTCATTGAAAGACCAGTACAAAAAGTGGTTCTTCTCATGGAAGGCGTGAGCTAAAGAAGTTCCAACTTCAAACTTGAAATTATTCATGAATTGTCAATTCTCCCTTGGAAAATTCATCAATAATTTGGTGGGAGTGTAGCAACAGTTGCGCGCGAGACTAGCGAACTGAGGTAGCGCGCGCGACTTCAACAATTTGCACGCGCTCTACATGGCGCGATTACATTTTCCGTTAATTAAGTTTTTTGTGCTTCGTCGTTATTGTCAATTTAAACAGATTTTTTAGGGTTTGTAGTTTAAGAGAATTGTTACCCTTTGTTTAATGTTTCTTAAGACCATTTGTTTAAGTTATTTAAAGGTCTACATTTACGCATTTAAAAAAGCTCGCGCTAATATAATTTCCAGAAAGTTCGTCAATGTCGCGAAAGCATACGCGAAAGCGCCGCGACATCCAACAAGCTATATAAGTTTTCAGTTTTTGCCTTTGAGTTCAGTTGACGTTAGATACAAGCCACAAGAAGTCAAGTACGGCAACTCAATCCTTCTTTAGTGATTTTAGGCAGCACCAAGGTAAATATTTTGACGCTAATTTAGTTTATTCACTTTATCGCTTTATTTGTTTCTGTCTTAGTTTCAGTTTTTATCGTTCATATTTGTAATTTAAGGCTTAAGATTTAAGATAAGAAGAAAGTTGTACACGACATCGTTAACCGTTATTTGTAAATCTTTACTTTTTTATTTCCTTCTTGTAAACTGTACACTTTCTTAAATGCATTTATATTCCGTAGTTTTCACGATCTTATTTGTAATTTTTTACGTATGTTTTATTTTAGTTCTCACGTTATTTATTGAACAAGCAATAAATATCAGTTATGCGAACGGTTTCCTAAATCACTGGAGTAATAGCAGGTAAAAATTTCTACTGAAGAACGGGGGGGGGGCATTTTATATAACAGTGACTATCTATCAAATGCCACCAGCCCCCCCCCCCCCCCACCCCCCTACCGCATAAAAATGAACGGTCCCTTATCAGGAACAAACTATGCAATGTTATATTTCAGATTTAAAGAACTTGCTTTCTTTGGTCTTTCCCATTTTGTTTTCCAGATTCCGGTTCCAGATTCCGGTTCCGGATTCCGGTTCTGGTTCCGGATTCCAGGTTTTAGGGTTGCCCCTAATGTTTGCCCCTATCATGTCAGACATTATAAACACTTGAGAACACTGTCGTTCCTTGTTAAAACTGCGATGAGATTCATCATAATGTCCATCATTTGTTGTCTCTTGCAGAAAGTATCACATAGAGTTTGGCGTACTTGACAAAGACAATGGTGTGGCATATGGGACATATGAAGACTCCATTAAAACAACTGGGTATGATCAAACAGTCCTTGCTTGAAAAAATCATTCATTGTGTGGCTTACACAAAGTGTAATCCACACTAAGTCATCACCCGCAATATTTTTTTTTGTCCACGAGAGTCAAGCGACTGCCACATGGGCTTGTGAGAGAGCCTGGGTAAGAGGTTATGTCAAAAGGAGCACCGCTCGGGTCCGCCATTACTTCAACTTTTGTGCTGTTATTATGTTGGCTATTGAACTCTTAAGTCAATCGTTAGTTTGTTTTGTTGACGAACAGCAAAGAACACAATTTTTGGAAACTTGGATTATTTCAACTTTTGTCTTGTTATTATGTAAGCGATTAAACTCTAAACCAATCATTAAAATATTTATGAATGTAATTTTTGTTGTTGTCACTCACTGATAGTCTGGCTGCATACTCTCGCATCCAGACAGTTACTTATTACAATGTCCAGAATTAAGTTTCCACTTTATGTTGTTGTCAATTTCAACCCTAATGTTACTTCAATTAAATGCTACAAGTGGACTTGTAATTATAAGCCACACATGTTCGCATTGCGGACCTATTTTTTTTATAAGGTGGTAGTCAATAACCTGATGCTTAGTGTGTTGGTTGTTTGATGATCAGTAGTTTCAGATCCACAGTGCTTCAAGCTCAAGTTTTTCAGAAGTCGCCTTTTGGCGACTTTCTTTTGTAAAATAGTCGCCACTAGAAACATTTTGGTCGCCAAAAATCAAAGCGTTTTTAAAGCAGGACACCTTATATTGCCTTACATGAGGTAATACCGCTAACCATTATGAGCCGAATCAAAATCGTTGTAAGAACCAACGTAGTTATTTTCGTTTGCGTTGAAGAGTTTTTTTGTTGAACTGTTCCAATTATCATGCAGAAAAGTAAATAAAAGATTAAAGAAACAGGTAAGGAAGATAAACATGCAAAACCTGTTGATGCGTAGCCAGCCCTTTGCATTACACTGGTCGCCAAATTGGCGACCTGTGTGGAAAATTTAGTCGCCAAATTTTATTTCCACTCGCCATGGTGACCAAAATGGTCGCAGCTTGAAGCACTGATCCAAGTACGGGTGTGGACAAAACATGTGGTAGGCCATATGGCCTACCCCATGTTTTGTCCACACCCTCCAAGTACTGGCTAAGGTAATTCTGTTGTATTGATCAGTTGGGCAAGACAGGGTCCTAAAGTGGGGGGAGAGGGTTGGGTGCTGAGCCGTAGAATTTTTACCATGGAGCTTGGAGCCCCATCATTTTGCTGCTTGGAGCCCTAGTATTGTTTTCCCACAGAGCATGGAGCCCTGGAAATAGTTGCATCAGAGCCCAAGCACTTGCAGAACCCTGTTCTTGAAGTGCAGGGGTTACCCTGCAGTGAACTAGCATCGCATTCAGGGGGAGGAGTGTACTCTTGGTCACTCTGTGCTAAAAAATGGCAAGGTTACTTACTGCTCATGTACTCACTGTCAGCCTCTAAAACTGTTTCCTTTGCAGAAGATATATCTTCATTTGCTTATTTTTACAGATGGGGTGTGCTGAATGTTGTATCAGGTACAGGAAAAAGTAGTTATAGTGATCAGACTATCATGTTTGCTGCTGGATATCTTGAAGGTGCATTAACAGCAAGGTAAGTTTAGTAGCACAATAACACCCTGAAAAATTTGAGTGGGAGTGTGTGGTGCACTTCTTGAAACCCTCACCCACATGCACACCAAAATGTGCATTTCCTACCCTATTTTTGTCTTGAGCCAAAATTCAATAACCTAGCTCAGACCATTACAGGGACCGTGGAGGGGGAGGGGCTGGAAGGGCTATAGCCCTACCACTTTTTGGCTTGGGTTGATTTTTTAGTGCTCCGGATGACATGGACATTTTATGAATTTTACCACTTGAAAGCAACAAAATGTTTCTACTCTTGCATATGTGCACGAAGTCAAAGGCTCGGCAAAGCTGCGCAGTGGCAGTTATTTTCACAGGCGTTCCCACCTTACCTACAGTACTGCCAAAGATCACTTTAGAGGGGTGTATTATGGGGCCCTTGATCTTATCGTCAGTGTTATCAACAAGCGCTTTAACCAGGAAATCTTCAGTTCCTGTGCACAGATAGAGACTCTTGGTTAGAGCTGCTAATGGTGATGACTATGAGTCAGAGTTCAAGTTTTTTGAAGCATCATACTGCCTATATGTTGATACTGGGACGATATAAGTGTTTTGGAAGCCATGTTGAAGATATCATGTTTCGACGACATATTGTCGGCGATGACAAAGGTTCCAGAACCAGAGAAGAAGCTTGTTCAGGAAGTCCAAACTATCTACTGGCTGCTTGCTGTGAATGCTGCATGCTACCTATAATTATGCTGCTGGCGAGCGTTCTCTCATCTGCCCGGCCTCCGAAGACGTGGCTTAGATCCAGGATGGACAACGAAAGGTTTAGCAGCCTTTGCCTTTCAAGGCTCTCGGTCATTAGTGTGAGCAAAAGAAAATTAAAGGGGGGTCTTAGGAAGTCGCCTTTCTGCCCTCCGAAAATCTCCCTCAATTTTCCTTCGCTTGTGCTTACCCGCATTTCGCCCTAATGACTGAGCCTCGAACAGGCTATAGCAGCCAATGCAAGCCGTGTTAAATGGCCACAAGCAGAGAACAGAGACCAATGGGGCCTCAACAGACATTGTCTGTATAGCTGACAACACACAAGAGTTTGATTACCTCTCGCAATGAGCATTGCAGGAGAAATTTGTTCAAATGCATGATAAATGGCAGAACAATGGCCCCTAATACTGGTTTGTCTTGGCCAGATTTTTTAGCCCTACCACTTTTAAATGGTCTCCGTGGTCCCTGCATTACCTACCCAGGAACTCTTTTAGAATGGCTTTAAATTGCGATGTGTTAATTCAATTGCATTTTAGGAGAGATGAATAAGATTTATACCTAATTGCTGACCAGAGTATGCAAACTATACCCTATTTCACACCAAAAGCAGTTACAAATACTGTTCCTTTTGGGCACATAGCGATGGTTGGTGCAGTGATGGCTGGGTTAACTGGTACCTAACCACTCGGCCACACTGCCTCCACAATTGCTTAATGTAGGCTAACCGGAATGGCTTACATGCCTCGTACTTTGTAACGACCCGGGTCCCGTTGAAGCCCTGATTTTTTTTCAGGCTTCTTTATTCCAATTGCTTGGATTGGAAGTTCACTGCGAAGATCATACATCACCTTCATATATATCCGCAGTTCATATATGAATCATTTCATATACATTACACCAGTATTATATCTGAAATCAACTTGTGTATTTTTTATCTGCACTATTAGGAGGATAAATGAAAACTATGTGAACAGCTATGACATGTACTTCAGGAACAAACCAGAGTCCTTTCCGATAAAAGCGAAGATATGGTTTGATACCCAGGTTTGTACAGAAAAAGCATGCTAATTTATTTTTGGTGTATTCAAAGGTTCAAATTCCATTTAATTGAACAGGATTCAACCCATGAACGTCTGAATTTTTCAGACTTTCTTTTTACAACTGCTTATTAAAGTTGCATGCTGCAATTTATACCGTAATACTTCAATAATAATAATAACAATAATAATAATAATGATAATAATAATAATAATAATAATAATAATAATAATAATAACTAGCAGTAACCAATACTTAGGAAGTGCGGGCGGCCATGTTTGTTGCAAGATGGAATAGACATTGAGGATAGCGTGGGAGAAGCGAGGATCTGGGATGTTCGTCTGTCTGTCTGTCCAGATTCGTATCCAGGGCCTTTTGTCTTCCTCTCGCTAGATTGCGTTACAGTTTTACGATACTGGAATATCCATTTTATTACTTCATTACTAAAGTAATGAAAGTTTATTAGAGACCGTTTGATGCCTTGAATTATAGCTAATTTCCTTGCGTTCTTGGTGCAGAAAAGCAGTATTTGAGAAGATTGAAAGTATTTACAAAATCACGGCGGCGTGAAACAGCGTAAAAGTCGCTTACAATACTTAATTAAGATTTCCTAGCACAAAATGAACACTAGCAATGCCTTCAAGTCGCTTTCCTTTCCTTAAACTGTTAATAAACATACCCCTTTGTATGTTCTGATGCATTGTAGTAACTTTCTTAATCTATAAACACAACTCAAAACAAAGCCACTAAAAAAACAACTGACAGAAGCAAGTCCCAATAAAAGATGGGTGTCAGATAACAACACACCTTCATGTGTGTCAAATCTGTTCGGCTTCAAAAGCCTAAAATTCCGGACTAAAGATGGAAAATGGGAGAAATTAACTTGAAAGAAACTTTATTGTTTCATATTAATTTCCAGTTAAGAAGAAGCCAAGAAATGTATTCAAAAGCGTCAAAATATTGAAAATTTCAAAGCCGTGCAATTCTGCATACAAGAATCAATTATTCACTTGTTCAAGCTAAAGCGAAAGTTTTGATTTTTGCGAACGGCTTCTGCAGTCAATTATTCACTCAACGGCTTTACCGATCCTTCTGAAAATTCCATCAAAACTTGAAGCAATAACGAACATTACCATTTTGTTCTCAGAAGTCTTTAGAAACCGCATTAAGTCTGTGCTCAAGTCTGTGATGTGCATTCAAAATGCATTTGGAAGTGCCATGACACCATTGTCTTCGCGGCCGTGAAAGCAAGATGAGTCCTTCATCAGCAAGGTTTTAACACTCTGTATTCGATTATTTTCCATTTAAAAGCCACTTAAAAATTGACCGGTGTTTCTCCTTTTCATTTTTAGCCCCAAAGTTTGCAGTTAATAGCCTCCCGTTGCTTGTACAAGTAAACGCTGGATGTGACATGTGCTTCGGAAAATTGCATTACTCAGTTCCGTGCCATCAACACGAAATTCACATGAACAATGTCGACCACGGACCTTGAACTCAACACCAGGGTGTTTGCTCATATACCATTCATTCCAGTTGTAAGAACAAAGGAATTCCAAAAATGTGCCCAGATTTTGCTTCAAGTCCGCTAATACGCTTTAAGAAAGTGCCCCTCAGACCCGGGGGGGACTCCCATATGAAATGGATGGGGATGCTCGTCGTCTCGCTTAGGGGTGTAAATTTTGGATTTTGGTCTCGCTTAGGGTGCTATGGGCAAAATGTCATTATTTTTAGCCGTCAAGGTCTTGTTTAGGGTCGCACACGATGAAATAACAAAAAAGAAAGAATTTTGATTCGTTATAGTTACTCTTTTAGGGGTCTGCATAACATTTGGCCACACCCAGATTGGTCTCTTTTAGGGGTTAAATTCAAAATTTCCGACAAGCATCCCCGTCCATTTCATATGGGAGTCCCCCCCCTCCCCCATGCCCTCAGACATCAAGAATAGTCTGCGGGCTCGCTTTTGCTCGCCCACAATAATAATAATACTAATAATATACCAATAATGATAATTTTTGTTAACAACTGCATCGCAAAGTGGAGGTTTGGTGCCTGCGATATATATCTTAGGAGCTACCACTACTATTGGCAGCCAGCTCCTAGATGGAGACTGCTCCCATGGCTGGTAAATCCTGGCAAGCCAGCCAGCCATGAGTAGGCACCCGTCACACTACATGAACAGTGGAAAACAGGGAGGGAAGTGTGTGTGTGTGTGGGGGGGGGGGGAGCCTTGAGGACGAGCTCTTATGAACTCCAACACTAATAAAACCCTAACAAGGCCCACAAACACTAAAACACAATTCGATCATTCGGAGATCAGAGCACATGGGATCCTCAGCTTATGCCCATGCGTATACACTGTAGGAAATGCCACTGACTCCAAGGAACACTGGCGCTCTATGTTGTTAACTCTGTTAATTGCATTTAACTGCATTAAAAAATAATTATATTTTAATGCTAACAATAAAATAAAGGTAATCATGATGATGATGATGATGTTTATTATTATTATTATATTTTTACTGTTGTTATTATTAATGTAAATATTTTAACTGCTTTTATTTTTTAACTTTATTAGGAGGAATGGATGAGGAGCAAAATAGCAAGTGGATCAAGCATTTGCTCACTTTGGAGACAAATGGGCAACATTATTTCCCAGTATGATGGTGTGTTTTTACTTCATATATTAAACTAAGTGTGCACAGGGAAATTACTAGCAGGGAAAATATCACCCAAGGTCTTCCTCCTTAAACTAAGTGAAAAAACAATTGTGAACAAAACTGTTGAGACAGGTACTACAATTTTTTTCTGACATATTCAAGGTTATATACTAAGGGTACACTGCCTTTCTTTCTCTTTCTTTCCCTGCCTTTCTTTCTCAACTCTCTCATAGGATGCTAGACAAGTCTGATTCACAGAGTTACCCCACATGCAGTATTAAATTTACCGATATCCATAGAATATGCATATAGTGGGTAGCTATAGAGGGAGAGCCTGGGCTGCTGGATCCAGAGTCCAGTGCACTTACTATCATATATTGCACCACCATTCCTGACCTCACTTGAAAATGTATATAAAGAAATAAAAAACATGTCCAAGTGCATGCAGGGATTTTTAAGAATATGAGAGAAGTGCATAGAGAAGCATGAGGCACAGCCATTAATTGCTTCAGACCCACTTCTCAAATGTTTCTTTTGTAAATTTCCAAGTGCTTAATATATATATAACTCAACGTTGCACCAGGATGAATTTTTTTCTTTCTTTTATAAAATGCTAAGGAAATAGCATGCGCTCAAACTTGTGCCATATGCAGCGTGCATTATAACTTGATAAAGCATGTGCATTATGTAGACCACATGCTTTATGGAACTAAAATGAACTCAAACTGACCAATCACAGTGCTCGCAATTACTCGAACATTTTACAATATTTAATAATGTCATTATGATCATTTTTGTTGTCCATTCTCTGCAGGTCTAATTGCTGGTTACACAGATCACCCAGCTACAGAAAAGGTAATCTATAGATGGAATAGTTATACCTGAATTCTCCTTGCAAGAGATAAGATAATGGCCAAGTTAGGGGTTGAGTTGAGTTTGAGTTGAGTTAAGATTGAGTTACCGTTTTTCATTTTCTTTTACTAAAAGCGTTTAATTTAAGATGTGAATCACTGTTTTTACTAAAAGTGTTTAATTTAAGATGCAAATCATTTTTTTACGACCAAATAAGTAGATAATCATTAAAGGATCTAAGTTCTAGTCGCCTGCAGGAGAATCGGCAAATCAAACATGACAACATCGGTTGTTTGATATTTATAATTAACACAACTGTGAGATAAATAATAAAGTGAAGGAAAGCTTCCGAACAAATTGCTTCAACAAATTAAAGACGAACAACAATATTTAATGCTCCCATGCAATAGTTCCGATCGACAATATTCATTTAACCATTTAAAGATTTTTAAGAAAGTCTAAAATGTACCATCTTCGGTTCTAAACATAATTTTCGCTGAGCTGTTGTCGTGCATACTTGCATGTTACTTAGATTTTAAGGCGGTGAAAATGGCTTTTACTTTGCAGGGCTCAAAATAACGGCCGGTCAATGGACAATGTCCGGCCAAAATGACGATTTGTCCGGACAAAATTTTGGTTCGGCGGTCATTTTGACCGGTCACGTACACGGCTTTCAAATAAATAACACAAAAAAATTTATTCGCAGTATTTCTTGAAATTTTACAGTAAAATCATAAAATATCATAGCAGCTTGCAGTCACAAATTTGTAGAATACAGATGAGACGGTCACACTGCGGATTTGTTAGCGGTTTGCTTAAATGAAACAGGAAACATCCACGTCTGTAAATACACTAAACAGACAACAATGAACATCGCATCAATCAACGTCTGTTAACACGCGTATGCAATTAAAGTTTGAATTGTCAGCTCAGGTGGGCCGAGAAAAATAGGACTCGTTGGTGGATTTAAAAAACTATTTGCACCTATAGACAGTGCAAGTTCGTAGCGCATTGAATTTTTTAAGTTCACTTCCAAGCACATTGTATTTTGAAGTTTTGACAACTTCCTGATCATGTTTATTGCTAATTAGTTAAGTAAAAGATGGTTTGTTAGTAGATTTCCAGTAGACCTGAAAAAGCAACAAAAGACGTTGGCGTTTCCTTTCTTCCTACATGCCGAGCAAAGGCACAGTTATCTCACTTGTAGCATGGGCATATGTCCTATTACTATATTTAGTGTTCGGTAGTAAAGACCAGCAAAGTGCTTACAACAAAGATTGCCTCCACCCGTAAGTCGTTAACTAATGTAAAACTATGCAGAGTAACATAACATTACGGCTACTGGGCATTTTGTTTTATGTAGAGTAGAACGCAGAAGAAATGGAAATTCAAAAAGCGAACATAATAAAATGACACTTTTAGCGATCAAAACATTTAAGCTTAAGCCTTTATACTCTTTAACAACGAGTGTTTTAGCTTATGAGGCAAAATTTTTGGCAGAATAGGTTATTGCTTCAAAGTAAATACTCAATATTTTGACCGGTCAAAAACGAGACATGACCGAGCAAAAATTGATTTGGCCGGTCAGTAAAAGGAAGCGCACACTGAAATATATTTTTCCCGATCAGCAAAATCACAGCACAGCTAGCCTGCGAGCAGCCTCTCTGAGAGAAAAAAAAGCCGTAGACGGATTAGTTTAGGAATTAAGACGTAAAAATATTCATTCCATGGCCAGTTTTATTTTTCTCTGAACTGTTGTCATTCATAGTTAGACGTAACCTTGATTTTAGAACCGTAAAAATGAGGCACGTACAAAACTCGGACCGGATCAACTCGGACCGGATCAGACCGGATCAACTCGGACCAGTCCGGGTCGGATCAGGTCGGATCAACTCGGATCGACTCGGATCGACAAAAAATAAATAAATTGAGAAATATATTAAATTTTTTATCTAATTGTAGGTTTAATTCCCCTCAGAAAGCGGCCATTTACGCGCCATTTTGATTTTTGATCGTTTACCGTCTTCACCCGCCATTTTGTTTTACTCGTGCCAGGTCAAGCAAATATTTTGTCTAGAGGTTTATCTTTAGGACTGCACAGTTTCCTGTTTGTAAAGTGTGACACCTCAAGCTCTATAATTTCCCACATGTTTCGCTAATGTGGTTTATTTTGGCTCATTTATATTTGCAAGATATGCTAAAGCTCTCTATTATCGTTATTACGATAACTCGCCGAAATCGCGTTAGAACGACCTCAGAAAGCTGGCAAACAACAAAGAATGAAACACAAAATCAGGGTAAGTCAATTTTATTCACAAAATATACGATTTTTTTACTTTTAAAGTAAAAAACGTTGCGTTCCCATACAAGCCCTTACAAATCGAATCTCTGTAACACAACACCGCTTATAAGCAAGAGTCACGTCCGAAGGTAATCTGATAGAGAGCTTGGGCTGCCTGTGGGTTGCACGGAAATGTGAAAATAGTGAGCGCGAACACTCGAAGATAAATTTCATACTATTTTCGCAACCAGGAGTTCCATAAACGTGTAAGATCGCCTACTGTAAAAACAAACAAACAAAAAGCATTCTGAATGACAGACTCTATTTTTTGTTTGGGACTTGTTATCGAGGATTTTATCTTCCTCGCCCGCAGCAGGGAACAAAACGAACTGGCACTAGTTTCGAAAGGTTCTGGCACTAGTAAACAAAATGATGGGTGGATTTCGAAAGTTGGCGGCGTACTGGCGTACAATCGTATTCGGCGCGTTTTAACGGCATACAATCGTAGTCGGCACCTTTTAACTGGCGTACAGATGACTTATTTTAGATATGTATGATAAAGGCCTTGGCGTAGACCTATCAAAAAACTTGGCGTATCTTCGGCGTGGCGTTATCACGAAATGCATCCTGTTTTGTCGAGTTACAGAGTTCCAAGCGCTGCAAACCCTTACTGTATATGGCCTATTTCAGAGAGAAGTCAAACCTACAATTCGGTAAAAAAAAATTCATGTGTTGTCGATCCGAGTCGATCCGAGTTGATCCGACCTGATCCGACCCGGACTGGTCCGAGTTGATCCGGTCCGATCCGGTCCGAGTTGATCCGGTCCGAGTTTTGTACCTGCCTGTAAAAATGGCTTTTCCTTAGAGAACAATGGTAAAACGAAGAGCAAAATCACAACACAGCTGTACACGGATTTGATACGTGGAAATTCAAGTGACAACCGAAAATGAATTGAATTGGTTGAAATGCTATTGTCCGCTTATCACGCTGTGTGGGGGTGACAATCTGAGAAAAAAGCATTTGTGTAGATCTTATCTACTTTCACGCATATTATCGTCCTAGGTTCCACGTAGGAAAAGCCTAAAACTCAGGCTTATAACCGGAATTTTATGGTGAACTGTAAGCTGCTTGCGTGGTTAGCTTTTACTACGGGTTGCTTGCGATTAGTTTTCACTTGTGATCTCGCTAACTTGTCAAAGAAGAATGGTGCCGTAAACTGACACTAGTTCATGATCACCTGACAGTATATAATATGATAAAACAAGATGAAATTCAATTTGGAATGACCGTGATTCCAAATAATGAAAATACTACCCACACGGATTACGGAGGATCAAAGGTACTACACTCATTTCAAATTCTATAAACTATATAAAAAACAGCAAATTTGATGACCCTTGCAAAAAAAAAATAAACATCACGCAATGCATGCAGAAGCGATGACATTTCACAAGGGGCCTTTAATAATTTTTGGGACATTTGTCAAAAAATTAAGGTAAATAAAAGTAGCTGACAACTTCTGTGCTGAGTGACTGTTCAACAAAAGTTGTGTTAACTTGGCGTGACATCTGATATACAATATACAATGCATTAGGTCAAACGCTGTCTTGAAATTGCTTATATAAGATTTCTGTTTACTAAATCTTATATAGAATGCATCAAATATAATTTATCTCTTTCATTTATACTTTCAATTAGTCCTTTCTAACTGCCCAGAAGTATTTTGCTTTGAGTTCTACGCGACGATTTCTTGTCGAGTTGACTTGATTTCTTTTCCCAGTCCTATTCGGTTCGGTCCATCGGAACAGACAACAGATCCCGTCCACTTGCACGAAGACATTAAGCAATGACGTCATCGCATAAAAAAACAGTTGTGGGCTCATAGGGCCCTTTGATTACTGCTCATTGTTGTTGTTTTTAGTTGTTTTTTTTTCACTTTTATTGCTTAAAAATTTGTTAGTTTTTCTTTCCATTTTAGTGTTTTGTAAAAGGCTACAGACTAGTAGCCAAAAGCTCATCTTTTTTAAACGTTTTTAAATTTGTATTATGCTTTATCCTGGTTAGTCCTCCATTTTCAAAAGTCATTGTTGTTTGTCTGCTGTTCAAATCTACAACTGACAGAATGTATGTAGTGGAACCCTGTGATTTCTCCACCCTCCCAATAACTTGAACCAAAGGTGCCATAGTTTACCTTGGATTTGCTTGCCCATTGCAGTGTTGTCCCAGGAAATTGTATTCCTTGTGTGACCTTGTGTTCAATTTTTTGTTAATTTTAAGGTACTGGGAAAGTTTGCTTTTCAACTTCTAAATGGGATTGGTGAATTAGATACACTTCAACATATTCTTAATCCTGAGGGACGTCCTGATTGGGATAAGATGACAAAGGATGAGATTTTAGCCAAGGTATTTGCATCTGGTCAGAATTAATATTGCCGAGTAATTCCATTTCCTGAGTCACATCCTAGTCCGAGTCAGACTGAGTCACTGGTCGGCAGTACCTTTCAAACTCCAGAGCATGTCACAGCCCTCCAAGTTTATTTTTTTCCTTAGTGGCCATTTGCTCACTGACTGCTCAAGTTTGGTCGCCAGTGAAAACTTTTAGTCGCTAAATTAAGCTCCGCTTTCAATCATTCTTCTCAATTTTAGTTGCCAGGCTGGCGACTTGGGTTCCAAGTAAGTCGCCAGCTCCAAACTTTTAGTCGTCATGGCGACTAAAATGGTCTTAACTTGGAGGGTTGTGTCAGGTTTTGTCTTTCGCAAGTCGTTCATAATATGGTTCGTGGCAAGTGCAGACGTTTGAGTTGGATTCTTTGGTTTCCCAGTTTGCTTTCATGATCAGTTTGATCTATTCTGGTTTGCTTGCAGTTCAATAGTTCCACTCCTGTTTGCTTGCAGTTAGCTCCATTCCATTTTGCTTGCAGTTAGTTCCACTCCTGTTTGTTGCAGTTAGCTCCATTCAGGTTGGCTTGCGGTTATAATTTAGTTCCACTCCTGTTTGCTTGAGGTTAGCTTTCATTTGTTGGTTAGGGAAATACTATATCATGCACATATATGCTTATAAATAGCATATTTTATATGAGATATTTTCGTAATGAACAAACCGCTGACCAGTAACTCGGCCACTTGACTCAGACTCGGAGACTCGGACTTGGAGTTGACTCGGTCAACTGGTGAACTCAAATATTGCCAAAATAATATAACATGGTTAAATTTTTCTAAGTATATAGCCACCTTGATGGTAATTTTAAAGTATAGATTCTGGAATTTAAGATCCCAAAACCAGACCTGCCAACTCTCATCACGATTTTTCATGTTTTCTCATGGCCTCACATCAAGACTCCCAATCTCACGGTTTTTTAGGGGAATTCACTCTGAAATGAAATAATTATATAAATGGGAATAATAGTGCCATAAAGTGATAACTAATAAAGCAGAACAGCACTATCACATAAAGTATCATAATATGTGCTTGGGTTTATTGTTTTTTGCCTAGCGGTTATAAAAATATGATATAAAGTTAAACATTAATCGAACAAACCGAACCTCATTACCATGCTGAGTTTCCTAGTAATCTTTGCTTGCTCTTGATCTGGAAAAAAGTAGAATCTTACTACTACTTTTTGTAGAATCTCCCGCCTTTTTTTCGTGGGTCTCCAGATTTTTCGTTATCAGGAGTTAGCAGGTCTGCAAAACAGAAACTTGAATCTGAAATTTGGAGACAAATTGTAAAATATTGAGTGAGTTATGATCCATCAGTGAAATTACATGAGATGGTCAATGTTCAATTTTTTTTTTTTATTGTGTTGTTCCAGAAAATATCCGTACCCCTCCCACGGAAGGTTTTTTGGTTTGAATCCCCCCACCCCTCTGGAAATTCCAGTTAAGCCCCATACAGGCCTTTTAAAATTTTGGGTTTTGAGACCTCCCACCCCCTTGGAATTTCCATTGACCTTCCATGGGGTGGGTATGGACTTAATTATACCGTATTTTTTTGGTTATAAGCCGCACGGTTTTTTTGAGGAAAATCTGTTTTTTCTTATTTTTATCATTAAACATCAAATTATTAGCTGTCTGAAAGAAACATTAATAAAATATTAATGTTTTGTATGTTTACTTAAGGTGGGAAGAATGGGCCACTGCTCTGCTCTCATAAAGATTCTCCCAGGATATGAAGACATATTTGCAGGACATTCAACGTAGGACCTGGTAGAAATAAAAGAATATGCTCCTGTGTCTGGCAATAAACAGTCAATTGGAAGCTTGGTTGAAAAGCTCTATATTGAAAGAATGGTTTGATAACTAAAAACTTCATTGAGCCAACATGGCAAACATTGTACTGAGAAATAATATATATGTTGTGGTTTAAATTTATCTTTGGTTTAAATTTTTTTAAACCAGTTTGATTTCCATAATTCATTGTCTCAATGTTCATTATCATAATCTGAAACAAAGGGAGATAAAAATCAAACTGGTTTGAAGAATTTTAAACCAAAGATAAATTTAAACCACAACATATATATGAATGAGGCAGGTACAAAACTCGGACCGGATCAACTCGGACCGGATCGGACCGGATCAACTCGGACCAGTCCGGGTCGGATCAGGTCGGATCAACTCGGATCGACTCGGATCGACAACACATGAATTTTTTTTTACCGAATTGTAGGTTTGACTTCTCTCTGAAATAGGCCATATACAGTAAGGTTTGCAGCGCTTGGGACTCTGTAACTCGACAAAACAGGATGCATTTCGTGATAACGCCACGCCGAAGATACGCCAAGTTTTTTGATAGGTCTACGCCAAGGCCTTTATCATACATATCTAAAATAAGTCATCTGTACGCCAGTTAAAAGGTGCCGACTACGATTGTACGCCGTTAAAACGCGCCGAATACGATTGTACGCCAGTACGCCGCCAACTTTCGAAATCCACCCATCATTTTGTTTACTAGTGCCAGAACCTTTCGAAACTAGTGCCAGTTCGTTTTGTTCCCTGCTGCGGGCGAGGAAGATAAAATCCTCGATAACAAGTCCCAAACAAAAAATAGAGTCTGTCATTCAGAATGCTTTTTGTTTGTTTGTTTTTACAGTAGGCGATCTTACACGTTTATGGAACTCCTGGTTGCGAAAATAGTATGAAATTTATCTTCGAGTGTTCGCGCTCACTATTTTCACATTTCCGTGCAACCCACAGGCAGCCCAAGCTCTCTATCAGATTACCTTCGGACGTGACTCTTGCTTATAAGCGGTGTTGTGTTACAGAGATTCGATTTGTAAGGGCTTGTATGGGAACGCAACGTTTTTTACTTTAAAAGTAAAAAAATCGTATATTTTGTGAATAAAATTGACTTACCCTGATTTTGTGTTTCATTCTTTGTTGTTTGCCAGCTTTCTGAGGTCGTTCTAACGCGATTTCGGCGAGTTATCGTAATAACGATAATAGAGAGCTTTAGCATATCTTGCAAATATAAATGAGCCAAAATAAACCACATTAGCGAAACGTGTGGGAAATTAGAGAGCTTGAGGTGTCACACTTTACAAACAGGAAACTGTGCAGTCCTAAATATAGACCTCTAGACATTTGCTTGACCTGGCACGAGTAAAACAAAATGGCGGGTGAAGACGGTAAACGATCAAAAATCAAAATGGCGCGTAAATGGCCGCTTTCTGAGAGGAATTAAACCTACAATTAGATAAAAAATTTAATATATTTCTCAATTTATTTATTTTTTGTCGGTCCGAGTCGATCCGAGTTGATCCGACCTGATCCGACCCGGACTGGTCCGAGTTGATCCGGTCTGATCCGGTCCGAGTTTATCCGGTCCGAGTTTTGTACTTGCCTTATATGAATGTGTTGCAAATTAAACAACTACGGACACTAGTCGAACCTGTGCTAGTGGACAGTTCCTGAAACGGACACGTCTGGTATGTTTCTTTCAGTGTGAAGAAGTTACCGCTCACTGCGTTTTCACAGATACCCCACACACTTGTCTTAAATTGCTTGTGGCTCCACCATCCTTTCCTGCAGGCACTATTCTCCAAGCTTAGCTTGTCTATTTAACAATTAGATTATGAGCTCAAGATTTCTATGAGGTGATAGTTGATGAGGCCGCAGGCCGAATCAACTATCACCTCATAGAAATTGAGAGCGAATAATCTAATTGTTTTAGTAGAATTCTAACTGAAATAGACGCAAATAATGGTTTCTAATTATTTTTCTACGCATTATCGAACTATTAAACGCTTTAACAAAATCGCACGCATTGAATTGTCCTTGGTAAATTTGCAGTTGTTTACGCGCGTGCACCCGGTTTTCAATGATTTCAAGCTTTTAAAGTCAAGAAACCGCTAATGTCCTTCTTCTAGTCTTCTCGGGAATTTTTTTATCCATTTACATCTAAACTTCCTTCCAAAACTTTGGAAAAACGATAAAAACGTCGCATTTTGTGGACGACCTTCGGCAACTGCACACTAATGGCTGATAGTGTTCAATAGCTCAGCCAATCACATTGCAGCATTTGCATTAGTGTACTAGTAGAATTCTACTAATGCTGATTAGTTTAATTAACCTCCCATAAACTCATCCAGTCAGCTATAGTTGCCCCTCAGGTAGCTGTCTGTTCATTGATTAGTATATTATTTTTTTTTATTTTGTTGCATTTTAGTTGGTATGATTACGGTGCATCAGTGAGGATATACAAACATTACTATTTCAATCTGAAGGATCCAAGTACAGGTCTGTCTGTTCATTTCTTGTTTGGCTTATTGAGTAAATCAATGCTCAACAATAAATGAGAATTTTTATTTCGATACCACAAATGAAGTGGCTCACACTGATCTTAGCTTTTTGGCATTTTCTTGGGCAAGGGACACTGCCCAGCTTAGATAAACATCCTGCGACAACTTAGAACAAAATAGTAACAGCTTACTAGTAAGATGAAATGTTCATTCGTCATGAGCATGGCACAAAGGAAGTCCCCAATTGAACCCATGGCCTCCCAGACACCATGCCCCAGTTAGGTGTTCTAACCACTGAGCTTTGGGAGACTCTTACTAGTAAGTTCATAATGGCACACTGCCATTTTTTTGGTTTGGGGGGGGGGGAGGGGAATGCATGTTCCCCATCTGAACTTCAGACCCTTTTATGCGTGCCCTTCCATTTGCCAGTGAATTTCAAATCAAACCTTGTCCCTTGTCATAATTTCATATTGCTATAATGCCATGTCACTTGTTGAAATTTTACCCTAATAAGCACACTAGGGCCCAGCCTCCTAACACTCATAACAACATTTCAAATTTTCTTTCAGTTGCTGTCCAAAATTTTAGGTTATTCAAGAATTTCCACTATTTTTTAGTGTAATTAAAGGTTTTAGTGTAACTTTCTCAGCGAAAATGACGGCCATTTTACTAGCAGCTGTCAAGTTGGCTTGTTTGTCACCTGTTTATGCTTTGGTGGTTTATTGAGAATGGCCAGGCCAGGCCCCTTTTATACTGGAACTTCTTGTTTAAGATCATAATAGTTGGTTTCCATTCTGCAAAATATGAAAATATTTATAATGTAACAGGAGCTATCTTCACAATTAACATATGAATCCACATTACCTGTAAACAGAAAATTTCCTGCTCACAAATTTTATAATTTGATAGTACAGCTGCTAAACGGATGTCATTCTCAAGTTATGCTGGCTTTCTGGAGTCACTGGATGACTTTTATATCATGGAAAGGTAAGAATATGCTGCTGCCATGGACTGACTGGCTGACGATGGACTGACTGACTGGCTAGCTGACTGACTGACTGATTGACTGATGGGCTGACTGGCTGACTGGCTGGCTGGCTGGCTGGCTGACTGACTGACTGACGGATTGCCTGACTGACCAACTGACTGACAGACTGACTGACTGGATGGCTGAAGGACTGACTGACTGGCTGACTGATGAACACATGAGCAGACCTAATGACTGACTGATGGCCTGATAGATGGACACATAGATGGACTTACTGGCTTCATAGACAGAATGATTCTCAGGGTGTCAAGTGACTAATGACACTTAGAAAATAGGAATGACAGTGGCCAAAAAATAGGAAATAAATAGGAATTCTCACCCCAAAATAGAAGGACTTCTTTGAGTTCTTATGACTATCCTCTTAACACTCCAAACAGCAACTCTGTTCCACAAGCCAACACGTTAATATTTAACAGTCATGATAGCATACATCCACAATGTATTGCCATATAAACAAAAACAAGTGCTATCACCTATGTTACCAAGCACAACTTATCCTACATCAATTATAAGATTCTAAATTCCATCAAAAACTTCACAAGATGCCTTTAATTTAAGTCATTACGTCTTTAAAAACTGTGAGAATGATAAGCAACAATAATTTTTTACAGACCTTAAAACAATATCAAAGTTCACTATCACCAAAATTAATGTATGTCTTCCTTACAATAAAAGCCAACCACGGCTTTTGAACATCATCCAACACTATACTGTTTTGGCTTGTTTAGCAGATTGGATAACCTTAGCTTTGCTCTTTTTTGGCAGCATTTGCAGGTGAGGACATGGCCTTTTCTAACAGTTTGTGCTGTTTGTCAGTTAACAGTTTTTGTCTCATGTTACCATGGTAACACAAGAATTTCAGGTGTGGGAGTTTTGGCTTAGGGTAGTACTTCGTGTAACATCTCGCAATTGTGGTTACGAAGCAACAAGTATACAAGGTTAAAACAATGGATATATATTTATGGTATATTTGTGGTACATTATAAGTGTTTTTGCTGGAAGAAAAGTTTTAAGGTATTTATTTTATACACGTTTGACAAGGTATAGAGTAAGTTGTAAATGCTGGGACATTATGTTTGGTCTTACACGGTGGTGGCAGTTTGGTTTTACTTTGTAATACCGCCAAAAAATGTGAAGAATGTGATTAACAGATTTTATCGAAGTGAATTAAAAAACAGATGTTGTCGTGTACTCGTTGTTGAGTGCGGGGAAAGGTTCGATGATATTTCGTGTAATTCCTTACATAAGGTTTGTGATTGAGTTTAAAGGAGTAAGAAACAATTTACTAGAAATTTCTGTAATTTACGATGATATTAGTTATTATACTTTGGTGATGTACCATGTGATTGTTGTAATATGATTGTTGTTAGGGGCCGGTCGCACTAGGCAGATTTTTTGTTTACTTTGCAAAAAATTCTGTCAACGCGTATTGTAGACAAAATTTTGTCCAACTTAATACAGTGTTTCTATTTTTCTACGAGTGCACTCGCACGATATTAGCGTTGATGTTATCTGTTAAAAATTAAACGGCACAGAATACAGAAGCGATGAACTTTTTTTCTGACGAAGTTGGAAAGATACAAGCAAATCCTATTAGCCTTCCAACATACAACATAAATGCAACAGAAATAAGGCCCCTTCTAGCTGGCTATAGTGAAACCCTACCCGGACAGTGGACACCTGACTCAGGAGCAGAGAAAGTTAAAGTTCGGTGAGCTACAGTCTCTAGTGGAACGAGCATTTGGAATGTTGAAAGCTCGTTGGAGAATTGCGTTGAAAAGGGTTGAACAAAAAACGAGCACCCTAAAAAAGACTGTGATTGCTGTGTGCATTTTGCACATTATACATTTGTATGAAAAGGATGGCCTATATGTGACGGATAACAACGATTCAGATGACAGTTCTGACGACAACAACGATGGAAGAATTAGGTTGGGAGTACTTATTTTTAAGGCTTATTAGTGAAGTACACAGGCACTCTTTACGTTTCTTAAAATAGCATTCTAACCTTTGTGACAAGACTGTTGCCAGCATGAAAAGCTTTTTTAGAAAGTATTTTTTGATTGTCCTTGATTTTTAAATTGGAGACACGAGGCCTTACAGTATGGGAACTGAAAATCAGTGAAAATTAATTATAATGCAACAAGAAACCGCATAGAAAAAAAAATACACCAGGTTAGTTAGAAACGACTAATATTATGTATGACCGTAAGAGAGAAATTATATTTGATGAGGTTTCTTAGGATTGACGAGCAGAAATGTCTATCTGAAATGCAAAGCAATTAACATTAATTTTATATTTTTTGACTGCGAAGATTGACCTGGTGAGTCAAGAGGTATTAGATGTAGGTTCATATATCTTGTTGTGAATTTCACGCTACAATATAACACAACTTTTATAGAACGGCAACAACAGCTCTTTTAGTGGATGGATGAAGTTCTAAAGAGGACTACATGTAACATATTGAGGATGAAGAGTCTATTTTTTGTTAAAATTAGCTTTACGCTTTTAAATTTTGGATCTCTTTATTTGAACTGCAGCCAGCAGCTATCAAGTAAAATACAGACAAGCTTAACGTTTTTAAAATAACATCCTAACCTTAAATTGTACTTAATGAGAAAATCAATGAAAATTAATTGTAACTCAACAAGAAAACACGAAGAAGAAGAACAAAATACACCAGGTTAGTTAGAAACGCATAATACAATGTATAACCGAAAAAGAGAAATTATATTTGATGAGTTCTCTTAGCTTTTAAAAGCAGAAACGTCTATCAACAAGCTTAATTAAGATGTCAGTAGATGGACCTGCAGATAGTCTGAAGTGTCAGCCATCTTCTCTTCCTTACCCCTAAGAGGGTGGGAAGGAAGATAGAGAAGACGGCTGACATCAGTTTCAGACTAGACCTGTAGAGTTTTCGTTGACGTTGTTGTGCATGTCACGCTACACACTTAGTATACTCAGTGGATAAATGAATCTCTAAAATCTCTTTGGAGTGTCTTGTCTTGTTAGTCTCTTGACATATAGATTTAAAAAGTGCATTCATAGGATGTATCAGAATAACAGCTTTATATTTTGCCTATTTATTATTATCATTTCTGTTTAATGGTGCAGGTTTTAACAGGATAGTTATTGTTCAGCTCTATTTATAGTGGAATACGTTTACAGTGGTGGAATATAGCAGATATAGTTTTCACGATCTTCGTAAAAATCAAACAATGTTCTAGTGTCACGAAAATCTGGAAAAAAGAGTGACACGAGACGGCATAAAGTGCCTTTGATCTCTTTTGTCCTGTTTCCTCCAAGCTTTGTATTGCTTCATCTCGCTTGGTCTTAGCAGTGTCAAGCATTATTGTGGCTACATGAAAGGGCATCATGTAGTTTTGATGTTGCATCACTCATTAATTCATCGGGCATTAACAAAACCCGGATCGGACCGGATCGGATCGGATCGGACCGGATTGTCAAAACCCGGACCGGATTGTCAAAACCTGGACGGGATGTGATCCAACTGACAAAACCCGGATCGGATCCAAAAAATCCATAAATTCCCGCCAAAATAGTCACGTGATATCTCTAATCGAATATGGCACAGAAAGAAGTAAGGAGACGTTCGCTGTGTGTTTCTTTTTCGTCAGTATTATCTTGGTAAGAAGTTTTGTTATTCAGTGACCCTGCTTATGATTTTCTTTCCTAGAGGGAAAGATCAAGAAGGAAGGGCGAGATACGATCAGGAATTTTGCATTAGCAGTAAAAACGAACACAAATTTGCAAGGACCACCGTGGCGAAATAGAAGTACCGGGTCCTCTCACTGTAGAGGGTCTTATCATCTATAACTGATGTACATGTATCTTCAAACTGTCAGAATGTCTCGTATAATGATTATTGTAATTATCTCTTCTAGTTCTAAATTAAAAATATAATTGCCAGTTGTCTTACATCCTCATGTACAGCCCTCAAAGCACTAAAAAAACCTGAATTTAGTTTTAGTTCGTAATCTTTTTGAACTTAGATATTCACTTTTGGAATAATACCAACACGGTCTGATTACGAGGTGCGGTTACCTTAGATCTACATCCTGCTTTTTTTATTGATTATTTGTAAAACTTTTTTACCTTGGTTTCAAGTTGGGTAGCCTTGGCGCCATAAACTTAAGACGGTGGTGAAAAACAGGTGCCGATGGTCTGAGACTGAAGAACTTGTGTGGATTTTCGCCGGTTTTACATTTTCGATTAGCGATATCACGTGACTATTTTGGCGGGAATTTATGGCGATCCGACTTTTTCGGATCCGATCCAGGTTTTGTCAGTCGGATCAAATCCGGTCCGGGTTTTGTCAATCCGGTCCGGTCCGATCCGATTCGATCCGATCCGGTCCGATCCGGTCCGATCCTGGTTTTGTTAACACCTTTAATTCATCAGCCGCTTTCAAGTCTGCTTTTACCACTTCTTCCTGTCGCATCGGAGTATCCTCACTATCTTGGAGGGACTGTCTTGATTTAGCCATCTCTTAAGCTTTCTGTACTCTTTCGGCCTCCTCCTTCTTTTGTTCAGCTTCCTCTCTGCGATCTTCCTCTCATCTTCTAGTTTCTGTCTTTAGTCATGCCTGATATGCAGTGTGAGCTGATTGTACAGATCTCTTCAACTCTTTTGTGATTGCAATGTTCTCAGGTTGACCATTAACTGGATCATAATTAACTAGACTGCCTCCTTTACAGTGCGCAGACCTGTAATTGACACTTCCTTCTAGTGCTGACCTCTCACTGGTGACCACAGCTAGACTCCTTTCAGGCTCAGCATTTGTTTGGGCAAATACAAGTCCAGATTTGATCACTAGGAGCAACTCTGAAACTCACCTCCCCACTTGGCAGATGCACATGCATGCAAATGAACCTCCCAGAATCCCTTGCATGCCATCAAAAGGCACTGAGATAGTCTGGGTACGAGTTTCAGAAGAAAATCACTCATACTTTAAGGCTTCAAACTGGTCTTTTTTGAGATGAAGTTTCACTTTTTTGTAGAATTTATCAATTTTATTGACAATTATATTTCAAATGTTTCAAAATGATTCTGTGTACCTAGTTGAAATGCCAAAAAATAGGAAAAACTAGGAATTTCATGAAAAAATAGGAGACAATAGGAGGCAGGCCAAAAAATAGGAAAAAGTAGGACAAAATAGGAACTTGACACCCTGGATTCTTAATAACTTTCCAATTTGCTTCTACTTATGAATTATTGGAGAGAAATAGTTATGAATGACTGAATTTTTGCCTTTTACTCTGTCAGTGGCCTGATTATGCTTCAAACAACAAATGACATCTTCAATGATGCTCTGTTAAAGTATGTCTCACCGATATCCCTTCTAGCCTGGCACAGAGTGCGCCTTGCTAACTTGATGGCTCATAACGGCAAAGAATGGGCAGAAGTTTATAAGCAGTACAACTCAGGTATGAAAATTCTCTTGTGCTTTTAAGGGTCAGTTGTGAGAAGCATGTTGTTCAAATGGTTACATGAATCCAGTGGACCCAGATTAACTGACCTGGCTGCAAGCATTGTCTGCTACCACAGTGTCTCCCTTTACCAAGAGGTGTTCCTGGAAACTGTTAGCTAGTTACACTGACATACGCCCTGCTTTCCTTAAAAATTAACTAGCATTCCCCCAATGATCACTAGAAACTGGGGACGAGACAGGGCGATGCTGTTAGTTTTTGTTAGTTTTTATTAGGGTTTTTAGTTTTTATAATGGCGGACTTTTTTTATAATCATGGCAGACTTAAAACTTCATGCATGCTATTACCAAAGTATTAAATGAACACCAAATTCAACAAAACAACAAAACAAACCCCAAGACTAGTACTGCAGAGTGCAGACTGGAAATCAGCTTTAGTGTCTGACCGACAAATAATCTTGAAATAGTCCTGTGATATGAGGCAGCCTAAAGGGCCTTTTGATGAGAGGAAAGTTTTGAAAGGGATGAGTCACTCTTCAAGGGTCGTCAGTGTGAAGTGTTATGAGGTGTTCTACCGTCAGTGACGGATCACAATGTGATGTATTTTTTTCGTCATAGGTACTTACAACAATCAGTACATGATTCTAGATCTGAAGCAAGTGGAGTTGAAGAAACCCCTGCTCATGGGAGCCCTGTGGGTAGTGGAACAAATCCCAGGGTATGTAGTGATAACACAAGTTATTAAATTCTCAACCTCGGATAATGCAATTCTAGCTTTCTGATTGGTTCACTAGATCTCGGTTATCAGCCATTATACCTGCGTTTGACCTTATATGGTAAACGAGTGCGGCAAGTGCCGCTCAGTTTAAAAATTTTCCTGCGGGAAGCGAAAGTTACATCAGAAAAATGGCAAATTTGGCGAGGTTTATAAGCTTATACAAGAAATAATCGACAGTGCCTTCGCTAAAACCACACAAATACCACAAAATGCCATAGTTGACTCAACTACGTAAAACTGAAAGGATTGATGCGAAATGTTTAATTAAAAATACTTGTAAATGTACAACAAGAGCGACTAAACGAAGAAGAAAAGCAGCAAATAATTTACGGGAAGACCAGAAAACTGACACAATTTCATTCAGTGTTAGACGTAAATGTGGCTCAGCACCTCAGTTAAGTTTGTTACCTTTCAATCTTGATCTTGTCCTTTTATACTTCAATAAACTTGAACTTGAGTGCAATTTCGTTTCAGCATAATGTAGTCTTGATTACAGCCGTGGAGCCGTAAACAAGTACAATATGTAAACACTTAATGCTTCGCTCGTCTTGCACAAGGCGTATAATATCTAGAAAAGCTATTGCTTCGGATCTTCCCGTAAACCTTAATTGTTGTCACAATTTTCCAGGATGAAAAGACGATTTACGAGGAGATTTTCCGAGGAAAATCTTCAGAAGAAAACTCTCTCGCTCGCTTTCCTCGCGTGTTTCATTCAACTCAAAAAGTGACCACCGCGCCACAAATTTTCCCGCCTCCTCATACTATCACTTCGTTTACATCAAAATGAAATGTCCAGTTGATTTATACTAAAGAAGAATTTAATAAAACAATTATTCCATTCGCCCTTGTTGGAAACGAGTGGTTATAGCCAACTCGGCGCTTCGCGCCTCGTTGGCTATTTACCACCTCGTATCCAACGCGGGCTCATGGAATAATTGTTAATTAACAAAATGATCGTTAGTATAACCCAGTTATCGACCACGTGAGGTAAACTTGCAAAACCAGCTGTCTAATTTTTCAAATTGCCAAAATTAAGAACCAAAACTGAACTTTTGTTGAATAGATCGATAAGTATCTGGGTTATGCTAAAACAATTAAATGACTCGCCCTTGGTTTCCACTGACTTTTGATATCTGACTATCAAGGCTTCATCAGCCGATATTATTACATTTAGCATAATGAGGCCATGTGACAATGAGTTACAGTGTCGTACATATTTAGTTTGCCATATTTAAATACAGTGTAAATTGCACTCAAATAAACAATATAGGTCTGCAGTGCATGCAGAAGGCCACAGCTACAGATCCCTTAGCATGTAATGAAGGGTTATGTAGGGATAGCCCTCTCTCTGCATGTATCACATACCTAAATGCTTTATAATTTTGTTTTCACTTTTCCGAAACAGCGCAGGGAGTGTACTTATTTTAAGGTCAGAGGGAAAGTCAGAATTTGGAATTTTTGTGCTCAATAATGAAAGCTGAAAATCCAACAAAGGTTACAATAATTGGCATGAAATACATATAAATGACAAGGTGTTTGATTGTTATGATGTTTGATGACTGACATGATATGTAACATGATGATTGACATGTTAGACATTAAGTGACATAATAATTGACATGAACTAAACATGCAAGTGATGTAATGATTGGCAGTGATACTAAGACATTTTAGTGGCATATTATTGGTAAGTGATTTGATAATTAATGCATTGACAAGATGCAGCATGGGCATGTGTTCATGATATTCATTACCTACTTGTCAGGTTGGTGGTGAGCGGAGATCAAAGTGTGATCCTAAGTGAAGGCTACTGGCCATCCTATAATATTCCTTTCTATGAAGAGGTGGGTAGCATGTTTGTTGAGCTCAGCAGTTAATTTACCTCTAAAGTGATTTTCAACTGAGTGTCGTAAAACTAAAACCAAAGTAATTACTGTGGCCAATGGCAATAAACACAGACAATCCAGTGAACCAATCAAAACTCAAAGCAAACACATGTAGCCGGCAAAAAGCGCGGGAAAACATGTGTGAGCAAGTCATGATTGGAGTTTTGGTTGAGAAAATGGCATGTGTTTTTAAGCCAATCACTTATTAGAATACAAACGAGATAACAACAGATAAAAAAGACAACAGACTTAAGATGTTGCATTTGTTAGATAGCACCTTTAAGTTCCACTAAATAAATTAAGTTTATTTTGCCCTTCTTTTCTTTTATTAGATATTCAATCTCAGTGGTTATCCTGAGTTTGTGAAGAAATATGGACTGTCATATTCATACCAACTCGCTCCAAGAGCCATGATATTTCGTCGGGATCAAGGAAAGGTAACTGCACTAGCTTAGTTTGTTACAGCACTTTTGAATATTGACCTTTCCTGGTTATGTCTTTTTAAACAAAATTGTGGACAAATTTCCCAGCCAAATTTTAACCACTTATGAGCTTCAAAAAAAGTTAAAAGAAAATAATTAAAAGTGACCATTTTCTTTCCACAAACAAGAAAACCTGTTTATACTACAATTGAAAAATAACTACTTCCAAAACATTAAGTAAGTAGGAAGATTAATTCAATTTGTTGTGTAAATTTTTTATTTTCATCGGCACAATTTATTTAATTTTTAATAGTGCAGTTTTCTAATTTTTCAGGTTGTGGACATGGAATCAATGAAACACATTCTTCGATACAATGGTATGTTGTTAGCCTGTAACAGCATTTGACAAACTGCACCCATTATTAAATAAAAAGATATAATCACCACTCGATTTTATTTGAAGAAATAATACTAACCTCCCCGCGAATACAGCCGCCGGCCGGGAGCGATGAGAGGTGGCTGTATAATTTTCGCAGGCTAAAATAACCGCTGGAGGTTCCAAGGTCAATAAACAAAATAATTGAAAAGCAAAATCCATTATTGCTGTCATGAAACGTCTTCTCGAACTCAAAATTATTGACAACCTATCATGCATATTAAAGAGTATTGTGGTATTTTTAGGAAACGCCTATATTTGTAAGTAATTACTGAATAAACCCACCTTCTTTGCAGACTATCCTAATGATCCGTACTCGGATAACAACCCGTACAACTCCATTTGTGCAAGAGGTGATCTCAGTACATCGGACAGAAGCCCAGAGGGCTGTTCCGACACCAAAGTAAGATTCTTTGTGTGGCAGTAGAACAGTTTTTAACTTAAGGCCTGTCAAAACGAGGAAACATGTAATTGTTTCCTCGTTTTGCCCCCGGGGTTTTGCCAGACCTTTAGTAAACAGTTGCACGCGAGGGTAGACATGTACACCAGTGGAAAGCGCGGGAAAACGTGGAACCAGTGACAAGCGCGGAAAAACATGTAACTGTGACAAGCGCGGGAAAACGTGGAACCGGTGACAAGCGCGGGAAAAGTCCGTGAAACATCCAGACCACTCGTGATTTGCCTCACGAGATTGCCCGTGAAGAAAAGTCTTTGTTGTTGTTGGGTATAGAGATGAACAATTGTAAAACAACGCGAAATTCAAGCGTCACTACACGATGGTCCATTCCGTCTTCAGACCTGACGATACACTTACTGTTTTATGTTTTCAGGTGACAGATTACTCGAGGGCAAAATCATTAATGTCAGAAGCTATCAGTGGCCCCACTTATCAGGTACCAATGAAATTTGTTACATTTTGCCCATAAGTTCTCTCGACACATCATGTTTCAAGAATATTTGGTATCAAGATATCCCGCTTAGCCGGCGCAAAAGAGAATATAAAGTGGAAGTTCTAGGGAGGGGTGGGTTGGGCGTCACCCTTTTCGCTTCTTAGGCACACTTTTGTAGGCTCCGATGCCAAAGTAAATTATTCGCGCGCGAAATCTCGCCAGCTATGCCGGCAATATACAAAAAGATCTCCTAAATTTTATCCTTATCGTGTAGAGAATGTAGAGCAAAATCACAGTGTTATTAATTTTGACAAATGACAGTATGGAAAGTACTGTTGTACAGTGTTTTCACACTCGCTGCTTTGTATGACAGACCTTACTTCTTAGATGTGCTATAAACTCGTTTGATTTCACCGACTGTTGAATCTTAATACCATACAACCACCCTTTCCATGATGTTTTCCCGCACACGATGGCATACCTTTTTAACTTGCTTTAGAGTGTTTTGTTTGTCTCTAAACTTCTACCGTGACCTCTTTGCAGGGTCTACCTGTGTTTTGCTGGAGTCATTTCTCATTCCCAAACAAGCATGTTGGTTTGGTAAGTGCATTTTAAAGTTTTTTCAGCAGAGCCAACGGAGCAGTTTCTGTAGTTTCGCCCAATTTATCGCTAAATGCAATGTGTAGCTCAAATTGTCACGCACCAAAAGCTACGTCAGGGTTGGCGCACCTTGAAAAGAAAGATTTGACTCATCAAATTTGTCAAGGTTATTCGTAATCCCTCTTGATCTTTCTAATTTCGTAATTTCACTCGCTTGCTCGATCGCCCGTTCGTTCGTTCGTTCGTTCGTTCGTTCGTTCGTTCGTTCGTTCGTTCGTTCGTTCGTTCGTTCGTTCGTTCGTTCGTTCGTTCGTTCGTTCGTTCGTTCGTTCGTTCGTTCGTTCGTTCAAAGTATGTTTTATTTGACACGTGGTGCTCATGAGGCTTTTCAACATTGCTAACATGCGATTGTTCTTTTTTGTTGCAGCCTGACTGCTTTAATTTTGACTTTGTGACTATGAAACCGAAATTTTGAAAGACAACAGTGCACGGAAGGCCGTATTTGATGGAAAACGGACTGACTGGCAAAATATTTCCTTTTATTTAGAACTGAAGTAGTATTACTTGTTTTCGGAGTGGTTTTGATTCGAGAATAATAATTCTCTATTTGATTAACGTGACAGCTTAGTAGTATTTGTTTTTGTAAAACCTCGATTTTTAACAGCAAAGTTATCAGCATTTGTTGCCCTCTTTATGAAGTTATTTTGCCCCTATTAAACGGTTCATAATTTTGGAATTCTCATTTTTGTGTGGAAATAGATTTAAGACTTTTAAGGTTATATCCGGTTGAAGTTTTCATAAACCATTATTTGAAAATTCACCAATATATTAAAGTCCGTCAAAATTAGGCCATTCCCGAGTTGCCATTTGCCTCATTTTCAAAACGAGTCCTATCGTGCGAAGCCATTCAAATGAACATCAGTTTGATTTGCATGAAAATGGTAGTGCAGGTGAAACTATGAACGGTTTCACGAAAACTCGTTTTAAAACTGAGGCAAAAGGTAACTCGGAAATGGCCTATTCGCTGAGCAATATAAGCAGATATGTTTATATAAATTTATTTTAAATTACGTATGTCTGTTACATGTATGTACAGTCTTTGAAAATTAAATCTTGCTTATTTTATTATTTAAGTTGTGTTGATGTGATGTAGACTTAGGAATTTCTAGCCATGTATTGAAGCACTCGAAATATTCAACTATTTTTATAAATGTTACTGAATGTGATTTTACCCAAGTTGGACAACAAAGCACACCTTAACTAGTTTTGCAGTGCAAACCGTTGCACTATAAATGCTGAACATACTTCAGGCTCTGAGCAAGGTGAGGCTGCACTCACTTTGCGAAGCAGATTCTTCCCTTCGCGAAACCCCTACTTCTCCGCTCCCGCCCGCCATCTTGAAAGCGGAGATGACCCTGGGGACGAGGTTCTTATGAGGAGCCAATACGGAGAAGAGAGTACTTCGGGAATGTTTATTGCAACACTTCCAAGCCTTCCAATAACAGGCAAATCATAAACTGGGTGGTTAATTTGCTTTCACGGGTCTTTCACTCAAACTCCTCCCCAGGCCTTGTTTCCCTCTTCTGTCATAGGCGTTTGACAGAGTTGTCAGAGGGGGCATGTACAACAGTATGCAACAAAGTTTGTCGCACACGCCGCTCGCGTCGTTATCAATTAAACGCATCCGCCCGACTTTGATTAATGTTTTTTCTTGGACTCAAAAGAACGAAATGGGCGGGTGCTACAAAGACAAATGTGAAAGAATTGATAAAATAAAACTGTGATGTAAATAGACCCTTTTTTATTATTTTCTTAATGTTTATGCTAATTATCCTCCAGATCTCACTTTGGGTTCCTTCTACAGGTACAGGACCATTCTCGTCCCCATAGCCCCTTTCGCTTTTCTTAGCCGGCGGAGCCTCGACACGAGAGACCAATCGAAGGGCTCTGGGTCTGGGGACCTAGGATATTCGAATTAATATTCGAATTATTTTGATTGGCTGTTTCAAACAAAAAATCTTGGGCGGAAGTAAAAAACGCCATGACTCTCCCATACAGTATATAGAAACGACTGCATACATGAAGACCGGAAGTCCCAGAATCTAGGACCGGAAATCCTTTGAATCCAGGTGCCAACGAACGGCAGTGAAATGCACTTCGATTTGGAAGTGTCCAAGGTGCGTTCACTTTTCTTAATTCGTGTGGGCTGCACTAAGCACATTGTGATAATCGCAAGTAACGAACATTTAACCAAACGTTAGTTGTATTCTTGTATTGTGAAAAATTGTGCTGGATTCACAGTTTTCCAAGGAAGAATGAAAGTTTTGCTTGCAACAAAACGTCTTGTCAAATTCTTGTTTATTGTCAGTAATGTATTAGTCTGCTCTCATATCGGCCTGTTACTCCTGTGCAGCATGTTAATTGTCTCATCCACCAGCAACAAGCGAAATTTTGATCGCTGAATTCTAATTCGACTAATTCGCTCCCGGCTCTCAAAAGAATTTACACATTCATGGGTGTGTCAACAAGAGCCGTGTACGACCCTATTTAGTATGTCTCTTCAATCAAAATTACATAATAATAAATTTCAAAAAAAAGAAGCGCAGAATATTGAAAACTTATATTACAACTTAATAATAGCCCTAAATGTCGTATAAAGTTTACAAAAATCTGAGCATCAGCTGGTAGATAAGTATAACGTGAGAAGGCAATACTCGAAAACGCTAATCGACCATATAGGTAGTGTTTACAACGGGTGAATGAAAATAGAAATTTTAGAGAGGTAGTGTCTTACTGAGGGACTAGGCTTTCTGAGGAAAGGAGCTTGTGTAATATGGGTCTAAGATCTCTCACTTTATTTCTAAATGTATGATTCATATGATTGATGATTGATACATGTCAGTGGAGTAAGAGCAGTAAGCAATGCGAAGAATTTTGTTGGAAAAACGTTCTCGCAAGGTTAAAATGTATAAGCAGCCAGAAAACTTTAAAACCAGATTAAACAACAAATTAACACTACTCAATACTTTATTTGAAAACAAAACAAGTTTACACAAGCCACTAGATATTACAGCTCTGTTAAAATTCAAATAGAAAATCAGCAAGGCTGATACTACGTGGAAACTACTGCACTTTTTTACTTATTAACTCAAAATCCCAACATTTATTGATAGTTTTCGGCCGATGTCATTTAAATTCTAAAATCTTCTGCAAAGCTACCCTATTTTTATTTTATATATGGTAAAAATAACATTTCCCTTCAAAGTAATTCAGTAATTACCCTATTGATATTTTAAAATTAATACTGTAACACACAAAAAGACAATATCTTTTAACAGACTTTGTTTCAGACGTGATTCAAAAATAATACAACAACGTGCTTTATGCCTGCTTTATAACCTATTTTGTTTACCCGTTATGCTATTAATTTACACTCAAAACTCAAAAACAATTTCTGTGACATCGATGAACGGCGCTGATTGACCTTCAAATCTGACTTCAAAAGATGAACTAAGCATTGTGGGCGTTCGACTCTGATCTGAACAACTGCAACCATAGCCAGAAAGGATTTGAACATTTGGTATTGCTTAGAGTGATTTTACTAACAAGGGAAAATAGCAACTACACTATTAGATACTATTAGACACAAATTCCATTGTTCTCCTTTGTTTAGTTTTGAGTAGTATATACCACACAAGTGAATAGTGCTTTCTGCGCGCGCTGATTGGTTAACTCGAAGGTGATTAGCAAGGTACTATTCATTTCTGAGCAGCCGAAGAGAAACAAAATGGCTTTCAGTGTCACTTTGGTTACCGAAAGAAATGTTTTGGTCCGCTAATGTGGTATATACCAAAACAATTATTCACCTCAGTGTCGGTGAAAGCGGTGGATAGTATCTACCAGTATTCATCTCCAATTCGGTAAATAATTGTTAACTATTACGCACTGACAGTTAGATATTGTTTTAAAACCACTCTGAAACGTTTAGGCGATTTTCTGGCAAACTTAGCACAACTAGCAATCAAAAACATTTTTTAAACAAATACCTCCTTCAACAACCCACGTTCCTACCCAATTCAACGTTGTTGAGGAACGTAAAATTGTCCCAAACATTCTGGATAGGATTGTAGCTGTTCAATCAACAATAAGGAGTACAGCAAGTACCATATATCGTCTTATGAAGGATTTTATAGCAAGAATACCTGCGATAGCCTCTACGACGGCACCGAATAATGTAATAACAATAGATTCGGCCTGTTCTGCATGTTTCCCCAAATCCATAACCATAGTAACCATATTTTCTCAAACAGTACTGCAGTTTACGGCGGTCATAATTCGTGCACAAATTATATGTAAAACTCCGTTTTTGTCTCGTGTACTGTCGCTTGAAACGCGCCGGGCCTGAAAAAAAAAACACAACAACAACAACAAGTGAATTGATGGAATTTGAAGAATTTGGATAATCAGCCGGCAGGCGTGTTAACATTTGTTACTATTAAGCCAAAAATAGAATCGATTTATTTCAAGTCTGGTCTTCAATCCTACCTGTTTGGTCCATCTGTAAGCAAGATATTACAACCTCGATTTAACAAAGCGCCAAGGGACTGGAGAAATTAGTTCGTTTATATCGAGAGTTCGTTATATCGGCGAAAACCTGGATAACGAATTTTCGGGAAAACACCCAAAACATTCGTTATAGCGAGGTATGGTTATGTTGTAGTCTAGTTGCTAAATAGAACAGAATCACGCTCGCGTTGCTCTTTAAAGGGACAAGATTTTCTTGATTTGTGGCTGAAAGCACATATAATTTTAGGGGTTTTACTTGTTATTGTATAGTTAATAATTATTTTCTTACCAGTGGTCTGGCTTAGTGATGTATTCAATGAGTCCAACGGCATTTCTTCTATTATGGTTTCGTAGATTGGAAAAGTGTCACAGAATTTTAGAAACTTCTGAGGTAAGGCCGATCGGTCTGCAAAACCAACTACGTTCAACCGTGCTCTCTGTGTTGTCACGTCATTTGGTACCGAGGATTGCCTTGACGCCTGCAATAGTTTAGAAAGGAACATTAATTTCAACATATAAAAAAAGTAAGTGACGACGTTTTCAAATATTTTTGTTGAAGACATTACAATGCTACGGATCTTTTACATTTGTTAAGGTTCGGCTCTGAGTTTGCAAAGTCAAAGAAAGCATTTTTTCTGCCAAGATCACAATTTGTGTCCAATTAAAACAGGGACGAAATCTTTCCGGTTTAACTCAGAAGATGACTTTTACATAACCATTCTTCTCTTCGTGTGTAAGGAATTGTTGAAAATATTCGGAAAAATCGCAAGGCAGCAATGATTTTCAAACAGTACAAAATAATATATTCTTCATGTCCGGAAAATGGTCGGAAGTCTTCAGAAAGGCTCGGTCTTCCTTGCGAAACAAGAGCGAAAACATCACCCGTATTCTATGGAAAATCATATTAGCAACTGTTCGATCACTTCTCCGAGAATGAAAGTGACTGAGCCCACGGTTTTCGTCCAAGTAGTTGCTAAGCAGCATGACATATTTTTTGGCACAATTGCTTCTGGAATACTCTCGAGCGCTCGCGCTAGTTTTTGATTGGATGAAATAATTCGGAAACTCTTCGGGTAGGCTCGATTACCAGCTGCTGTTCGGGGAATGAACCCGCGCTCCTCTCTTCTCGGGGAGGAAAGACCGAACACGAGAGGACGACGGAAATCGAGCCTAATCTTCGGGTGCTTCAACGAAAATTTGCCAAAACTGGCACTTGTTTCCCCGACTGTGTTTATTTATGCTAAATTGTCAAAGAAAGGCTAACCTGATCCATGTCAAACTTTAATTTTCCTGGTGAAGGTAAAGATGGGTCCAACTTTGACACAAAGCAGGCCTTACGAACTGGATCACGGAGGACTGACAAAGCCTGTGGAGAGCAAAAGGAGCAATTTTACAATATTAGCATAAATAGGGACTTTAAGATACACTACGGCGAGGTGCTACTACGGCTACCATGACCGGAAAGGTCTGGGGGAGAGTACGTCTCGGCAGTCTGAGAAATTTAGTGTAAGAAGCAAAACAAACTACAAAGAAGCACAGTCTAAGGAATAAAAGGTCACTTTTATTTAGTTTCTTACAGCCGAATGGCTTCGCTTAAAGAGAGATTGTTATTGTTTGCTTTGGTAGGTCCAACAGATTAGTTCTGAACGAAAGCTTATGGTATACATTTTCTAAAACGATAAAAATTTCAGAATTTGATTAATGAAGAGACGAATATCTCAAAGAATATCTAGTTAAAAGCTGAAAGATACCAGCACTCACAGAAGCAAAATGTTATCGGATACTTATCCAGATAAAGTGCATCTTCCCTGAACTCTCAAAGCAAGCTTTTAACTTTAAACAACTCGCGCTGAAGAAGAATGTTTATCTTCGCCATGCCGACACTTTCATCAAACGAAATCAATTGAAAATTTACAAGCGTATGAGCGACAAACTCAACAAATATTCGACTGAAGTTGACTTCAAAGGATACATTTTGCTTTGGAACTCTGAAACTGCTGAGAAATTCGTAGAAAAAGGACAGAGCAGCGAATTAAACTCACGTACTAGCCACTACGGTAAAACCTCCTAGCTCAGGTAGTCAGATTTCGCGCTACGGCCGGACTCGACCGACTGACATGCGCAGTGTCTTATCTTGTGTGAAATTTTATTTCCTGTAGCCGTAGTAGCGCCTCGCCGTAGTGTATCTTAAAGTCCCTAATGACTTGTCGCAAGGGAACGGCGAATTTCGATTCTCGTTATTGGAACCCATAACCTCAATGTATGAAGAATGAAAACTGTAATCAAAACTAGGAATTGGGAACAAAGCTCTGACATTGTTGAAATGAATTTGCAAGCTGCTCAAGCAAACTGACAGTCAACATAAAGTAGAGAAAAGGTAGCGATCCAGAAGAAAATCAGGTTAATCTCTGCAGCTATTTACAGGACCCTTACAGAACCATCTTCAGGCATTTTCTCTTAAGTTTTATGTGTTCACTGTCGTTTTCTTCTAGTTCTCTAACTCGTTCGTTGTCTGATTTAGACTTTCTGAAATTTTCTGGTTTGCGTCCCGGCGTTTTCCCCAAATCCCATAAACGCCAACACGCGCGGATACTCTAGGCCTACTTCATCACACTTCTTCAGACGTAGTCTCCTGCTGAATATTGCTGAATCTCTTTGGGCATGTCACGCGTTCTTTACTACAGGTGAAGAATGGCGTGACTGCTCCTGGGAAATTACTCGTATCGGACTTGGGCACAAAAAATTGGTGGTATATTTTTTTGTACATAATTTATGCAGTGAGCTACATCTGATTGCGTTAACTTTCATGCGTTCTTTATACACGGAGTTAAGGGCGTTTCATTGCAAATGCCAGGAATATTCTTAATAATTACAAACTTTAATTTTAACAGGCTTGGTAGTTGATATCTCCTACCGGAAGCCTTCTTTTGAAAGATGGAAAATAACTTAAAACTGTTAGTATATGAATTCGTGCATAAATTACCGCAGCGAAGTCGTTCATAACTTCTGTCGCGTTTACTTGATTGTGTCGAGGAACTCGAAACACTTCAGTTTGTTCATCTTCATCCACTTCCACTTCCTCCTTAAAGCTTGTTCCGTTCTCAACAATATTGAAGGAATACCTTTCAACCTGTGATGAGAGAGAGAAATATCAGACGAGAATTTTTTTGGGGGCATTTCTCACCCCACACTATGAGACCATCACTTTGGCTTTACATAATAGTACCGCTTACTCAACCAACGACGCCCGACGCTCAATTTTGTGACAAGTCCGGCTGCAACGCTAACAATCACACGCTTTTCCGCACTAGACTCCGGTTAGTATGGGTAATCAAATGGTGACGAGTGAAATTAGGAAATAATTTCATGCGCGTTTTGTCAAAATTCTAATAATTTCCCGAGCCTAAATTATTAGAATTTTGACAAAACTCATGTGAAATTATTCCCTAATTTCACAAGTATACTATTTAGCTACATTTTAATATCATGGGTTACAAATTACGCTTACAATCGTACTTTTTTAACTTGTTTATTGTATCGTCATGAACGAACCGGTTGGAAACGACGCCCGTGGAAAACGCTCAAAAATCTGCTCAATGCCGTTGATGTTATCGCTAAAAGATTATAAGACGACCAAACAAACTGGCTAAGGTGAAATTGAAGCGAAAATGTGCAAAGTGTAATCTTTAAGATCATCTTTTAAAATCCAAAACGTGGGACATTGGAAACGTTGCCATGGCAATTTTGTAATTTCACATGTAAAATTATAAATTAGCACTAAAATTTCGCGCCAAAATCAAGGAGTTATTTGTCACACATGATATTACAATTAAAATTAATTAGAGTAACTGTAAGGTATCGTTGAATAAAGAAGGAGATAACCTCGCAATTCAAAATTTTAAAATAAGTGACTCAGATAAACGCAAATGATTTAAAAGTTAACTTACTTTGCAATCCACTTGAAGTCCACAAAAGAAAAGGAAAACAATCAGAATAAGCAGGATTTTCAGAACAGGAAATGCCTACAAGAGAAAAGAAAACATGAATAAATGATATCAGCATAACAATTGGGAAATATGATCTGTGTAAAAGGATTTGTCATGATATGTATTTTTAGTAAATGCAGAAAATTACTTTCAATTAATAGATCGTTTTCACGTGACGTCATCAGGTACCAAAATTCAAAACTAAAGAGACACCATAGTTTTTATCCACATCAGGCATTAGAGGTACTAAAATTATATCTATTTGCGACTTTTCAGCTCAGTAGCGTCCTTCGTTTGAAAATCAGCCTACTTTGAATTTCAGAGTAATGGCGGTCCATGACACGCAGTTACGATCGTGTTTGTCAAAAAATATACATTTATCTTGTGATTTTTAGCCATTTGAGAAGTTTAAGTAGCAGGAAATATGTTTATGCAAATGTCTGTTTGTCAAATACCGATAATCAGTGGCCTAGATGATCAAAGTATGCTCCAGATGTTTACAGTATTTTCCGGCCGCCATATTGGTGTACCACGGAGGTACACCAATATGGCGAATCCATACTGGCCTCTGTAAATTTGTGCAAAACATTTCGACGAATATCTAAAGTTTTGGACAGCGCACAGACCTAAAACTTGGAGAAATTACTTCTTTGCTTCTCTCCTATAATGTCCTATTTTCTTGACCTCATTCACTCAATAGTTTTTCGATTTATATTTTTGTTGCGTGACAGTGAAAACGATCTATAGTTTCTAACTACCTGATTCACACCAACAAAACATGTTTAGTTAAACCAGGTTTAAGAATATGAAAATCAGCAACAGACAACTGACAGACTAAATTTTACATAGGGTCAAGTATGCTCTAACTTGTGCTTTCATTGTGCCAAATTTGAAGTCGAAAAACATCAGCCAGCAACTTCTATGAAGAAAACAATTTTAAACCGTGTTTAACTAAACAACATTTAAACATGTTTTAGCTTTGGTGTGAATGGGGTATAAGATAGAAAAATACCTATGAAGTAATAATTGAGCCAAATATGAAGATGAATAGTTCACCATAGTTTTGACTGAGGAAGATTACACGGATTACGAACGACAAACTTAAGCCAATTTTTTTTTCAGGATGACCGGCCATCCGTGACATAACTCCTTGTTTTTCAGAGTTCGCAAAGCGAGAGAAGCGTTCTTGATATCCAAAGGAAAAACACTTGAACCTAGTGGGATGAATAGACGTTTTAAAACTTTTAAGTTAATCTAGTGTGTTTATATTTGCATTTTATTTCCAGTTTTCTTTAGCTATATTTGTTTTAGTCTATTGTTGTGAGCCTATCACGTATCGATATTTTATCTCATTACTTTTTAAATATTGTAACCGTTTGTTTCCACCCTCACTAAGCATTTTATTCCCGGGTTGTCTATCCAAAATATTGGGCTAAGTAAAATACACCTTTTTTACAGCTAGCTGTTCGAACAGCCTTGCATTTTAAACAGGGTGGTAAAGGGGTGATGCGTGACGCGTGATTTGGGCAAAAATAAGTTCGTGACACGTGAAAAGAGCTTGAATCTAGCCGTGATCTGTGAATTGATAGTCTAACGTGACGCGTGATCTTCTTATTTTGAGGACCGTGATTCGTGAATCATGCATAAACGTTCATGAAAATCGAGAATCTAATAGCTGTTCTAGCGTTGTTCAGTCACCCTAAGAAAATACCTTACTGTCAAGACAAATCAAAGAAAAAGCAACACAAATCAGGTAATTTGCGACTATCATTTTCTGTGAAAACGTATGAAAATACGTATTTCGTGAAATGCCTTAAAACAGAAGTCCATATCTGCTTAAAATACATACGTGATTCGTGATTTGAGGAAAAATAGGCTCGTGATTCGTGATTGAGACCCCCCCCCCCCCCCCCCTTTACCACCCTGTTTAAAGTTTGTTTGAAAAACACATGAAGAGTCTAAATTTTTCTTAAGTTAGTACGGAGTAACAACCTTTCTTCAGGACACATGGAATGCTCTTTTCTTTAAATCTATCGCAGCATTTAAGGCTAATTAAAATCTTTGAAAGAGCGGCAAGTATATCGTGTTGTGAATCACGCTACAATATTACGCAACTTTTATAGAGAGACAAGAACAGTTTTAATTTTACTTTTTTAGTGAATGAATGAAATTGTTTAGAGGAATAATGTATTTCGGTGAATGTTTCTTAAAGTAGTTGTACGCTTTCCAATTTTCGATATGTCTGACACCGAGTATACTGCAGCGTGCAAGCTCGCCAACAAGCAGTACTGAAAGACGCGGAGGCTTTTGAGTAAAATTAGGTTATTGTTTTTCAAAGTAACGGGGTACGGGCAAAAAAAAACATAATTTTAAGAAGATGGCAACTCACCATTTTCCAGTAAAAGCGCTGCACAATTATTTTCTCTTGACGCGAGGTAGTGTCCGAATGTACTGAAAATGGTCATCTTCATGCCTCGCTTTTATTTCTACTGTTTCAGCAATTTAATTGACAGAATTTTGTTTCCCTGTCATCGGTGATAAGATTTAGTTTCTATGTTGTGCTGAAGGGAGTTCGAAAAGGAATTATGCAGGACTGATATAGCTACGTTTCAGCAATTTGATTGGCACAAAAATATTGGCTTCTCCAAACCCTGACCCTGTTTAAGACATACAAGAGACGTTTCTCGTGACCCTGATTATTACATGCATGGGCAGCATGGCTCTCACGGGAAAGCGTTCCAATTTTGTTTACGGTTCATAAAAATTAACTTAGATTTAAAGAAATTGTTGATATCACACATGTAGACCGCGCACGACCAACGCTCACACCGGTTTGAAGGCTTCCGGTCCCGAAAGACCCCCTGTGCAAGAACCTTTCGCTGTAATAGTTCTACTGAAAAGTACTTTCTTCGTACTGCTAGAAAGTGGACGCAAATTTTAGTTCCAATGACATAACAGCGTTCAATTGAATTATCAACACTTAAAGGTGGAAACAGAATTTTTCAGACAGACTTTCCATCTGTTTTATATCCCCGTTTATATCTCCCTTAAAATCAAACAATGGTCTATCGCACTCGAAATTAAAATTGAGCAGCATTCACACAATCATACGCCGCAAGTTGTGATTCAGAGCTGCTTGCAAAAGTGGGATTTCGATCAAAATACGCCCAACAATATAACGGTGTTCAACAGAGTATTGAAAGATAAATACGGCTGCCCACACGATAGAGGGTAGAGTGACCTCTCTTCAGCACCGTAGATTAACTTACAAGTGAATGGCGATAAATTTGCTGAAACAAAAAGCGTTTCCTGATATGTTCGTTTTCTGTCCGCATAAGTCGATAATTGTCGACAAGTATTCCAGAATTCTTAGCTAATTCTTTTGTCTGTGGGATATTAAAACTGCCGCCACTGTAAATAGCTTTAGCCATTGTGTCCGTGAACCTTTTCTTTTTCTAGACAGTGTGTACGTTTTGTTTAACCATTTATCTGTAACTTTCAATTTTACTGTTCCCTTTTGTGAGACACTGTATTTCTTTCACTGTAATCCGAAGTTAGTTGATCATGGCCCTATTGCAAACGAGGAACAAATGTTGCGGAAACAATTTGATTTCCCGAAAGCTATTTCTGAATTCATTTTCCAGGAAAGTTTTACATCCGCAAAAATGTTGCGTGCGTTTGTGTTAAAACTTACAATTTTTTGCGAAAGGTCAAAGCATAGAATTACTTGTTTACGCTATAAACATGACTGAAATGCTTCTGTAGGATTGTTTCCTTGTTGCCGGAAGCAAATTTGGTTTCCCTGAATTCATTTTCCAGGAAAGTTTTACATCCGCAAAAATGTTGCCAGGGTCTGGAAGGGGGGATCCTGATCCCGCATTCCCGCTCCTTTTTCACGCGAATCCCGCATCCCGAACTTTTTGTCGTCGCTTTCCCGAATCCCGCTTTTCTTTTCTCAAAAATTCTAAGGACTAATTTTGCATAAGCTAATAAATTTAAGATGTAGATTAGCCCTTTTGGTTGTTATTTTGTTTTATGCGTGTTGTGCGACTACTGCAACATGGAATTAGCTCTTCACACCTCAGTACGGCATCTGCTTGAAACAACAGGGTTTTGTTTTGTTTTTGGCACAAGTGGGTAGAATATAAAAACAGGCGGGTATCAATGGAAGGCCCAATGGACCTTCCCCCTCAAGGGAGGTCCGGGGCCATGCCCCCCGGAAAATTTTGAAATTCTATACTGTTGTAGGTGCATTTTCCTGCATTTTGAGGGTACTTTTAAGATTGAATATCTTTACTTTTTATCTTTCCCTTTCTTTCCCTAGAACCTGACAGTAATTTTATGAAATTTCTTGGTAGAAATTCGTAGCTGTGGTGAAATGATCTGGTCTGATAAGATATTCGCGTTACGCTTCAAGCGGGTAGTCGGCCCATCACAAGCGGGTAGATCTATCCGCTACCCGCCTATTATTGAAACCCCTGAAACAAAATACCCTCTTGGTTTTGTTTGTGGATTACTTGACAGTTTCAATTAGATAACTATTAACCAGCCACACTCGGCACTCGCCTGGTTGATTCGCTTTCGCGGTCAGATCGTTCATCATTTAGGTGGTGAAAATTTCCCGAATTCCCAACAATCAGACAAGAATTCCCGCATCCCGTGCCCAAATTCTGCTCAATCCCACTCCCCGAGAAGCAGTCAATTCCCAAATCCCGTCAATATATTTTGCATTTTCCCGGATCCCACACAGTATTTTGGTCAAATCCCGGATCCCGAAAATACCCTTCCAGACCCTGTGTTGCGTGCGTGCGTATTAAAACTTACAACTTTTTGCGAAAGGTCAAAGCATAGAATTACTTGTTTACACTATAAACATGACTGAAATGCATTCCTTGTTGCCGGAAGCAAATTTGGTTTCCCTGAATTCATTTTCCAGGAAAGTTTTACATCCGCGTGCGTGCGTAAACTTAGAATTTTTTGCGAAAGGTCAAAGCGTAGCTTCCACAGGGTTATTTCCTTGTTTGCGGGCCAGTAAAACGCGGAACCAGACTGGTTGCCACCGTTTTACGGAAATCGGTCAGATATTTTAAAAATAGTAATTCTATGGCTTATCGGGAGGTGTCCTTTGTAGCCTCCTGTGCAGACATCTTGGGCTCGTCACGCGTTCCTCAGGAACGCGTGACGAGGCTAGAGGTGCCCTGCTTGCTTCCAGGATCTTTTCCAGGGATCTTTTTATATCGAGTGGACCAAAATATCAATTTTGGTCCAATTTGGCTCACTCGCTTACAGGCAGAACTCAAAGTTATTAGGGAAATAACAATTGTCATAAACGAGTTACATATAGCCAATAGCATTTCATTTCTTGATAGTTATTCGAAGGCTTTGTACTCAGAGGGGGTGAAATGTTTTTTATTGTGTTCTTTTGATCTACCTTTTTATAGAAAAAGTTCCAAAACAATACAGTTTTAGAGTTTCGCTATCATCATTACAATTTGGAAATTGATATTGACAAAATTATCCTCATCCAAGGAACATGGGCGATTCAAAATATCCATTAATGGCACTTCAGCGAGGCAAAATCTAAAAAAATTGTGCTGATGGGGTGGTGGGGGGGGGGGGGGGGGACATACCCTCGGATCCCCCCATCCTTTTTAACTAACACCTTCATTGGTTGTGTTATCGGAAAACGGTCATATTTTTCCTAGAACCATGCCTAACTCGATAGAAACACGGAACTAGCACGGGCTGTTGACGTGATGATGGCGCGAGCAAAGAGAATTTACATTTTGATAGTCGAAGTTAACAAGTTGTTTTCGTTTTTTTTGTCGCGGTGTTTCCTAAAAGAAATAGAAAACATGTTTTTCGTGTTTCTATCGAGTTATAGAAACACTCGTGAAAGTTTGGGAGAACTCTAAAAAGCTGTGGAAACACTCGCCTATCGGCTCGTGTTCCCATAACATTTCTCGTTCTCCCAAACTTCCACTCGTGTTTCTATAACTCGATAGAAACACGGTACATGTTTTGTATTTCTTAAATGTAGGAATTTATAAGAGGTGATTAGATAATAACAAGAAAACATGCTTGATTCTAGTAGCTGCCCATTAGCGGTAAAACGGATAACGAAGTCAAGTCTATGTTGTAAAAAGTAGAAGCCAGTGTCACGGGAGGAGCATTGCGTGACGACTCTAAAAACGGCTGCGAGGGAGACTAATGTTGCAATAAATTTGTCGTGTTTGTTACAGAAACTTGAAATTTAACATTCGGTGCAAGTTGTAACAACAAAAGCAGTAACGTCATGAATAGCTTACTGTACCCGCGTTTGGCAAATAATACAGAGACCATTCAAATCTTGTTCATTTTATTTCATTAACTCAAGCCTCAGCTTGTTTATCCTTGTTAGAATAAGAATCTTTTCAGAGTCTTGAAGTATTCTGCATCAACAAAGTCTTTCATTTCGTCTATCGTGACCCAGATGTGATCAAAATAGTCTTCATGTAGTCTCACACAACCTGTCACATAGTTAACTTTGTAGAAAAACACCTAAAAGATGTTGAGAGAACGTGTTAAAAACGACATCACAAAATTTTGAGAGTCTGGTCCTGTTATAACATCAAAGTTCTTTGCGTGAGAGAGGCAAGATGGATAAACGCAGGAAGGAGATGACTTTCTACAGAACACACAATGCATTTCTCTGGTTCAACAGAAAGACAATAAGAAAAAATAAACCAGCCTTATGTGGGAACACACATGAAGAGGATTAAATGAGTAAGTTCATTCCTAGGATCAGTTTCCAAAAAAACGGTTTGCACCCCTGCCTTGTCTGAATAATACCTGCACATATATACACGTTACAGGGTAATCGAGTGGCTATTCATGCACTTATAATATTGATCTGCAAATCACTGATGAATCGTAACATTTTTTGATAATCATGCAACTGGATAATTGTTTTATCATTCCATGAATAATTTTATTATTGTCAAGAAGGAATTCTTAATGGGTCTCTGAAAACTTTGGAAAACGAGCTGCCATTTTTGTCAACAGCTGGGTACTCCTCAGAAGTGGACAGATCTACGAATGAGCACAATATATTTGCAGCAAAGTCACAGTAATTTGCATGAGCAGACCTTCATTTACAGACAGTTATTTGCAGACCACATAGTGGGCTCTCAGCCAATAGAAAAACAGAAAAATGCATCAAATTATAACACAGGATGTTTGTACCCATTTAATGTTATTTTAGCCTGTGTATAACCGTCCTGCGGCACTGCATTGTGTTCTTGGGCAAGACACTTAACTCTCATAGTGCCTCTCTCCACCCAGGTGTATACAAGGGTACCAGAAAATTCAATGCTGGAGGTAACCCTGTGATGGACTAGCATCCCATCCAGGGGGGAGTAGAAATACTCCTAGTCGCTTCCTGCTACAGAAACTGGGATAAGCTCCGGCCTGATGGGCCAATAGGCTCGTATACAGCCTTTACCTTTACCTTACAACCGTCCTGCTAGCCTGTACACAGGCTACCTTATTTGGGCTCCACTGAGTGAAGTTGGATAAGAATAGAAACAATACTTGCCTTGTTACTTGTGTTCTTGTACTTTTTCATCACAGCAATTGGTGCATTGCTAAGAAACTGAACCTCTAAATCTGTGCCGCAAGTTTCACTTAGACCTCTTAATGCAACCTAGAAAATACAAATTTATCAAAAAGCTGGCTTTTAAAAGTCTGGGCATGAAATCTTGGTGTGCGACCATTTAAATGAAAGCTATTGAGCAGTACTTTCATGTGGTACTGTTTATTTTGCTGTGCAAGGTGGTTCTAACTTTTAAGCTGTTGGTTGAAACCCTAGTGTGTTCATTCAAATGAGAACTATTGAGCAGTACTTTCAATGATGTGGTACTGGTTATTATGCTGTACAAGGTGGTTCCATTCTAACTTTCAAGTCTGTGGATGAAACCCTAGTGTGTGACCTTTCAAATGAAAGCTACTGAGCAGTACTTTCATGTGGTACTGTTTATTATGCTGTACAAGGTGGTTCTAACTTTTAAGTCAGTGAATGAAACCCTAATGTGTGACCATTCAAATGAGAGCTTTTGAGCAGACAGATTTAAGGGGGGTGACTCTTAACTACCAATTTGTTTCTAAGGCAGGTTTCTAATTGCCATATTTTGGAAACAAAACATCATACAGATAAGCTTTTTGCACGCGTTTGTTCTATTGAAGATTCCTCCAAGAGTTTCAGGTCACGGTCATATTTAATGCGTCACGTGACCAGAACAGAATAAACCCTAAAACTCAAACGGCGGATAGATTTTAAAATTAAAATGAGCGTCAATAGATTAAGAATGCCCACATGCGTAATGTGACATATCGTTTTTGTGAAATTCGCATTATTATAAGAGTTATGGCGTAATAAACACTCATATTTACAGACTTTCATCAGTAGCGTTTCCTTTTTTCGTGTAAACGGTAAAAGCATACGTCAGATTGTTAAGACGGCCACGTTATCTCTGATTCGTAAGAGAAATCGGAACTTTACCTTGTTTCCGTTGAGTTTTAGGGATTTTAAATTCTAAAGTAGAGCGGTTTGGGACTGGCACTAGTTTCGCACGTGCAATGATATATTTTCAAAATACAGTCTTCAGCAATTCCTTAGCAACTGCTCCAGATCTGTAGTTAAGAGACTCCCCCCTTAATCTAAATTTGTACTCAACCTGTCGAAGTGTGTCACCAGTGTCCATAACTTTTGCCTGTGGTACCTCCCAAGTTACAGCATCTTTTTGTTTTCTCACCAACAAAATCAAGGTTTCTTGCAGTTTGCGATGTAATGATTTAAGGTTGTTAAGTTTGTCTGCTTCTGTCTCTCTGCTTCCTGGCTCATACCTTCTCAATTCCTCTTCTTGCTCCTCTTCGAATTGCTGAGGACATTACATCATATATGTAAAAGTAATCACCAACTGTATCATACCAAAAAAGGCCAGATTTTATATTTGCTCAATGTCCCTTCCAGGGAAACGCGTATCCAGGGTATGAGGGTGAAGTTGTATTAAAATCATTCTTGTAACCTGAGTCTTTGTTCCCCTTGACCAGCAGTCGGGAAATGGGCATCCCTAGAGAGATCAGATTTGAAGTCCAAAAATATCAGACTTTGAGCTAAATAATTGCACATGCTTTCAAAAGCATAGCCCAACAATGAACTCCTAGCAGTTTTACTTCTGGCAATTTCTACCATTATTAAAACCAATCAAAATCAATACTGCAATAGAACTTTCAAGAGAGGCTTGTTGAATCAAGCTTGCACAGTCAGGAACAAAGATTTGAGGTACAAGACTGTATAAAGTAAGCTCTACAACAGGGGGTTACATTTTGTATAACAAAAAAATTACCTTGTAAAATTGGGCTATAATTAAAATTAATAAGCCCATCCAGGGCTGTCACTAAGGGTCAGGGGCTGGGGAATGCGCCCCGCTACTATGTGTTTGAGCCCCGGCTACTTTGAAACAAAACCACCATTTTGTCCCCCAAGTACTTTTCTTACTTTTCCTGTCTACTTGAAAAATTGGTGACAACCCTGCCCATCAGCTTATTATTGGAAGGATTTTGGCATCGAAATGGGAGGAAGGCCTATTTTCTTGGGGAAGGGGTATATGTAGGTCTTACTTTCAACATTTTACGGTACACATCTACCTTTCTATCAGCCTCGGATATTGCTATTTCAATACTTTCATCGTCATCATCTTTATGCTTTTCTTTCCGTTCCAGGATTTCTTTCCACTGGACCTCATCTTCTGATAGTGCACTGTGTTCAAATTCCAGCTGATCTTGAAGTTCTTCATACCGTTTCTCTAATTCTGATTTTTCCTTTGTTATGACTGGTAAGCGCTGTACACAGACGCCACTGAAAATCCTTGAACTCCTCGGCTTTGGTTGAGCAGAGCTGTAATTTCTTTTGTTTATGAGGCCAGAGAGTACACATCCTGAAACATTTTGGTTAAGTGGTAATGACAATGCAATTATATACCTGTAGCATATTTTCCACATGTATATTAAATTTTTCGATATAATTTTTCAAATGCACTTTCAGGGCTCGAAATTAAAAAAATCCTTAAGTCGCCACTTGGCGACTAAGTGCTAAAAACTAGTCGCCAAATGCAAATTTTTAGTCGCCAGATTGTAAAATCAATAGGGACTAGTTCAAAAGTGTTTAAAATCATTTGTAGGAATTTAATCTAAAAAGGACTGAATACATGAACATTCGAAAAGAAAAAACAAAGCAATCGTATCACAAGTTTTAAAACAAAAACATTTTATAAGATTTTATGGCCACTAACTTTGTAGCTGACGTAAAGAACTGGAAGGAACGTCGAAGGAATCAACATGGCGGAAAGCACTACATTACAGAGACACAATCCGTAGGCATACATGACGTACTCCTTGAAAAGGGTTTGCAAAGCATTGTAGGGCGACTTCAAACGTGCAAGTTTTCGGATGCGAGAGAATCTTTTTTGGGCAAAGCAAAAGGATGGATTGGAGCAATACGACTTCTTTTCTTATTTTGAATGTTTTAGAAGCAAAAATCTTCCAATATCATTCTCTGGAAGGACATAATGTCCGAGAAAATGGCCGTTATTCATCGTCAACACAGAGAAATGCAGTCGCCATTTTGGCGACTAACCCAGAAATTTAGTCGCCAAGGATGAAATGTTGGTCGCATTGGCGACTGTATTGGTCGCAATTTCGAGCCCTGACTTTACTGTGTACAATAATATAACACAACTCAGTATGTAATTCTGAGTTAGGCGCGATATCGTTGGTATATCGTTTATCGGATATTTATAGGCGATATATATATATATATAGTACTTATATACCCCTTTCCTCCTTCCTAAGGGCGATGATATTGGATATTATCGCGATATTATCACTTTAGTATCTACTAGAGTCTACTTAGATACCCCCTTCCTCCTTCCTGAGCGCGATGATATTGGATATTATCGCGATATGATCACTTTAGAATCTCTTAGAGTCTACTTAGATACCCCCTTCCTCCTTCCTGAGCGCGATGATATTGGATATTATCGCGATATTATCGATTTAGAATCTACTAGAGTCTACTTATATACCCCCTTCCTCCTTCTTGAGTGCGATGATATTGGATATTATCACGATATTATCGATTTAGAATATACTAGAGTCTACTTATATACCCCCTTCTTCCTTCTTCCAGCATAATATCGGATAATATAAAATATCGTTAGACAGAGATTTGTCATTCTCATATAGCGAATTAGATATAATATCTGATATTGTTTTAAAAATATCGGATATTCTTTAGCATAATATAAATTTTTGATAATATTAGATATTAGACTCATTCTATCTCGATAATATAAATCTGATAACTATCCGATACATGATACCCCTATGATATCGCGCCTTTATGGTAATTCTATCACATCACCTACTACTGATAAGATCATTTCCATATTCTCATAACTTTTTTATATTTCAAACATGCAAACAGTCACACTGCTTGTATGCGTCCCCCTATGAAAAAAAAGGGGGGGGGGGGGGAGGGTGGAATCATAACTGAACGACCATGGTCATACTTTAACTTCCTTACCTTGAAAGCCTGAATTATTATTTGGGGGTCATTTTCATAGATAGGAGACATCTATATGCAGAATAAAGCTTTAATACTACTGGTCTAGTCTGCGAACGCAAATCGATATCTATCCGGCCGCGTGCAAGTTTACATTATAAAATCGTTCTGCGTTTTAATTGGCAGACTTTACAGGCTACTCAAGACTACTTCCAGATTTCTTGCGTAAACCACACTAGTTGCAAACTTCTAGCATAAATTATTCGTTACCTGTAATTTTCACGCTTTCTTTAGCAGAAAGAGGAGAAATTCTAGTGGCAAAACGTCCAATAAGCATTCTCGCACATCGAGTTCCCTTCGCCGCCATCTTGAATTTGCTTTGTAACCACGCCAAGAGGGTTGATGCCTGGCGGAAAATCGAGCATCATGGCGCTTCCGACTTTGAAGTGCTTGATATCACGAGAAAATCTCCACCAAATAGGAACATTATTTTTTCTCCACGGTGAAGGATACACCGCCGAGAGCTCGAGAACACTTCTAAACTCTATGTGTAACGGACAATTCAAGTTTGACCACGTACGAGTGATTTTTCCCCAAGCTCCGGACGTAACTTACAAAGTTGCTGCAGGAGGCGAAGAGAAGGGAATGTGGTATGAACGAACGTCGTTTAGCCCCACTGCGTGGGAAAGGATGGATTCAATAAACCATTCATGTACTTTGATAAGCCGGTTGGTTGAAATGGAAAAATCTCGTGGGATTTCACTTGACAAGATGGTCATTGGTGGATTTGGAATGGGGGGAATAATCGCCATGCATACCGCTTACAGGTAAGCTTAAATTAAAATAATGATATAATAATAATAATAGTAAAACTAATAATAATAAATTAATAATAATAATTTAAAATAGTTTCTTTAGGAGCCAAATCAATTATTGATTCAGGTTTTTTGAGGTCCTTACTCAATTTAGACCAAACTATGGGGCCCGGGTATCTCAGGCTATGTTTCCCATAGGTAAATCGTGGAATAAGATTAAACCAGGGGCATAGCTACCTGTATGCATATACGCACATGCGTATATGAAAAAAGGGGAAAATAAAGCAAAATAAAATAGACTAAAATATATGTACATATATCACGCTATTTGTGATAGATGTTCATAAACATCAGGAATTTAATTGACTTTAAATTTGGTCTTCCTGGGTTTGCTGGGAAGTAAGACACAGGATACACTGTGTGGTTGTAATGGAAAACGGGGTAAGTTTATGACTTAAATGACACTTCATATCAAGAAAAAAGCTCACTTACAACATAATCTCACCATTATACTCTCATCATAAGAAAATCAAAAGAAAGCATGTGAAAAAAAAACAACAACAAACAAAACATTTAGGAGCGCGTGTGGGGTGGGGCCCCCCCGTGTGGGTGTGGGGTGGGGCCCCCCCGTGTGGGGTGCCTGTAGGAGGATTTGGGAAATTGTGTGTACCACTAGAAAAATCCTGACCACCCCTGTGAACTTATTTTATTATAAATGGGTTTCATAAACTGTAAATGCCAATGTATACTTGCAAGGTGGAAGGCATTGTGACACATTGGTTGACATGTGGTGTATAACAAATGCAGGCTGCAGACCAGCAGACTTCTTAGTATATAAAATTATATCATGTTACCATTACCATTATTGAGAGCTAACTATAAACAGGCTATCTGGAGTGCTATTCAGTCCAACTGGAGTGCTATGCAGGCTACCTGCAATACCAGTCTACAGTCTGCATATATTTGTCGCACACCTGTTGAAATGTTGGACTCTACCTATTATTCTGATCTGCGGCAAGACAACACTTTGGGGTGACAGGGGCCATTGCCACGTTCACTTGTTACCTGCTAAGCATCAACTGGATATTAAGGTCAGACCCCATCTCCCTAACATCCACAAAGGGGTTTTTGCTTTCCACCTTAAACTCTTCCCTGCTATATGCCCAGTTGATGTTAAGTGGTTGTACAGAAGGAAACAAAAAAAAACCAGTTTGAGTTAGCAGAGGTACAAGTTAGTGGGGCTGGTGATGAATTTAAAGTTTCTTGTTATTTATTTATAATGCAACAAGGTTTTATTGTTTCTCACAATCATGAATATAATTATTTTGGTACACTTTGAAACACTTTCAAGTGCTTGCCAGTATACCAACTGTGACTTTTTTTATCAGTTAACCCTGTTATAAATAAAGATTCTGATAAGTCAATCAGCTGCGGTTGAAAAATAGAGTTTGATTAAGAGGGTAAATTTGAGTCACAAGGGAAAATATAATTATTTCCAGTTAGTGGGGAGTTTGAGTTAACTGAATTTGAGTTAGCTGATACATGTGGCTAAATGTAATTTAGGCAACGTTAACCTTGAAGCAATGCTCTCCAGCTGCCTTTGGATGAGGAAGCTCGCTTGCTTGCTTTACTGGGACACTTTGTGATGCCCATATGCAATGGGCCACTACCGCTGGCCGCATAAAGCTTGGGGTGGCCCAGGACCCTTGCAGGGGCTTCTTGTGACCTTTACACTCAGTGTGCTGCTCGCTTTCATTTGCAAGCTCATTTCGCTAGCACATTTGCTCGCAAGCTTCGCAATTGTCGCCCAGCCCACCCTCCCTTAGGTAGGTCGAAGAGTCTTGTGGTGGGTTGGTAAGTATTCCACTGAGTCCTTCAGTGTGACGGTGCCCAGGTGGGTGGTGGCCGCTTCAGGGTTACCATGGATACCTCCTTCCCTGCTGTGCATCGCCTGGCTCCACCAACCTCGAGGCACCAGTGCTCAAGCTCATCTATTGATGATTAGTTTAATAAATGGTTGTAGAATAGGGCCAAAACCAGAGGAAATTGGAATTTGTTTGAGTGAGAGGGGAGTTTGAGTAAATCAAGTTCGAGTAAGAAGGATTCAACTGTATATAGATGCTGGCAAGCTTTAAGGGCAGCCTGAAAATGAATGTTTTGGGGTAATCTGTTGTTAGACCCGCATACCACAAGGTGGGGGGGGGGGGGGAGGGGTGGGGAGCAATACAGTGGAAAGTGGGATAAGTTAAGTGTGGACCAAGTGCCACTGACCTACCTTAGACCAAAGGTGGGTGGGGAAAGAATTGTTCAAGAGTCATGCAAATAAATCTGTTATCAAACATCCTTTCCCCTCCCAAAAAAAAAAATACCATTATATGGTATGCTTGTAGAAACCCCAAGTATCTCAGCTTTTGAGCTTGAGTAGTAGTGGAGAGATTCATTGTTGAGATTTGTTGAGAACAAGGTATGGGATTTTCAAACCAATCACAAAGCATAGTAAATCACAGCCAAAATACTAGACTTGCTACAAGTCAACCTCACGAGTTAAATAAGTGAGCGAAGCGAGCTTTTGGCCGCGAAGCGGCCTAGCAAGTGACGAAGTCGTGAGAGGTCGACTTGTCTCACTTGCAGGGTTTTTGTTTTTGTTTCGTGCCAAAAATGAGAGGTATCAATTTTCAAGGGGCTGTGTTTGCCTCGAGCGTGACATTCATTTGATGTCTCAGATTTGTTTGCAAGTCATAATAGACTTGAATACCCTTCGAGTCGACAAATAAAGTGATCGCAGCAGAGCTGAGAAAGGAGGCATTACATTTACACTCAATTGAAGAGCTCTTGATGTAAAGTATAATTTTATGAAATGATTCATATATGAACTGCGGATATATATGAAGGTGATATGTGATCTTCGCAGTGAATTTCCAATTTAAGCAATTGGAATAAAAAAGCCTGAAAAAAAAATCAGGGCTTCAGGCTTCTTTATTCCAATTGCTTAAATTGGAAATTCACTGCGAAGATCACATATCACCTTCTTGAAGAGCTCTTGAAAAAACTAATGCTTATTACATGTAAGATCAGATATCCACCATATATTGGTTATGATTTCCTATGTTTTAAGTTGATGATTAATACATAAAGTTAATCAAGAAAAATAATATAACTATTTTAATTACAACCTTGAGAAGAAAAGTTTTGTTTCCAATCCAAACCAGAAAGATTTTTTTTCAACAACTTTTTTTGCCCTTCAGTTACAAAAACAGTGCTTTCAATAAGCACCGACGGCCGACGAAAAGTGTCGGCTACTTTGCTCGGCGAAGTCGGCTACTTTTTCCCCTAAATTGAAGAAACTAGAGAAAGATCCTTTCAAACCTTGTTGATGCAGTCGGCTACTCTATTCGAACTAACTGCCTACTTCAAATTTTATTGAAACCCCTGCAAAAAGAAGAATTAAATATGCTAATTATTTTTAACTATTACTGTGATGTCAAACAAAACTGAAAAATAATGAGAGCAAAAGAGAAAGTCTTTTTAAAAGGGTTTGACATCTCCACTAGTCCAGTAGCCCGAGGCTAGTAAAAATGAGGTTGGGTTAGTAAACTATAGCATTTACTAGCCCTCTGGCTAGTAGAAAATGTAAAAGAATTAATATTAAATTCAATTCTTTTAAGTTCATAATTGTTAAAGGGCCACAATGTTGTGTATTGGGCTAGTAAACTTCAAAGAACACGAGCCCAGTGGCTACTGACTCAGCTAACCAGATGTCCAACCCTGTCTTTTGCACACAAAAAACACATGGCCTTAAGAAAAATAAATTCATGAGTAAATTAATAAATGTTTTAAATGACATGATATTGTATGACATGGCATGACATAATTACAAGAGACAGTGACACATGATATGATTTGGATATTGCTTTCTGATCTCTTCTTCACAGATTTCTTCCAGACATTGCAGGTGTTTTTACTCATTCCTCCATCTTGTCGCCAAAATCAATTGTGCTTGAGACGATAAGAACAGACCTTAGACTCAATAAAAACAAGAAGTTTCCCGCACTGTGGATGTGGCATGGCCGTAAGGATAAAAACTGGTTAAGATGGGCTGCACACACTGCGGAGTGTTTTATGGACTTGAAAATCCAGACTAATTTCCAAGTAAACTATGCTATGCAAGGACATGAAATTATTCCAGATGAAGTGTCATACTTGAAAGAATGGGTTGAACAAATTATTCCTGATTGTGGGAGAAGAAACCAGCAAGACATAACTTAACAACTGTCGCACAATGATTTGATCTTTAGCTATAGTAATTGCCAGCCACTTGTAGCTTTCCTGCTTGCTGGAATTTGAAAATAAACAAAACATGTTGAGATAGTGGGGTTCTGGTCTCCTTTGTTGCACAATGCATATGGGAGGAGTAGCCTGGCCTAAAAACTTTTGCAAAACCAGTTTGTACTATGTTTAATTTTAACTATATTTATGTGACTTAAGTACACACAAAATTGGAACCTGATTGAGCTCTTGAGAAGACTAAATCATAAGATTGCTACACAATACCTCTGGACTCACACCTTGCATAAATCTCACCTGCCTAACCTTTGGTTTTTACTAGTTTTAACAGAGACCTGGGGCTTTAACAGAGACCTGGGGCTAGTTTCTTGAAAGCCCCAGAAACTTTTCGGGCACACAAATCCATTTTTATTCAATGTGTCTTAAAAAGAGAAAAGGGCCCAGATGTGTGTTTAGTTTTGTTGTTGGGTTGTTGTTGTTGTTGGATTTAGTTTTGTCCTTGCTCTGAGGGTTTTTTCCAGGTTCTGAGTCGCTGGTTTTCCTCTATCCACAAAAACCATGGTCCCATAAGCTTAAGGTGGCTGGTATCGGTTTCCAGCATTTTCAAGCATTTTTCAGCTCTTACACTTTTGACGGGTCTGTACTAGAAATCTTTATCAGTTGATGCTACAATAATGGTATCAAATAAATGCCCAATGATTGGTGAATATGTTCTGGTCATTTTCTTGACGTCACTGGTTACCATAGTAACAGGATAACCTGTTAAAAACACCCTTAATTTTAGCTTTAAGTGCTTATAACTCAAAAGCGAGCTCGGCGACCCCCATTTTTTATTGTTGAGTTATAATTAGCATGTAAAGATACAACTTTTTGTAAAGTTAAAAAAATTTCTACGAAGCGGTTTCAGAGCCACCTTAAATTTTTAAAAATTTAAGGTGGCTCTGAAACTGCTTCGTAGAAATTTTTTTAACTTTGCAGAAAGTTGTATCTTAACATGTTAATCAATGTTCAATAATAAAAATTGGGGGTCATCGAGCTCGTTTTTGAGTTATAAGCACTTAAAGCTAAAATTAAGGGTGTTTTTAACAGGTTATAGTGTTGCTATGGAAACCAGTGAGGTCAAGAAAGTAACCAAAACGTACTCGGCAATCATTGGGCATTTATTTGATACCATTATTGTAGCATCAACTGATAAAAATTTATTGTACTATCCAGTCAAAGTGTAAGAGCTGGAAAGTGCTGGAAACCATTACCAGCCACCTTAAACAAAGGTAATTTATTTTGTATCTGTACTTTTTTGACAAAATACTGGTTAAAAAATGGATTGAAAACCTTTTTGGTAATTTTAAACCTGTACCACTTAATGCCTAACATCAAGAGTAACTATGCTCAAGAGTAATGCTTTACAAATTTGAAAATCATGTTGATCATTCGATAAGGAACTTCCTTCATGTGAGAAACACTTAAAGCAAGTAACACACTTGGACACAAACCCACGGCCTGGCCAGTAGCTCTGTCACTCACACATGCACACAGCCGTATCACCCAGGCAGTGGCAGGCCTGTAGGGAAGGGGGTGCGATGGGTGTGTCTGCACCCCCCCAGTCCGCTTGTTGTGAAAAAAAAATCAAAATAAATAAATAAAGGGAAATGGTATTTCTGTGCTTCGACTTCCTACATTCAATATGGTCCTTTGGTCCACCATTTGTAGATTCGTGTGGTATATTTTGGACCAAATTGTGTGATTCTTGATACATTCTGCCTAATTTCCTTCAGTTTTACCTGCCTTGTTTCCCAGCAAACCGTCTTCAAAACGCACGAAATGCTGTCTAAGATAACCTATTTTTTCAAAAAATTTTCCGGGGAGGATACCCCCCCCCCCCAATGTTCTCGCAGGCGCGATGCTCGGAATTAAGTGCATGCGCACCCCCCATGCAAAATCCTGGCTATGGGCCTGAGTGGCAACCACAATCCCTGTTGACGAGGAAGGAACTGGTGTCCATGGACAATTAAGCAAGCTGTGTGAAGCAGGTCACTTCTAAAAACGCTGACTGCCCTGGAGGCTTGGATGCAATAAATCCTCTTTTATAATGCATTTTCCAGACTTAACAACCAAGGTTGTTATAAATCAATGCCTAGAAAAAAAGAACAGAGAAAATATACAGTATCTGTTGTGAAATTCTGCTAAACAGCAGGTAAAGGGGTGTAAAACAAAACAATATTATTGCTGACCATTCTAGTGTTCTGTTTTGACTGCTGCTGCACTCGAAAAATCTAGAACATCAACAGAACAGCTAAAGAAAGACTTTTGTTGCCATTGAAAAGTCTTAAAAGTAGTAATACATTAGGGGTCCCTGCGCAGTGGTAATATGAATGTGTTGACGGCAGGATCTGCTTTAATACAAGAGTGGCCACGGGCTAACTCTTTATACCTAAAGACCCCTTGTGATTCTTTGCTGCAGGACGTACGTGACTTGTAACTTACAGAAACTTTATACAAGTATTAATTGTTATTTTTGAATTTTTGTGATAATTTTGGCAATCACGCCACTGCCGTCAACATTCGATAATTGAATCCATCGAGACTCACTTTTAATAATGACTCTTTATTTGAAGAATATCAGGTTGTGAGTGAAGTATCTTATTTGGTCGAAAGCGTGATCAGGAAACTTTGCGTGACACCAGTGGCTCGTCACGACTCGATGACGTCGGGGAATAAACCTTCTGCCGCTAGGCCAACCTCGGCCAACCTCGGCCAACCTCGTTCCCAGGGTCTCTCTTCTCTCGCTCTTGGGGGCGGGGAGAGAGAGACCCTGGGAACGAGGTTGCCGCTAGGCCTTATGCATGATGACGTCTTATGGTCAAAATTCACCACCAAGCCTCGTTTACGCAAATTATTCTCAACCCTCTTCCACATTCGTGCAGTTTTCACGTGGGTATTCTTTTCATCTTTGCTGCTTTGGGAATTCGTTCATGATAAAATTTACAACCTTGCTCTTCGAAAGCGAGGCTTGGTGGTGAAACTAGCCAGTCTGACGTAAACATGCATAAGAGCGGGCTGTGACAGTTCTATGGCGGGTTCTCTGTTTGGCTGCCGTTCGTTTCTTTTGTGGGATTACAGGTTCATTTTCTAACTTTTGGACAATAATTAAGACTGAGGTAAGCTTCTGATCGATTTAACCCTTTAGAAAATGCTTACATTAGTACGCTCAGACGAAACCTCGGGCTGTCGTTTGAGGTTTCTCGACGATTTTGAAAAACTGCCATTATGTATATAAAATCAGTTATTATTATCTTCCTCTACCTTTATGGTTTTACGTTGCATACATGAAGACCGGAAGTCCTAGAATCTAGGACCGGAAATCCTTTGTCTCCAGGTGCCAACGAACGGCAGTGAAAAACACTTCGATTTGGAAGTGTCCAAGGTGCGTTCAATTTTCTTAAAGGTCAAATGAACCAAAATTTCGACATTCTTTCTTTAGCAATTTTAAAGCAACCAAACGCTAGAAGAACTCATTATTAACTAAACTTAAGAAGAAATTTTGCTTTCTGAGCCTTAAAGCGCGAACTATAGCAAAAACTACGAAGATTTCCGAAGACTTCACGAAAATGTTTCCAAAATGACCCGAGCACTGGAATGGAAGGAATGGATCGAGCTTTGAATTTTGTGACGTAATAGTTTTATTTCACAGCTTTGCGATCGAAGAGATGATCGTCGTTTAAAGAGCGAACAATGTAAAGTTTGAGAGTTTGAGTCAGTCTAAGTAATTCTGAAAGAATCTAAGCTTTTTTTTTAAACATGGTTGTTATATTTTTTACTACATGGTAATCCAGTTTTAAAGATTAATCATTATCAAAGCACTGAGTAAAATTGTAAGCATTGTACGATATAGGAGGTTTTCAAACACTGGATGGCGCATAAAAATCAACAGTCTGCTCAGCTTGGTATAGAACAATTAGTTTTGTTATATACCCCAATCTAAATGCAGTTTTTTGGATTTGCACGTAATTCTTATCAGGACGTGTGCGGCTTGCAACCCGGATCGGTATGCAGTGCGAAGGTATCCTAGAATGTGGCCAAAAGCTAAGATTGAATTCACTGTTTCTTTTCTGAACTCGAGAGTCACACAAAACACAAAAATAAATTTGTACACAAAAATTTAACTTGAATGAAAGGGTATTTCTCAATGCAAATTCGAAACTCCAAAGCATCACACAGGGTAAAACTTTCAATGAATAAATTCATGTCGTTTTCAGCTGAAGGAAAATTCAGTGTTGAAATAAATACTGAGCGTTAACACACTGTCCCCGCGGACACTGTGAGTTCTGTTTGTATTAGCTGTTTTTTGGTCCATATTTATTTAGCCGGTACATGTTTTTTAGGGCTCAAAATTAACGGTTGTAAACCCAACATAAATACAACATTTGAAGCTTAATTTTATACGCGTCAAAAAGCACGTGCACGAGCATGGAAGCAAATTATTTGACGAGGATATTGAACTAACGAACTCAAATTCTAATGCTTGATCATGACCAGCCAAATCAACAAAGTAAAAGTGCTAATAATCATAACAAATACTCTATCTAGCTCTTGGTAGAATAAGAAAGGTACAAAATGCATACCTCTAACTTCCTTCGTTTAGCAAAAGCCTTTCGGACAGTGGGGTCTTTGTGCTTCGGAAGAAATTCTTCCCCGTGATTTCTTTTCCGAACAAAAAAAAAAGTCCGCGGCTCAGCATCCTCTTTGAGGTGGAGCCTTAGCGGCTTGAAATCAGAACCCAGAAACCTACGTATTGCCAGATTTTATCTGAATTAGTCTTCGGTAAAATGAACCGCACAAATGCGAGAGTTCTTTTCTGGCTGAAATTCTTTTCTTTTCATTTTCAAAAGCCATTGTTTCCTGAGCTTTGAATTTGCTGGAAACTTAAACGTACTTACTTTCGAGTTAGAATAATTTAAGCAGTTTAGTGCTGCACAAAACACCATGATGTTCGATTCTTGTGAGCTTCATCACTAAAAGACTTTGAATTTCCCGCAATTTCACAGCGCACCAATACTGACGTCACAGTTTTATGTTCCGAAAATGTCCCGACAATTTTCCCGAGCGCTCTACGATTATGAAGGCCAAAACTAAGCATTTTTCAACTTGAAATTTCTCTGTTTTGCAAAGTCCAATTCCTTTGAAACTTCGAAATATGTTTATTTGGTTCTTAATCAACAAATTGGCCTAAAAAAAGAAAATTCGAAATTTTGGTTCATTTGACCTTTAATTCGTGTGGGCTGCACTAAGCACATTGTGATAATCGCAAGTAGCGAATATTTAACCAAACGTTAGTTGTATTCTTGTATTGTGAAAAATTGTGCCGGATTCACAGTTTTCTAAGGAAGCATAAAAGTTTTGCTTGCAACAAAACCAGGGACCGCAGAGACCATTAAAAAGTGGTGGGGCTAAAAAATCTGGCCGGCGAGACAAACAATTTTTAACATTGAACATTTTTGGCCAAGATAAACAGCATTAGGTTGAGAGAAAAAAAAAACTCTTGAGAAAAAAACTCTTGTGCGACGTCACAAACATTGTCTGTTGAGGCCCCATTGGTCTCTGCTTGCAGTTATTCAACACGGTTAGGCTGCTATAGCCTGTTCGAGGCTCTCGACCAGTAGGGCGAAAAGCGGGAAGCGCGAGCGAAGCGAGCGAATGAAAAATGAGGGGCTCTTGGGAAGATTGTTTGGACTTCCTAAACGAGCTTCTCTCTGGTTTTGGAACTTGAACTCTGACTCATAGTCGTCACCATTAGCAGCTGTAACCAAGAGAGTCTCCATCTGGGCATAGGAGCTGAAGTTTTCCAGGTTAAAGCACTTGTCAATAACACTGACGATAAGATCAAGGGCCTCGTAATACACCCTTCTGAAGTGATCTTTGGCAGTACGGCGAGAACGCCTGCGAAAATAACTGTCGCCGCGCAGCTTTGATGAGCCTTTGACTTCATGTGTATTCAAGAGTAGACGCGTTTTGTTGCTTTAAAGTGGTAAAATTCATAAAATATCCATGTCATCCGGAGCCCTGAAAAATCAACCCAAGCAAAAAAGTGGTGGGGCTATAGCCCCTCCCCCTCCGCGGTCCCTGAACACGCTTGTCAAATTCTTGTTTATTGTCAGTAATGTATTAGTCCGCTCTCATGTCGGCCTGTTACTCCTGTGCAGCATGCTAATTGTCGCATCCACCAGCAACAAGCGAAATGTTGATCGCTGAATTCTAATTCGACTAATTTGCTCCCGGCTCTCAAAAGAATTTACACATTCAGGGGTGTGTCAACAAGAGCCGTGTCGACCCTATTTATTATGTCTCTTCAATCAAAATTACATAATAATAAATTTCAAAAATAAAGTAGCGCAGAATAACGAAAACTTATATTACAACTGAATAATAGCCCTAAATGTAGTATAAAGTTTACAAAAATCTGAGCTTCAGCTAGTAGAATATTAGTAGTATAACGTGACAAGGCAATACTCGAAACGTTTTATCGACCTTAGTCATTGGGTATTTAATTAAGAGGGCGAAGAGGCGGTCATATGACCCGAATGAATATAAATGGGGACAACGCAATATACATTTAGTAGTGAACAGTGCTTTCCGCGCGCGCTGATTGGTTAACTCGGAGGTGATTAGCAAAGTACTATTCACCTCCACTTCGAGGAATAATTGTTAAATACCAACACCCCGCTTATGAAGGATTGTATAATATTTTGCCCTGGGTATTGTTATTGATGACATGAAGATAAGGTATGGGAAATCGCTCTGGCCTGGGACAAGCCCAAACCAGGCTCAGTAGATCGCCAGATAGATGGCGGAGACTTCAAACCGGCTTCCTCGCAGGGCGGGTGGGTGGGAGCCAACCGCTTGATGTCGCGGACTAGAGTAGAGTGCACAAAGGATAGCACGTGTTCCTCTTTTATACAGCTATTTGCATATCATTAATTCATCCCCAGGGCATATATTACCAATTCAAATTGACTTTGAATAGTGACACCATGCCACATCACACCCGGGAGTGACTATTCAGCACTCAGTTGATGTTGTGAGACTTATCATTTTTTCATACATGAAGTATAAATCACACTTGACATTTTTTTTTTCAAGTTAAATAAAGTGTCAACTATAGGATTTAAACCCGGGCCGTCGGATTACCGCGCGGGAACTCTATCCACTAGGCTACCGACGACCAGCTGCAAGAAACCGTAAAATTTTGGCTATATATCCTAACCTCAATATAAAGCTAACCGCAAGCAAACTAAGCTAACGTAGGCTAACCGGAGTGCTTTTTAGGCTAAACGGAGTGCTAGTAGGCTAACCGGAGTGCATAGTAGGCTAACCAAAGTGTATAGTAGGCTAACCGCAGTGCTAAATAGGCTAACCGGAGTGCTGTTTTGTATTCACCACATGAACTGAGTGTTACGTGGTATAAAATGTCATGAGGTGTCTTCCTATTGTCTCACAACATCAACTGAGTGCAGAATAGTCACTCCCCATCACACCCATTCTCGTCCCCAGAGGCCGCGATCCTTCTGGTCTGCGCCAGACGCAGACCAGAAGGATCGCGGCCTCTGGGGACGAGAATGCATCACACCCCAAGAAACGAGGTTACGTGACACATGATTAATACAGTTATTTATTGTGGTTGCAATTCTCTCCCGTTGTAATCCTCCATTCTTTGCCCACTTTATCTCTTGTACCCAGATGTTCCCTTTTCGTGATGTCACCGAATGCCTTGGGACTAGGTCGTCTGAGAAAAGGAGCTACGGACTGACCATTAGAAATTACCAGAGGGGGGAGGGGTTAAAAAATTTTGGTGCAGGAATTTTTTTAAGTCGGGATATTTTTTTCTCCGTTGCGAGAATATTTTTTAAGGCGCAACTGCTTGCAGGAATTTTTGTAAGTCAAGTTTCCCTTGCAGGAATTTTTTTGGGAAAAGTCACCCCCTCCGGTTATTTCTAATGGTCCGTCCCTTAGGACTTTCACTTTATTTCTAAATGTATGATTCATATGATTGATGATGATCGATACATGTCAGTGGAGTGTGTGCAGTTAGCGATGCGAAGAATTTTGTTGGAAAAACATTCTGGCAAGGTTAAATGTAAAGGGAGCAAAAAAACTTTAAAACCAGATGATTAAACAACAAATTAACACTACTCAATACTTTATTTGAAAACAAAACAAGTTTACACAAGCCACTGGATATAAAAAATAAGCAAGGCTTATACTACGTGGAAACTACTACACTTATTTACTTATTAACTTGAACAAAATCCCAACATTTATTGATAGTTTTCGGCCGATGTCATTTAAATTCTAAATTCTCCTACAAAGCTACCGTATGTTAATTTGGTATATGAAAAAAAAAACACATTTTCTTTTCAAAGTTATTTAGTTACCCTGCTGATATTTTAAAATTATCACTGACACAGACGTGATTCAAAAATAATACAACAACGTGCTTTATGCCTGTTTTATAACCTATTTTGTTCACCCGTTATGCTATTAATTTACACGCAAAAACATCGATGAACGACATTGATTGACCTTCAAAAGATTAACTAGGCATTGTCAGATTGTGGGCGTTCGACTCTGATCTGAACAACTGCAACCATAGCCAGAAAGGATTTGAACATTTGGTATTGCTTAGAGTGATTTTACTAACAAGGGGAAATAGCAACTACACTATTAGATACTATTAGACACAAATTTCATTGTTCTCCTTTGTTTAGTTTTGAGTAGTATATACCACACAAGTGAATAGTGCTTTCCGCGCGCGCTGATTGGTTAACTCGAAGGTGATTAGCAAGGTACACCTCTGAGCAGCCGAAGAGAAACAAAATGACAAAATGGCTTTCCGTGTCACCGTGTTTGGTTTGGTTACCGAAAGTAACCGCTACTGTGGTATATACTAAAACAATTATTAACCTCAGTGTTGGTGAAAGTCTTGGATAGTATCTACCAGTATTCATCTCCAATTCGGTAAATAATTGTTAACTATTACGTACTAACCGTTAGATATTGTTTTAAAACCACTCTGAAACGTTTAGGCGATTTTCTTGCAAACTTAGCACAACTAGCAATCAAAAACATTTTTTAAACAAATACCTCCCAGACCTCCTTCAATAACTTCCGTTCCTACCCTATTCAACGTTGTCGAGGAACAGTAAAACTGTCCCAAACATTCTGGATAGGATTGTAGCTGTTCAATCAACATGAAGGAGTACAGCAAATGCCATAGAGAGTACGATGACTAATTTTCCTGCAAGAATACTGGTTGATAAGGGGATGAGCGCCTAGATGACGGCATTTAACAATGTACAAACAATAGATTCGGCCTGTTTTGCAATTGTCCGTAATTCCCATGAGACCAACTGTATTTAAACAGTTCTCCAATATTGAGCGGTCGTAATGCGAGCACAACTTATATGGTATTTCATTCGGAATCATTGGGTGCACGTAGCTCTGTCGCTTGAAACGCGCCGGGCCTGAAAAAAACAACAACAACAAGTGAATTGATCGAATTTGAAGAATTTGGATAATCAGCCGGCAGACGTGTAGAATCGATTTATTTAAGTCTTATCTTTAATCCTACCTGTTTCTTTTAGATCTCAAAGCAATTACAAAATAGTTTTTGTATATTTTGCTGCAGGCAACATTGATAACGGGGAGTCCAGTCTCTTTTTATGTTGTTATAATAATATAAAATATAGTAATAATAATTATAAAAACAATATATAATTATAATAAGAACCTTCCCAGAATCCTTTGCAACTGAAAAATCGTAAATGCCAAACAACTTGGTCAGTTTGAAGTCAGCAGGAGTACTATGTCGTATAAAGATAACTCCTACCATAAACTACTTCTTATATGAGACATAGGGTAATGACGTCATTAGTCACGTGACTTTGCTCAGAAGTTCGGTTTTGCTGACTGTGACGAAAATATTTTGCTTCTAAAAGCAGTCATTGTAGCTAGAATTAATCAACGAACGCAATTTTTTTTTTACTCTGATGAAGGTGGACAGAGGCCACCGAAAATTTAGTGTTAAAAAAACCTAGATCGGATGAATCATTCCAGTGGAATTAATTAGGCATTACCGAGATATATTTGAAATTCGCCTGACGAAACGGCCTCGAAACGCCTCAAAATGCACGTTAATCAATTTGTCTTACAACACGATCAATATTTCTACAGATATAAACTTGCGAGCTTCCTGTGAATGCTGCCAGATGTGACGATTAAGTTAATTCCTATTTCGCTTTTTCATTTTTCTTTTTAATATGACAACGTTATTGCAATTAGGTGTACATGTATACAAATTATAATGGCCTCTGGGCCAAAACCTGCGGGGGCAATTATTGCTGTAAATCAGAAACCCATAAGGGTTGAAACGTGTAACTTCCTATCATTCGCACTGTACAAAGCGTTTGAACATTCGTTTCATTAAGTACCATATTTGGAAAATCACGGGAAAAATTCAACCAATCAAAATTGCAATATCTGGATTAAATTCACCGCGCACTAGCTCGCGCTATAAAATGGCGTAATCTTGTTTTTGAACAATTTGTATAGGTAATCACATGATTTCGAGTGCAAATTGGGATAAATCAGCACGAGTAAATTTTTCAAAGACTAACCAAATTGCACGAGCCCTTAGGGCGAGTGCAATTTGTAGTCTCTGAAAAATTTACGAAATTGCACGAGAAAAATCATGTGATTACTTATTAATAATACACATACAAAAATTTCTCTGCTAGAGAAAGCTTTTGTAAATCCAAATACTGCAACGGAATTTTAAAGCTCTCTGTCATGCATTATCAGGTGCTTTTATCCTCATTCAGTTTAATACATGGGAATGAGCTGACGCGAAAGAAAATCCTCGATTGGTAGCCTTCAGTAGTTTCGTAGAGCCTCTTTTGTGCTGCACAAACGCTCAGTTGCTAGTATATTAGTTTATACACTGATAATTTTCGTTACATCGGTATAACTTTGCATTAATTGATGTTTTTGTTCTCTCCAAACCCACCGACAGCGGCCGCCATTTTGATTGGCGGGCTTTCGCGGCTTTCCTGTCAATCAACTTAATTTCAACTTTCTGCACTCAATTTCATCTTTTTGCACTCAATTTCAACTTTCTGCACTGTTTGGGATTAATTGACGTGCTCTCAGCCAATGAGCTTGCTGAAATTTTTGCATGTGTATTATTAGGGTTGACTAAAGTTAAATTTGGCTAAATTCTTCTGTTTCGTCGTCATTCAGTAGTCTGGAGAACTTTTCTTGATACTGTAATGAATTTCCTTAGTTTCTGTGAGTAATTTACCGCGTTTTGGTCGGAATGCAAGTGACTTATCGCAAAACCGAAAATTTACGTGTGTGAATCATTCACGTTTCATTGTGTTTCCAAATATGGTACTTGGCAAAACTGAATGTTCGAACGCTATGAACGCACGTTACACGTTTCAACTCCTTATGAGTTTGTGTAAATACAATTGTATAAAGGCGGGGGCAGCTATAGTGAGATAGTAGTATTGTTGTAGTGTAATTTGACGTGTTGATTTTTCTAGTGTTTTTTATCATTTAATTTACGACTCATTGATAGCTAAACCTGCTCCTGTATAAAAATTATATAATTTAGTGGTGAACTATAATCGCTCATAGAAACCTCGGGCTCGTCGTCTTGATTTGCGGCTAAAAGTAGTACAGATAATTTTACGTGTTTTACTTGTTATTGTATAGTTAATCATTTTCTTACTTATGGTCTGGCTCAGTGATGTGTTCAATGTGTCCAACGGCATTTCTTCTTTTTTGATTTTGTAGATTGGAAAAGTGCCACAGAATTTTAGAATCTTCTGAGGTAAGGCCGATCGGTCTGCAAAACCAGTCACATCCAACCGTTCTCTCTTGGTTGACACTTCATTGGGTACCGAGGATTGCCTTGATGCCTGCAATAGTTTAGGAAGAAAAATTAATTTCAACGTATAAACAAATAAGTGACGACATTTTCAAATTTTCTTGTTAAAGACATTACAATAGCTTTGGATCTTTTGCATTTTTAAAGTTCGGTTGTGAGTTTTCAAAGACAAGGAAAGCATTTTTTCTGCCACGATCGCCATTTGTGTCCAGTTAAAACAGGGACGAAATCTTTTCGGTTTAACCCAGAAGATGATTTTTACATAACCATTCTTTTCCTCTAAAGGAATTGTTGGAATATTCAGAAAAAATCGCAAGGCACCAATGATTTTCAAACAGTACAAAATAATATCAATAGATTCTTCATGTCCAGAAAATGGTCGGAAGTCTTTAGAAAAGCTCGGTCTTCCTTATGAAACAAGAGCGAAAACATCGTCCGCATTCCATGGAAAATCATATTAGCCGAATTGTTTATACTAAATTGTCAAAGAAAGGTTCACCTGATCCATGTCAAGCTTCAATTTTTCTGGTGAAGGAAAAGATGAGTCCAACTTTGACACAAAGCAAACCTTACGAACTGGATCACGAAGAACTGATAAAGCCTGTGGAAAAAGGAGCAATTTCACAATATTAGCATAAATGACTTGTCGCAAGGGAAACGGCGAATTTCGTTTCCCGTTAGGACCCTCAACCTCAATGCACGAATAACAATAATAATAATAATAATAATAATAATAATAATAATAATAATAATAATAATAATAATTAACCACATACACCTAGGATTCAAGTTTGTATGAAAAGTGCTCAATAAAGTTTTGTATTATTATTAAATTAATAATAATAATAATAATAATAATAATAATAATAATAATAATAATAATAATAAAACAAAGAATGAAAACTGCAATCAAAACTAGAAATTTGGAAAGTTGAAAGAATTTGCAAGCTGCTCAAGCAAATTGACAGTCAACACTGGAACACTGCGCTGAAATTACAACGTTACGTGGAAAGTAACAGTCGGCTTTTCGTCCTGTTTGGGTCGAAATTCTGGTTTGTATGAGATTTTCTACAAGACATCCATGGTTAAAAGTGAAAATTCTCACCCAGGATTCAAAAAAATCGCTTAATGAACTTAAATCGGTAAAATAACCACACCAGAAGCAAACAACATACGTGTGTATTGAGCATTGAGAATTTCACTTTAAGCTACTTCCATGGATGTCTTGTAGAAAATCCCATACAAACCTTTTTAATTCGACGCCATTTCGTGTTGTTTGTGTGGTTTACAGAGAGTTTGGAGTGCTTGTGAATAATCTCATAAACACCCAGTGAAAGCCGGCCTCATCACACTTTTTAAAAGTGAGCTACAGGCCCGACGAAAGTTTAAAAGAAAAGCATAATTGACTTGGACACAAAATTGGTAGTATCATACTTTTTGTACTTATTCGGTGAGCAGCATCTCAGTTAAAACTTTCATGCCTTCTAACTCCGGGTTGATTTTGCCATTGATCGCTGAACGAGCATTTCATCAGTTGAGTATACAATGGAAGCTCGATTTAATGAACCTATATATAACGAAGTCCTCGCAATAACAAACGATTTTCTACAAACCGAAGACCGAAGAATGTATTTTCCGCCATTTTGGAATAAGGTGTATGGAACAATGAAATCCTCGTTATAAACTGAAGAATACAATCCAGAGCCCAAACGTAAAATTTACCTCGATAACGGATAAATGTCAACATGTGACGAAAGATGTTAATGCGAAACAGACCAGCAAGGATGAAACTTCTTTAATCCTGTGACACGAGGGCAACAGCTCATTACAGCTGTATACATACTGATACATATGACAGCGCTACACAATTTAATTTTGCCATTTGACAAGACCGGTTCAAAGGAAAATGAATTTCTACGCTCGCTTTTTTCAATGGAGGATACATTCTTACGGATGACAATAAAAAGACGGAGGCAATCCTCGCCGAAAGAATTTTTTCATTAAGATTCCTGATGAGAAGATTTACTACAGTGTTAATGTACAGTGTTAAAAAAGTTGTTACGCAACATTTCGTTACCATGATCATACCGTGGTTTGTACAGATCTGTACTGGGACAATAGCTTCTCATAGTTAAAGAACGCATTTTGTTCAGACCCGGAAATGCTGGGAAGTGCAAAAACACATTATTTAAAATTAATTATTAATTAAAACGAATATTTTGGTTGTTTTTCCGAAAATTCGTTAAATCGAGGGGCGTTTTCCATTTGCAAAAAATGGAAATTTCCGATCGGGAGAGGTTTTCGATATGACGAATCCTCGATATAACGAACAAATTTTCCCAGTTTCTTGGCACTTCGTTAAAATGAGGTTCCACTGTAAACTGACAGGATCTTTTCAATAGTGCCGACCGAGAAATTACAAGCTTTATCTGTTTTTGTAAGCAAGTTTGGTGGTTGATATCTCCTTCTGGAGGCTATTAAAATGGAGAAATTAGACTGTTAGTGTATGAATTCGTGTATAAATTACCGACGTGAAGTCGTTCATGACTTCCGCCGCATCCACGTCATTGTGTTGGGGAACTCGAAACACTTCCGTTTGCTCGTCCACATCAAGTTCCACTTCCTCTTTGAAGCTTGTTTCGTTTTCAACAATATTGAAAGCATACTTTTCAACCTATGATGGGAAAGAAAACATCAGATAAGAGAATTGTTTTGGGTCATTTATTCATTAGAAAAAATTCCTCCTCATAGACCATCTGAAGCTAAGAATAAAAAGACAAATAAAACCAGGGCCTCCCCCAAGTAACTGATGAAGCTTCTCTAGAACCGAAACGCGTCACTTTTTTTGAAATGGGGAGAGGAGTGGTCTTAGTTTTTCATTTAAATTATCCAAGATTACACTTCGGGATACAAAATGGTTTAAATCAGTGCTAAAACTGGTGTCTGGATGAACTAATGCCTGAATAACTAATGTCTGCTCCAAAAAAAGTTATCACGACTAGAGAAGTTTTTAATTGAGTATCAAAAGCAATCTGAGATATTAATTTGGCTTTGTATTGCAACTAAACGGTCTGTGACTGGTTTGAAAAAACTCGCGCCGCGAAAAACACGTCCGGACTATGCACAATTTTTCGCGCCCGATCTCGGTTAAAGTTAAAGTTAAGATATTTGTAAATACCTTTTAAGAAAGTAAGAAAGTGAAAACCTAAAAAAGGTGACTAAGTTAGCAACGAACAACATGTTTAAAAGTACTTACTTTGCAGTCCACTCGAAGTCCACCAAAGAAAAGGAAAGCAATCAGAGTAAACAGGATTTTCAGAGCAGGAAAGGCCTACGAGAGAAAGACAAACATTGATATTGGCATAAAAATTCTTCGACTTAGCGGAGAAATAATACAAGATAACTGTGAAGACAATCTCTTCGCGGTGAATTGCATTTCAGCGAGGTCACCGAAATAGATTCGGTGCCAAGGCCATGTTCGGTCCTGAAAATGGAGTATAAAACTATCTAGCACTAGAAAAGATTTATGGCATGTTGATTCTTCGGATTCGCAAGGTTTGTATGTTGTTTCTTAAAAAATTATCTCACAAAGTGGGGGTCACGGACAACCCACGCCCCTGAAAGCCGTACATTTTTTGTCGTTTAAATTAAATATTCCTTTTGCAAACTAACGGTTGGTGTGGCCAGTCGAATACCTACAATATCCTTGTGATAAAAACGACCTTTAATTGAATTTCTAAAATCTCACCTCAAATTTATAGACAGTAGGATTAAGTAGATACCAACTTACCATGTTCCAACAAAAATGCTTCACAGTTTTATCTCTTGACGCGAGGCAGTGTCCGAATATACTGAAAATGGTCATCTTCATGCCTCGCTTTTATTTCTACTGTTTCAGCAATTTGATTGACACCATTTCATTCCGTGTGATTGCTGTTAAAATTTAGTTCACCTGTTGTGCTGAAGGAAGTCAATAAGGAATTCTACACTCTACACTTTCTGCCGTTTCAGCAGCTGGATTGACATAAACTTCCCCGTTCTGTTATCGCTTCATGTCTTGTTTTAGCTAAAGGAAGTTCAGTTAGCGTGTTTTGACCTTTTGAAGTATCAAATGCTTGCTCGTCCTAACATCAAAGCACCCTTTATACTGTTTTCTGTACGTTCTTCTGGAATTTGACCGAGAAAGTTAAGTCAGGAACTTCTGGTTAAGACTTGTAATGTTTTAGTCTTCTAGTAACTCTAACTTCTCTCGTTTTGGAAGACGTTTTCCCATGCAACTGCTTTCATTTCGATGAAGCCAAATACTTTCTTGCTTTTATATTAATCTTAAAAAAACCAACAAAAATATTAGACTTGGGCTCAATGCATCTTCACGAAATGCTCCATCTACATAAGTCGATTTGAGAATAACACAGGGGAAAACTGGCAGTATCTGACGTCACTAACTTTTTCTTCTTTACAAACTTTACACATGTGACAAAAATTGAATAAAAAAGCTTGCGTGCAGACGTCTCGAGACCTTTGAATTAATGCTATACAAAATGATAAAAAATTGCGTTGATCCACAATAATAGAAAAATGCATCAGTTGTGTTTGTTGTACTGTGAGATGGAGTCGATAAAGAGATAAAATATTTTTTTCCGTCATTATCATCATGGAGAGCACAGGTAGAGAGCATAGCAGGGATTTGGTGTGTGCCTATGTACTCAAAGGCGCCCAAAAACCTACATCGAAAGTCACAACATCATAATAATTTGAACGGGATCAGTTTCAAATATTAAGGCCCGTTTACAAAGACGATTTTCGTAATGCAAATATTGTCGCACTTTAATCTCCAACCCAGATATTAACTCACTTCGTAAGAAACATCTGGCCAGTTGCGCTCAGTTCGAAATTGTGATTGGTTAATGAATTGCGTTACCATTTGTGCGCGGATGATATGAACTTTCTCTTTTACGCGAGTGCTGGTAGAAAATATAGCGAATTTAAAAGGCTCTGCAAAAATGCTTTCTTCTTTTGAACGTTTCTCAAATGAATTAGCTACAAAAACAGTTTGTGGTTCAAGCTTGGTAGTACAAGAGTTTGTCAACAACAATGTCTGTGAATAAAAAGATGTGTGAAAATCTTTGCAAATCAGACGCGTACGGCTAGCTTGTACGCGTCAAACAAAGCGCGCCCTCTTTTTCACCAATGTTGACCGCTGGGTTAAGGATTTGAATTAATCACCAAAACATGCATGGCGATTTTTTTCTTGCCCAATTCTACCTCAACATTGTGTTATTGGGCTTTCCTTGTATTTTAAAGAAAGTAGTTTATAAGCTATTTATAACGTTACCCATTCGATTAATGTGCCAGATTTCTGACACATCTGACGCGAGCAAAATGGCTTTTACCAGATGTCCTCTACGAGGGTTGAGAAGGTCTGGGTACGAGATTAGTCGCGCTCGAGTCGCTCGAGATCGCACGAAAATCGCAGAAGTTTCGAACCTCGAACATGTTCGAAACCCTCGCGATATCTCGGTGACAAATGTAAAGTCACCGCCAGTTTACACTTGCGACTTTTATTGGGAGCTCGGGCGTGACAAACGTTGCACTGCAAATCGCATCAAAAATCATGTGTAAACAGGCCTTTGAAGGCGCCCGAAAACGAATAAAAAAAATTCGCGGAAACATTGTCTTCGTTTGCACGTACGCGCAACAAATTTGTGATTTTTCAGGGCCGTACTAGTAACAGAACCGAGACACTTGCCTCGATAAAAATCTTGAATTTATCAATTATTTCATGTTCCTATACGACGCTATGCATTACTAGTATGCAAGTAAATATAAAAAGTGTTTCTGATATTGCCTCGGTAGGATTTTTTGTCTTTTTCGTCTGACTACGGCCCTGCTATTTGATGCAGAATCAAATTTTGTTTTCGACAAGTAAAACCAGATGTTTTCTTGCATGTAAATGGGAATATGTCTTTTCGTTGTTTGTGGAATTATACACACCGGCCACTTTCTGTCGTTTCAGCAGCTGGATTGATAAATGTGTAATCACTTCATGTTTTGTTTTTCCTAAAGAAAGGTTAGTGTAGTTGACCTTCCGTAGTTTCAAACAGATAGTATCATGGTCGCAGAAAAGACAACTGCTCATTTATACTGAACTCCTCATATCAAAGCAAAACTTTGTTTTCGGTACGTTCTTTCAGGAATTTGACCGGAAAAGTATAATTCATGTTTTATTTTTAATAACTTTAATTCATCCCTTAATACATGTTTAGAAGTGTCCCCAGTTGGTTTCAATGAATATTCGCCGATAGAAAACTCGGGCTCGTAGTCTAATTGTCAGATATAAAACAATGGAACCAATCAGATTCGCGGATTTTCAGTAGACTACTAATACCAGGGGCTCATTATTTCGCGATCGGCTAACACCAATGAAATTTTATCGCTGCGCTAGTTTCGGGGGTCACATCTAATTTTGAAACTTTACTGCAAAGTTTCTTACCTATATTTTTCATCTAAAATTCGTATAACCTCAAAATGTTTCAGTAGACTAGGATTTATTTAATATATCATTCTGCAAGAGGCAATTTGCTTAATTAATATCCTATTGCTATGTACATTACCTTATATGATGTTTATTTTGTTTTTTAGACTGAAGATGCGTGCCATAACGGATTGGTCATTATTTATCACCTACTTGTAGGCCGAGAAATGATAGGTCAGAAGATTTTGATTTAAAATTAAGCCGTGTGAAAATATCTTATCCTCCTTCCACCATGCATCGATGGTAATATTTTCATTTAGCCTTAATAGACATCATGATTCCATTTACACACATAATTTAATTTCTGCGTGATCACTGAATCACTCACTGATGGATTCATAAATAGCTTAAAATTTAGTTGACCTGTACTAGTGCTGAAGGAAGTCAATAAGGAATTATGCAGGCTTTAATTAAACAATATGCACTTCCTGGTTGTATAATCATTACACCAAAACATTAACCATAATGGTTTCATGTTTTGGTGAAAAATGTAGCACCTGTTGTGCTGAAGGAAGTCAATTAGGAATTCTACACTCTACACTTTCTGTCGTTTCAGCAGTTGGATTGACATAAACTTCCCGGCCGTGTAATCGCTTCATGTTTTTTTTCGTTAGCGTTTTTTTTTTACCTTTTGATCAAATGCTTGCAGAGAAAGACAATCTGCCCCATATAAGTACTCTTTTATTGACTGAAAGAGTTACTCTTTTGTAACGGCTTAATTCATGTTTCAGTTTTATAATAACTTTAAGGGCCTAATTTCATGGGCCGGGCTGGCTCAGTTTGCCGAGACTGATCTCGGCACATGACAACCGAACCAGCCCGGTTAGCCGGGATCCTGGTATTGCGTATACCGGGCTGATATTTTTCCATGTAATCGCTGCCAGCGGGACAGCGCTTTTTCGCGATTTATTCCACTTCAGGGCAAAATGATTCACCAGTGGAGCGGAGAGTTAATTTATTCTCGCTATTGCGCAGATTTGTTGAGTGCACAACCGAATATACTGTGTAAACTGTTGCTAGCCTGGCTTGTCTTTAATGAAAAATGAAAGTAGTTATTCTAAAAATGTAAAATAGCTAGTTGTCGAGACCGCAACGTCTTGTATATCCCGTGATTACATTACAGCCACAACCACTATTAAGGTCATTCCTCTGAAATAGAACTGACAATAGATTTTCCGCATTCAAACTTTGTCTATTGATCGTTCATCTTAAGGGAACCTAAATTTCAAAATAAAAAAGAGGGGTCCCCGTATTCATTTGGGAGCAGGAGGACTTTGAATCTACCCCATAATTCCTTACAATATCAGCCTCCAGAAAAGTGTCATTTGAACCATTCAGTTAGCGTTTCGCGGGAGCAGAAAAAAATAGGGAGGACGCAAAACATGATATTTACTAATAGAAGCACTGCATCGACTTCAAGAAAAAGTTTACTGTTTGTTTCAGGACAAAGGTACGACAGCGATTCAACTTGTTCCAAACGTATAGTGCTCTTGAGGCCACAAATTTATCTTCACTGGTAGCGGCGAAGTTCACGTTTCCGTTGATTACTTAAATTTCAACAATAGAAATTTGTTTATATTCACTACATAGAAAGGAGGCGTTCACTGGACTCAGAAAAAGAGAAAAAATTGATAGGTCACCGTGCTCGTTTACGAGAAAACGACGATTTTTCTCGCGCATGAGCCAAGCCGGAAAGAAAAAGTAGCCATTTTCTTAATGTGCGCGCGCTGGTACGCGCGCCAATACGCGTAAATTTATGCGCAATGCAAAACAGAGGAATGACCTTAAATTGAACAAAATTCTAACGTTTATTCCTCTTTTAAGTGTTTTCCACAGAAAGATAAATTTAGCTTCTTTATACACTCTAAGATCAATTAAGGTAACGTGGAATAATAAGACTCATTCAGAGTATTTGCTTGCATCCATTGCCAGAAAGGTTTGGAACATTTCAGTGGCGGATCCAGACCTTCACCTAATGGGGGGGGGGGGGGGGGGGGGGTCTTTTGAAGAATTCCAGCAACTCAAAGAAAACGCGCTATTTCCGAAAAAAATAGGGCCCCTCCTGACCCGCCACTGCATTTGGTATTGTTTAATACTTCCAGTTGCTTTTCTTTTAGCAAAACTATGACAACTCAGAAAGTGTTTATTACACAAATCCTCTTTTTGTCCCCCCCCCCCCCCCCTTCCCCATTCAACGTTCAAGATTGCAACTCTGACGTGCATTTTTCTGGCTTTCTTAAGCAAACCTTGCAGATTTTGAATGAGTACATTTTACCTTCCATTACCATTATGGATTAATTTTGTATCATTTTGCGTTAGTAGATTACACTCTTTTTGTAAAAACCTTTTTTATAAGAACGTCGAGGCTGAGATTTATCAAAATTTTAAGAATATGCTCAGAACATACCCCGGAGAACGTCTTTATTTTGCCCATTTGTTTTAATTTTCTGTTAAATGAGCAGTATAAATAAAATGCAAAACTGTAGTCTAACAGTACAATTAACTCAATGCTTAAAAGGAAATTCTCTTAACATTGACAATGTTGTTTTCTTATTGCATGATACACTGTGTAGAACATCACAGTTTGTAGCCCAACTTACACTTATAACATGTGTAACTTAAGAACGTCTTAAGAACGTTTTCAGCCTCAAATCGTGAGAAAAAGAAAGCTCAGCCTCAGCGTCAAAATTAGAAGTTCTTAGATATACCGATATAGAAAAGAGTGCCGGTATTGGTGGCTTTCAGTATCACGCCACGCAAAAGTAAAATAAAAAGCATTGAAGAAAAGCAGTCACGAATTAACACTATTAAATGATTTTTTTTTACATAGCACAACGAAGGCGATCATTACATTACATTGCATTACATTACAAATTGCATTACATAAAATTACACATTTCATTGCATTACACTGCATTGCATTACATTACATTACACATTGCATTAGGGCCAATTCGCACTAGCGGACAAATTTTGTAACAATTGGTAGATTTCATCACTTGTGCAGGCCCGTAGGGTGGATTCTGTTGAGGGGGGTTCTTTCATTTTTTGGGAGGTATTTTTTAGCCGGCGCTAACACGAGCGCCAAAGGCGCGAGCCTCTAGGGGGGTCTGGGGGCATGCCTCCCCAGGAAATTTTGCAAATTTAGGTTCTCTCAAGTGCCATTTCCTGCATTTTGACATCATTTCTGAAGTGGGATGCATTTTCATTCAATATTAGCTCTTCCGAAAGTAATTATCATTCTAAAAAAAGTTCTGAAATGTTCCGAAATGAGTGTGTGCATTTAGACAGTTTTCAAAACACCAATATTAAAATTACATGCAGGGTGGATGAGTGGACAAGAAATTGAAAGGATGATGAATGATGATGAATTATCTGACATCAATTAACCAATCCAAATGATAAGAACTTCTCATTATGGAGCCAAAATGTTGGGGCTTTCTCCGATAATCTTGGCAAGGAAGGTAGTCGTCCGTGTAATCGACCGGTCACAGTCTTTTGATTGTTTTGTGTATATTTTTTTTTATCTCTTCAACTTCCCAAAAATGCCGCCTTCAAAAATTTTAGGGGGTTCGTTCGAACCCCTCGAACCCCCCCACCCTACGGGCCTGCTTGTGTGTCACTTGTTACAGTAAACAAGTGCAAATACGTTTTTTGAGACCTAGAACTTGTCCAACAATTCAGGAAAACAAAGAAGCAGTTGTCTTTTGATTGGTCCGCATTGCACGCGCGATACATTTTGTCAAACAATCGCAAAAACAAGTGCGAACGACTTGTTGGACAAGGGCAAATTTTGTCAAAACGGACAAATCTTCAAAGGGGCCGATGTCCTGCCTCAAGGCAGGAAAAGTCACGACAAGTCACATTCCAACGCCCCTCGTAATGCTAGATAACAATACGTTGTTGATTGGCTATTGTGTTTGGTCTGGATTGTACTAAAAAACAACAAGCGAAATTTTTCCACGATAGGCGGCAAAACACGTTTGTGTGCCGAGGTGAGGTCGTGGAAGGATGGTAATACCGGGTTGGAACAAAAGAATGCGGAGGGAACCAGTTTGCGCCGATAAATGGAGGGGAAAAGAAATAGTTTTTTGCGACATTTTCCCCGCACGAGCACAAAAACATCAGTACACGCGCACTTCAAATGCAAATCGTTTTAAAATTTTTCACCACGTGAACCTGCCTGATTATTTGATGTTTGCACAAGACGACCGTGCCGAGAAATGTACAAGGATGCGAGAAGCACGTGCAGAGCTATTGTACTAATAATTACACCTTTTGTTTTCTTCAAAATGTCTCTGACTTGTTGCGACAATTTTGTTTTTGTCAAAAATGTTATGACATTTAAAACTTGTCCGCTAGTGCGAATTGGCCCATTACATTACAGGTTACGTTACATTACATTAAATTACATTACAGAGGGGGCACGAATGTGGCGGCCTGAAATCAATGAAAACATCTAGAATTAACAAGAAGGAGTACAGCAAAGACCAAGGTAATTAACATAATGAGCAATCTTATAGCACTTAAAGTCATAAATAAATCGATAAGCGCCCCTATGAAAGCATATAGCAATGTAGTAACAATATATTCTGTCATATTTACATTGATATTTAACGTTAATGTGACCAACTTTTCTCAAACAGAGTTCCAGCTTTACGCGGTCGTAATGCGCACACAACTTGTATACTATACTCATATGGTGCCGCTTGCTACGCACCCGACCTATAAAAACAATATATTTAACAATTAGACTACGAATCCGAGTTTTCTATAAGCGAGAAGAGATTGCAGTACAAAAGTTATAATTTTATTTCCTTTTAAACCGAAAATCAAGAATGCGCGCGCGACGGTGTTCTCCAAGAGCTCAGGCCGGATCAAGTTTCGCATAAAATTTACGGTCATAAATATTTTAGATATATTTATGGTGATGGTGTCTGGAATTGATGCCACACCGTGCGTTCGTGGCCAGAATTAGTCAGGGTTTGAATCCGCCTGTGGAATCTTTATTTCTCGATTTTCTGCTCTTTTTTCTTTTTCACACCGACATTAAAGTGCCTATGAAATGAAAAATCAAGCTATTAAAAAATAAGATCATTTAAAAGGCCTTTCAAAGCAAAGAAGTATGGCGTTTTTCTTTTTCTGATATCTTCTTTCCTCCCAGAGATATTCAGGTTTCTTATAATATGCAAATTAGGTGCTGATGACGTCACAGGGTGTGAAGTTTAAGGCTCAAAAAACAAAATTAAGAATATCTCTGGTAATAATTGGACAATCTACTTTAAACTTGCCAAGCTTGTTGCACCCAAACAAATACACCAGCCGGTGTATATTTTGATGTTGCTATGGCAACACACTCGGGTCCAGATCTCTGTCATGCAGAAATGATAATTCCTGTATTTGATCTTCAACAAAGATTGTCTGCTTCTTTTAGTTTGATTAGGAGACCTAGTGTAGTGCAAGCGTTGTATATTTTTCAAAAAGAGCTAAGGATTTTGCCCTGTAAGGTGAAAAATGGTTAAATTTGAATTAAAGAGGAAAGAGACTGGAACCAAGACTATTGCCATGGCAACATTAAATTATGCACCATGTCATGTATTATATGGGGTTAAATGCCCATGCAAAGTTTCCATTGCATTGCTTCATTTTTTCCAGAGATATGCTTGGTTTTGTGTTTTGACCCTCACAAACACAACTTGTGACGTCATCAGTACCTAATTTGCATATTAGAAGAAACTTGAATATCTCTGGCAGGAAAAAAGATATCGCCAAAAGAAAAACGCCACCCTTCTTTGCTTTGAAAGGCCTTTTCAATAAGCTTATTTTTTAATGGCTTCATTTTTCATTTCATAGGCACTTTAAAAAAATGCATGCCTGCAAAATGCAGACAGAAACTGAAGCCGCATCCACCACATGAGCAAATTTTATGTGAAAACTTTTCTGTTCATGAGAAAATATGCCCGAATTCACTTTTATGTCACAAATGCATTTACTAAAAAACTTGCGCCCAATTTTTATGTGGAAATAAAAATTGCCACGTGCCAGTTTACTGGTGTGCGTGACTCGTCACAGAAAATTTGACTTATATTCAGAGCTTGGCAGTGGTTTCCAGGCCTCTTTAGATGTCTCCGCTGTTCAAAGTCATTTCTAGCGCGTATGGAAACGAGTTTTTAACATTGCATTTGTCGCGTCGTGTACATTAGCAAATATATTCAGGAATATATTTGTCGCAGAAAAATTGTCACATAAAATTTGCTCGTGTAGACCCGGCTTGAAAGGAAACTTCAACTATAAAACATTGATCCAAGCTCAGCGCGCGGTCACGAGAAGCATACGAGGTGTCTGGCATTAGGTTTAAACGCGGCCTGGGACGCCCTAGACAGGTTCCTTGCTACATATCTAAGGCAGAGCAAATAGCTATGACGAAATTTTACTGAGGTTGTATTTTTTTTATCTTACCAGCGGCCTGGCGCAGTGATGTGTTCAACATGTCCAGAGGCATTTCTTCTATTTTGATTTCGTAGATTGGGAAAGTGTCACAGAACTTTAAAATCTTCTGAGACAGGGCCGATCGCTTTGCAAAACCAACCACTTTCCACTCGTTATTCTTGATCACTTCGTTGGGTATCGAGGATTGCCTCGACGCCTGGAGTATTAGGAAGAAACATTAATTCCAACAAGATAACTTTTTTTAAAAATAAGTTAAGTGACAGTGCTGTCAATGCTTTGGCGTTTGGTCACAATATCTACGAATTCTTCATTTGGTCGATGATAGCTAAATCAGTAAACTAAACAAATTGTTCCTACCAGAGGTATTTACTGGCTCAAAGTGCATGTAGTATGTAATCGAAACATCTTCGCATTGTCCACAGGAAGAGTCGTCTTCGGGAACCAATTACTGACAAGCGCACGAATGATCACGAATGACTTTCGAACAATATTTTGAATGTCCAGAAGATGGTCAGAAGTGTACAGAAAAGTTTTCTATTCATGTCTATTGGAACAAACGCGAAAAATCATCTGTATAACGTAGGAAATATTGTTAGGAATTGTAGATCTTCATACTGAATTGCCAACGAAGCTTACCTGATCCATGTCAAGCTTCAATTTTTCTGGTGAAGGAAAAGATGAGTCCAACTTTGACACATAGCAAACCTTATGAACTCGATCACGACGAACTGATAAAACCTGTGGAGACAATAAAATGGAGTTAACAATGAGCATATGTATGAGTATGCTTTGTATATGAAGTAATCATGATAACCAATAAAGCGCGTAACTGAACTAGTCTCCTTTGATTCTCAGCCGTTTTAGGGACATCCCAAAACAAAACAAGGCCCTAAGAATTACCGCCTCATATCCAACAAAAGCAAATTAATTAATCGGTTTTAGTAAATTCTCCACTACCTTAGCCTTAAAAAAGGTTTCCGAAAATTATGGCAAAAGGCATTGGTTGATGAAAAGATCAAGAATTTATATGACCTTTTACAGAATTAACTTCTCAACCCGAAAAAATACATTAATTGCGTTCAGGAGGAAACTTAGCTCAGAACCGACAAAATTCACTGAAGTAAAGTACAAGAAAACTACCAATAGCTGTACAAATGGAGAGAAAGAGGATTGATCAGCGAACCCAAGATAATTTCAATAGGCCGTAAGTTTTTTTTAGCAAACAACCAGTGAAGTACATTTGAACTACTTTTTCCAGATATAAAATCACTTTCAAAACTTATTTTAACTTATTTTTACTATTACGATCACAATTGGAAGTGGAACGACAAGACTCGATATAACGAAAGTACACGAATCAGACTATCTTTGGACAAAAATAGTGTTTAAATTCATTTGTTGTGCAATAAAACGCGATGAACACAAAGTGGCCGTGAACTGCCCTTTATTGGTTTACCCACCCACCCCTCCCCCACCAACAAAAAACTTCGGGCAACCATTGGCTTTTCAAAATGCCCACGAAACGGACCGCTGCGTTTACATCTAGGAAATATTCCACGTCCGGTCCTCTCACTCAATCACTAAGGACACAGTTTATACTAGAGTGGGCGGCCATACACAGGGCACCTTCTTTTTGGAGATGAAAGAAACAAGCAAAGTAAAATTCCTTGGGCGTGATTAGCAACTGATAATGAATTGACTCATACGTTACCGCAGTGAAGTCGTTCATGATTTCTATCGCATCCTGATGATTGTGTTGAGGAACTCGGATCACTTCTGTTTGTTCGTCCACATCCAATTCCACTTGTTCATTGAAGCTTGTTCCGTTTTCAACAACATTGAAAGCATACTTTTCAACCTGTGATGAGAGAGAAAATATCAGATAGCGTTGTTGTCTTTTGTTATTTATTCATCCAAATAAATACAGACCCCATTGACAACATCATTGACAAAGTGAACTGGTACGATATTTGTCAGAATAAAAAGAAAATCACGAATCCGAGCTAAAACAGTGAAACCAAAACGCGCCATTTTTCATCTTTAAAATGGGAGATCAGGAGCCATAATCAGGTACGAAGACCGTAAGCGTGTGTCATTTGTAGTATGGGAGTTGTCCCTGTGATATTGGACAATTTTTTTTTATTTTTTGAACAATTTGCCCAATCGCGTGTGGCAAACGCGCGTACTGCCACGAGGATTTTTGCAAGGGTGTCGCCTGGAGAAAAATAAACAAAATGGCGTCCAAAATTACCTTAAATATATGAGTGAAGCAAACATTGGATTTTTTCATCAGGTCTCTGTTCTGTATTCACGTCAAGGCCTCCTCGAGCCTTTCTTTGAAAGTGACCACGAAAATGAGGATGATTCAAGTGATTTCGACAAAATGAAAAATGACATTTCGTCGTTTATTTTATCACTTATGTTATTTTAGTATTAGCTTTCAGTGTTTAGGCCTTTTGTTCCATTTATAGCATCTTGTTATAGCATTTTTTACATTTCATGTTGTAAGGTTTCTTAATATTTTTAATTTCAAATTTTAACGTCATTTTTCTATTTTCAGCCGTTACCTATTACTTAAGCCTTGACATGTTTACGTGTATACGTATATATTTTTAAAATTGTAACGTTTCATCTTTAGAGTCATTCTCTTTACGACCCTGAAGAAGGAAGGCCGTGCCTTCCGAAATAGTCGGCCTTGCATTTTATCTTCAAAGCACGGATGTCCAATATCAAAGATGTAGGGTGGCGTTAACCTAAACGTTATACAAAATGATTAACCAAGGTCGACTGGAAACCAAGCACTTCAGTGTGCATGCGGTTAGTTCTACTCTGGTTTGCTTGCGATTAGCTATCATTTCTTGGTGAGGGTAGCACAATATGCAGAGATGGGTTCCAATCTCCCAGCGGTTTTCTGATTTTGGAGTAACGAACGGCTCCCGCGCCCGCGGACCGTGCCGCTAGCAATAATGACCAGGAAAAAAATGATCAGGAAAAATTAAATGCATGGTTCTCCTATTTTTATGAATGCATGATTCTCCTTTTCCTATGGTTATGGGGCTTCGCTATATACACGATAAACTGAATCGCGCTTTTTCGCGCTTGTTTCTGGTTACGTTTGCAATACTACAATACCTTCTAAGGAAGCGAATACCCTACAAAATGTTAAAGTGACTCATGCAGGCACAAATAATTTTAAAGTCCGTACTTTGCAATCCACTTGAATTCCGCAAAAGAAAGAGAAGACAATGTTGATGAACAGGAATTTAACAACAGGAAATGCCTACAAGAGAAAAGGAACCATTGTTACGACATTAAAATTCTCCTGACATGGCGGGGGAATATGATATCTGTGAAGACAATCTACGAGGTCCCCGACAAACTGTCCTCAGTTATTTAATTTTTGAATTTCTAAAATCTCACCTCAAGTTCTCTTCCCCCCCCCCCCCCCCCCCTCATTTAAATTTTTAGACTGTAGTTTCAGGAAGGTGCCAACTTACCATGTTCTAGCAAAAATGCTTCACAGTTTTATCTCTTGACGCAAGGATATGTCCGAATATACTTAAAATGGTCATCTTCATGTCTCACTTTTATTTCTACTGTTTCGGCAATTTGATTGACATCAGTTTATTTCCGTGTGATCGCTGTTAAAGTTTAGTTCACCGGTTGTGCTGAAGGAACTCAATAAGGAATTATTACACTCTACACTTTCTGCCGTTTCAGCAGCTGGATTGACATAAACTTCCCGGTTCTAGCTGTAATCGTTTCATGATTTGAATTTGTTGAACGCTCTGTTTAATTTAATCATCCACATCATGGAAACTTATGCCAAATGATTAAAAAAATAATTACCCAATAATGACAAAAGTTGAAGCACTGTCTACGGTTCCTGCGGCTGGCCAAGGCTGGAAAATTAATTGAGCTTAGAGCCGATCAAGTTCACTGACGTGAAGGATAAAAGACCATTAAACTGTTGAAGGTTTAGTTAGCGTTTTTTGACCTTTTGAACTTCTCTCCGTTTTGTTGAGAAGTATCCCCAATTTATCTTGATAAAGCTATATACTTTCTTGCCTTTATTTCTCTCTTGACTTGAAAAACCCATTCGCCGACCACGTGACTAGAGAGGTAGAACTGTATTACATGTATCGTGGTGTGATTTAGGAGACGCTCGATTGTAACAAGAACAAGTATTTACAGGAGAGGGTGAATTAGCTTATGACAAGAGAGCTTGTTAGATTCATTGCGGTTTTAGTTGCGCGTTAGCGGTAAAACAGATAACGGAGTAGAACCTTGTTTCGAAAAGTAGATGGGGGTCATACTTTGTATCGTCACGCATTCTCTCACAGTGCCTCTCTCCATCCAGCCCTGGTCGTGGTCATTAAAGTATCCCACGCAGCAGTTGTTTGGCTCGTCGCGCAATCTTTCCTTTCCAACGAATTGCGTGACGAGCCAAAAGCACGCCCGCGTGACAAAATACTTTACACTAGTTCACAACGCCACTTTCCACCCAGGTGAACTAATGGATAATTGGTTATTAAATCAATTAATGCTCACGGTAGCGCTAATTGTGTATATGTGAATTCTACGAAATAAGAACTCGTTATAGATTTTAGGCTAAAACAGGTTTTTATATAAAGGGGGTATAAATGAAAATTTCCGCCTAACAGGTTCTTAAGTTTTAGGCTCTTGTATGCAGGTTTTTACTGTACTCCCAGTTGCCATGAAAACCAGGAAAGGCTCCGGCAAGTTGGGGCACTTAAATCTGATGCAGACCTTGTGTTTCTACAAGTTGGAAAGTGTTGCCCAAGTTGAAAGTAGTAACTAAATAAATAACTCATGGTGTCATTGGTTAGATTATAATACAGAGGCCATTTAAATCTTGTTCATTTTATTTCATTAACTCAAGCCTCAGCTTGTGTATCCTTGTTAGAATAAGAATCTTTTCAGAGTCTTGAAGTATTCTGCATCAACAAAGTCTTTCATTTCGTCTATCGTGACCCAGATGTGATCAAAATGGTCTTCATGTAGTCTGACACAACCTGTCACATAGTTAACTTTGTAGAAAAACACCTAAAAGATGTTGAGAGAACGTGTTAAAAACTACATCACAAAATTTTGAGAGTCAGGTTCTGTTATAACATCGAAGTTCTTTGTGTGAGAGAGGCAAGATGGATGAACTCAGGAAGGAGATGATTTTCCACAGAACACACAATGTATTTTAGTCTGAAGTGTCTGCCGTCTTCTCTTCCTTAGTTACCCCCCTCTGGAGGGTAAGGAAGAGAAGATGGCTGACACTTCAGACTACATGCAAAACCCAGCCTTATGTGGGAACACACATGAAGAGGATTAAATGGGTAAGTTCATTCCTAGGATCAGTTTCCAAAAAAACGGTTTGCACCCCTGCCTTGTCTGAATAATACCTGCACATATATACATGTTACAGGGTAATCGAGTGGCTATTCATGCACTTATAATATTGATCTGCAAATCACTAACAAATCAAAACATTTTTGATAATCATGCAACTGGATAATTGTTTTATCATTCTATGAATAATTTTATTTTTGTCAAGAAGGAATTTTTAATGGGTCTCTGAAAACTTTGGAAAACAAGCTGCCATTTTTGTCAGCAGTTGGGTACTCCTCAGAAGTGGACAGATCTACGAATGAGCAGAATATATTAGCAGCAAAATCACGGTAATTTGCATGAGCAGACCTTTATTTGCAGACCACATGGGGGCTCTCAGCCAATATAAAAAAAAGAAAAATGCATCAAATTATAACACAGGATGTTTGTACCCGTTTAATGTTATTTTAGCCTGTGTACAACCGTCCCGCGGCACTGCATTGTGTTCTTGGGCAAGACACTTAACTCTCAGAGTGTCTCTCTCCACCCATGTGTATAAATGGGTACCTGTGAATTCACTGCTGGAGGTAACCCTGTGATGGACTAGCATCCCATCCAGGGGGGGAGTAGAAATACTCCTAGTCGCTTCCTGCTACGGAAACTGGGATAAGCTCCGTCCCGCTCACTTGTACACAGGCTACGTTATTTGGGCTCCACTGAGTGAAGTTGGATAAGAATAGAAACAGCACTTGCCTTGTTACTTGTGTTCTTGTACTTTTTCATCACAGCAATTGGTGCATTGCTAAGAAACTGAACCTCTAAATCTGTGCCGCAAGTTTCACTTAGACCTCTTGATGCAACCTAGAAAATACAAATTTATCAAAAAGCTGGTTCTGGTTTTTAAAAGTCTGTGCATGAAATCTTGGCGTGCGACCATTTAAATGAAAGCTATTGAGCAGTACTTTCACGTGGTACTGTTTATTATGCAGTACAAGGTGGTTCTAACTTTTAAGTTGTTGGATGAAACCCTAGTGTGTGACCATTCAAATGAAAGCTATTGAGCAGTACGTTCATGTGGCACTGTTTATTACGCTGTACAAGGTGGTTCTAACTTTTGAGTTGCTGGATGAAACCCTAGTGAGTGAGTTCAAATAAAAGCTATTGAGCAGCACTTTCATGTGGTACTGCTTATTATGCTGTACAAGGTGGTTCTAACTTTTAAGTCTGTGAATGAAACCCTAGTGTGTGACCATTCAAATGAGAGCTATTGAGCAGTACTTTCATGTGGTACTGTTTATTATGCTGTACAAGGTGGTTCTAACTTTTAAGTCTCTGAATGAAACCCTAATGTGTGACCATTCAAATGAAAGCGTTTGAGCAGACAGATTTCATTTAAATTTGTACTCAGCCTGTTGAAGTGTGTCACCAGTGTCCATAACTTCTGCATGTGGTATGTACCTCCCAAGTTACAGCATCTTTTTGTCTTCTCACCAACAAAATCAAGGTTTCTTGCAGTTTGCGATGTAATGATTTAAGCTAGGTTGTTAAGTTTGTCTGCTTCTGTCTCGCTGCTTCCTGGCTCATACCTTCTCAATTCCTCTTCTTGCTCCTCTTCGAATTGCTGAGGACATTACAGCATACATGTAAAAGTAATCATCCTGATTGCTTATTTTATACACTAACTGTATCATACCAAAAAAGGCCAGATTTCATGCTCAATGGCCCTTCCAGGGGAACGAGTATCCTGGGTATGAGGGTAAAGGTGTATTAAAATCATTCTTGTACCCTGAGTCTTTGTTCCCCTTGACCAGCAGTCGGGAAATGGGCATCCCTGAAGAGATCAGATTTGAAGTCCAAAAATATCAGACTTCCAGCTAAATAGTGCATGCTTTCAAAAGCATGGCTCAACAATAAACTCCTTGGAACTTTATTTCTGGCAATTTCTACTGTTTTGTAAACCAATCGAAATCAATCCTGCAATAGAACTTTCAAAAGTCGCTTGTTGAATCAAGCTTGCACGGTAAGGAACAAAGACTTGAGGTACAAGACTGTATTAAGCAAGCTCTACAAGCTCTACAACAGGGGCTTACATTTTGTATAAGCGGAAGAATTTAAATTGGGCTATAACTAAAATTAATAAGCCCACCCAGGGCTGTCACTAAGGGTCAGGGCCGGGGAATTTTCCCAGCTACTACAAGTTTGAGCACCGGCTACTTTGAAACAAAACCAAGTACTTTTCTTACTTTTCCTGTCTACTTGAAAAATTGGTGACAACCCTGCCCATCAGCTTATTATTGGAAGGATTTTGGCATCGAAATGGGAGGAAGGCCTATTTTCTTGGGGAAGGGGTATATGTAGGTCTTACTTTCAACATTTTACGGTACACATCTACCTTTCTATCAGCCTCCGATATTGTTATTTCAATACTTTCGTCATCATCATCTTTATGCTTTTCTTTCCGTTCCAGAATTTCTTTCCACTGGACCTCATCTTCTGATAGTACACTGTTTTCAAATTCCAGCTGATCTTGAAGTTCTTCATACCGTTTCTCTAATTCTGATTTTTCCTTTGTTATGACTGGCAAGCGCTGTACACAGACGCCACTGAAAATTCTTGAACTCCTCGGCTTTGGTTGAGCAGAGCTGTAATTTCTTTTGTTTACGAGGTCTTCAGTATACATCCTGAAACATTTTGGTAAAGCGGTAATGCAATTGTAGAGGTGGTGAATGGTCTTTCAAAAAAATGTGTCTCGCAAAATGTTAGCCAAATTCCAGGGGTCTCATCATCTCGTATTCCTATGGGGGGCATTTTTGGAGTCTCAATTTCTTTTCCAATGCTAAGGAAGTCTCGGGCTCACAGAAAAAAATATCAGTCTTGCCGTCTCACAAAGTCTTACATTTATAACACATGTAGTATATTTTCCACATATATTTAATTTTTGACATTTTCAAAATGCACTTCACAATAATACAACTGAGCATGTAATATCATTACCTTACATCTAGTACACTTATAAGACCATTTTGATATTCTCATATATACCAACTCTCCCGGATTATCCGGGAATCTCCCAGATACAGAATGAATTTCCTGGTCTCCCCTATGGGTCACCAAATATCCCAGATAAAAATGAGCTCTATTTTTGAACCCTGTTTTGATGATGGAGGATTGACGCAAATAGGCAGTCTCCCAGGTTTCAATTTGTTTTGGTTGGCATCTCTGTATATTCTCATACCTTTTTTTATATTTCAAGCATACAAACAGTCACACTGCTTGTATGGGCCCCCAATAAAAATAATGAGGGGGAGGGGAGGGTGGGATCATAACTAAACAATCTACTACCTAACCTTGCAAGCCTAAATCATTATTAGGGGGTCATTTTTATAAATAGGAGACATCTATATGCAAAAGAAAATAAACTTTTAATGCTACAGTAAGTGTATATATAGTCTGCAAACGCAGATCGATTTCTTTTCGGCGGCGTGCAAGGTTAATATCGTTCTGCGTTTGCAGACTTCTCAAGACCACTTCCAGATCTCTTATGTCTGGAAAATACATTATAAAAGAGGATTTATTGCATCCAGTCAGCGTTTTTAGAAGTGACCTGCTTCACACAGCTTGTTTAACTGTCCATGGCAACCAGTTCCTTCCTTGTCAACAGAGATTGTGGTTGCCACTCAGGCCCGTAGCCAGGATTTTGCATGGGTGTGGTTACAAAGCAGATTGAAAACTTTTAAGGTTATATCCGGTTTAAGTTTTCATAAACCATTATTTCAAAATGCACCAATATATAAGTCCGTCAAAATTAGGCCATTCCCGAGTTGCCTTTTGCCTCATTTTCAAAACGAGTCCTATCATGCGAAACCATTCAAATGAACATCAGTTTGATTTGCATGAAAATGGTCGTGCAGGTGAAACTATGAATGGTTTCACACGAAAACTCATTTTAAAACAGAGGCAAAAGGTAACTTAGCCTGCGAACGCAGACGTATTTCCGGCTGTCGCTTTTCTCCGCCGAAAACTAACGTCTGCGAACTCGAGCCAGAAAACGATTTCCGTGACGTCAAAATTCTAAGCCAATCACAGTTAGGCTTAGAAAATCCTAGAACCGCCACGCGTGTAGCCTGCGAGAGCATCGCACAATCGCGTGGCAAATAACAATATGACACTGCGCTGGGGAAAGTCTGTAAAGTGTTTAATTTGAAAAGTCAAATCAGGTAAATGCATTAAAGTACATGATTCAAAAGAGATGAAAGACATATTTGTGAATCTATCGAATGGATTTGGAAAATCAGTTATTTTCCAAGCATTACCTGAGAGGAAATAGTATTTAGTGTAGCATTGTGATCGATCGTCGTTTCGCCGCTCGTTAGTTAGATGAATGGCCAGGTCAGCCCATTATCGTCGCTTGCGCTGAATAGCGCTGTGATACATTGAAAATAGCGAATATTGAAAACAGCTGCTATTCGTTCATGTACGGATCATGTACCAGAGGCTTGGAAAGGTGAGATAAAATACAACAACAACAATTTATTGACTGAGGTATTTCCATAAAAATACATGGCATTACTTACTTGCACTTCACTGTTAAACCTGGAGGAAGATATCAAATGAAAATCATAATACTATGAGTCTCGTGAGATTCGCCTTTACGCTGCGGTGTAGATGTAAACATAATTTGATCTATCACTGAAACCTGCGAAGGTTTTCATTCCTTGGACCAAATCTTTGAGTCTTAATGCAGCAAAAAAAGGCACTAGAAACGTTTAAGGGTTTAGAACTCCCCAAAACATCGGACTCAAACAAAACGACGCTTGTCGCAACCGTATTATGTAATTTCTCTGAAGGTGAAGATCCCGGGTGAAGATGAGACGCATCTGGTCGATTGCCGCCTCCTGCGTGTTGCTGGAATCTTTTTGCCAATCTATTGACGCAAAATCAGACATGATCACCGTCAAATTCTCTTCGGATTTCTTTCCCAATTTCGTCGAAATTTTGAAGGGCGTTCTTTAATGCCCGGGTTTAATCGCACACGTCGCTTGAAACACTTCAGTTTGTCAACAGATGGTCAGCTTTTCACAGCCCACGTTGCATGATTTATCAATGAAGGTATGCACTAAAACACTTTAACCGAGTACATTAACCTTCTCCTTTGCAACTGAAAATGTTCTTCTGCAAAGAATCAACTTTCACGGCCATCAAAAACCTTTCGTGTTTCATTCAACTTCGCATAGCAGCTTGCCTGTTTCCGCCGACAGCTATGTCGCGAGGGAGCCGCGTGGTGTTCACTCGTGTCTTATTCTAACGCGTAATCTGATTGGCCAAAGAGAAAACAAAAGATTCAACGTCACGGAAATCGTTTTCGCAGACGTTAGTTTTCGGCGGAGACAAGCGACAGCCGGAAATACGTCTGCGTTCGCAGGCTAAAGGTAACTCGGAAATGGCCTATTCGCTGAGCAATATAAGTAGATATGTTTATAATTTATTTTAAATTATGTATGTCTGTTACATGCATGTACAGTCTTTGAAAATTAAATCTTGCTTATTTTATTATTTAAGTTGTGTTGATGTGATGTAGACTTCGGGAATTTCTAGCCATGTATTGAAGCACTCGAAATAAATTTTAACTATTTTTATAAATGTTACTGAATGTGATTTTACCCAAGTTGGACAACAAAGCACACCTTTTCTAGTTTTGCAGTGTAAACCGTTGCACTATAAATGCCGTTGCACTATAAATGCTGAACTGAAAAATCAAGTTTTTGAAGTCCACTTTTCCTGCATTCTGAGAGTCATTTTAATCCTCCCTCTCAGATTAAATGGACCTTTGTGGCGCGTGAGGAAGTGCAGACGCGTACGCACCCATCAAACACCCCCTGCCTACGGCCCTGTGTTTACAAACAAACGTTATTCTGCAAACGTATTTAGAAGTAAGCCGGCAATAAGGCATCGAATATAGCTTGTAGCGTTGAACTTGGTAGGTTTCCTCTTATTATAGCTATTAATCAGAAAAATAATTAATTACGCCTTATATCTTCATGCAAAGTAAGGAAAATGATTCTATTGTTAAACAAATCTTTTTCATGTTATCAGATCTCCATCACAACGATAAGTGTTAAGTTTCTACACTAATATTATGAGGATGTCTGAATTTTATAATTTGCCTGCTACTTTCTTGACTGAGGCACTGGGTGTCCAGTTCCTATTTTTTCCTATCTTTTCCTATTTTTTGAGCATATTCCCATTTTCTCCTATTTTTTAGATGAAACCTCCTATTTTTCCTATTTTTTAGGTGGTAAGGCCAAAATGTGTTACAAAATTAAAAATGGAATCATACTTTTGTATGCTTTAGAAATAGATTTAATGCAAAGCTGGCTGCAGAATGACTTGGGTGCTCTAAATTAACAAAAATATATCAGGTCCAACCACTGCTTGGGGTTGACACCCGGTTGACAGCCCTGCATGACTCCCTAGTGCATGCTTTAGCCTTTTTAAGCGATGACGTCATATAATGACGTCATCGGTTAATGCTGTAAAGCGAAAAAGCGATGGAATTTATGGAATTTTTGGTGTTACGGTGTGAGCGCGATTACTCCCTGAATTGAACCGAAGAGCATTGGGAACTAGGTGCATGGTTTGTGTTCTTGTTCTTGTCGTCGTGCGAGTGGACGGATGGGATCTGTTGCCTGTTGCAATCGACCGATCTTTCTAGAACCGAATAGAATTTGGAACTAACTTCAGGGATAAACGTCAGTAGAAAAGAATTCAAGTAAAACTCAACAAGAAATCACGGCGTAGAACTCAAAGCAAAATACTCCCGGGCAGTTAGAAAGGACTGATTCTATGTATAAACGAAAGACATAAATTATATTTGATGTGTTTTATTAGGTTTAGTAAACTGAAATCTTTACATTTTTTAAAAGAAAAGGGCTAAACATTTTCAAGACAGCGTTTGACCTTGTATCGTATGTCGTCAGTATCGGATGTCGCGCTACAAGATAACACAGCTTTTGTCAAACAGTCATTCAACACAGAAGTTGTTCAGGAATAAACGTCAGTAGAAAAGAAATCATGTTTAACTCAACAAGAAAGCACTGCATAGAACTTAAAGCAAAATACTCCCGGGCAGTTAGAAAGGACTAATTCTAAGTATAAGTGAAAGAGACTAATTATATTTGATGTGTTTTATAACATTTAGTAAACAGAAATCTTTAATTTTTTTTAAAACAAAAGGGCTCAACAATTTCAAGACAGCGTTTGACCTTGTATCATATGTCGTCAGTATCAGATATCTCCCTGCAACATAACGCAACTTTTGTCGAACAATACATACATACATACATACATACATACATACATACATACATACATACATACATACATACATACATACATACATACATACATACATACATACATACATACATACATACATACATACATACATACATACATACATACATACATACATACATACATACATACATGATTTATTTGATAAAGCAGGTTACAGAATTGGCAATACGTTAAGTCCTGATGTGGACCTGCACTATCTAATAATAAATTACAATATGATCCTACATTACATGATCCGAAATTTATTTACAATAGCTGAATAAATAATGATAGGTAAAATAGATGAATTAATAACAATATACAGTAAAAATAAATAAATAAATTAATTTAAAACATTTGAAGTCCAGAGATTTGTTAGAAACGCAGCAGGACGCTTTAGTGAAACTGATAGATTTTAAGAGACTCTTATTTGCCTTAAGTTTTTTCTTGAAAGAATCAAGGTTAGAGCAAGACTTGATGTCATCGGGAAGGAAATTCCAAGATAATGCAGCACGATGTTTAAAAGAAGATCTTCCTACTTCTGTTCTTGGTCTATCAACCTCAACATTTAAGGATCAATCATTCAACACAGAAGTTGTCAGCTATTTTTATTAACTTTCTTGAAATTTTCTGTCAAATTTCCTGAAAATTCTTTAAGACCCCTTGTGAAACGTCATCGCTTCTGCATGCATTGCGTGCCGTTTATTCAGTTATAGTTTGGCTCTTACAAGTATATCTTTGAACAATCTCCCTCTTTTGTACGAAATGAGGGGCGGATCATGGTTGGTTTTGTGAAAAAGGCAAGATTTGTTTGCATGTTTTCCTTTTGGTTTGTTTGGCAGCTAGCTTCCTGTCTTCAAAATTCACTTCAGTTATAGTCCGTTCTCTAACAAATGTGATTTGAAGTTTTCAATTTTCTCTTTTAATATTTCTTTGCAAGAGTTCATTCTGAGAGCCTCGCCTTTAGTTTAAGACAGCCTTTTTTAACTCCTGGTGGGTGAGACAAACTAAAATTTGTATATTGGAACATCTGAGTAGGCTTATAGATTTTGGTATCCAGCAATGTAATTTCTGTGATGGAAGTTTCAGCTGTAAATTTGATCATGGGGTGGTGATTGTTTACTTGTTCAATTAACTGCATTATGTCTTCTTAAATGAAGATGATATCAAAGGCGACTGCCATTTTTGTGCCCATATGGCTGTACCATGTGTTTGTAGGTAGTTTTTTTTTCCAGCAAAGTGGAATAAGGTTTCTTGTAGAATTAGTCTTAGTGCTTGTTAAAGAAGCCATGTAGAGATAGGAAGTTCATTCATAAAGGATGTTACGTATGCTTTGCATACTGTGTAAATTCCTTCTTGTGGTACATTTGTATAGAGGCTCGTTATGTCCATTGAAACAATATTAGTATTGCGGCTGTTGGGACTTTCGTTTTCTCTGTGCAATGAATGAAGTCAATGGTGAGGCTGTACAATTTTGGAATGCGAGCCATGTTTCGTGTTTGACCATATGGTTTGACAAAGCCATTGATTAGTCATTTCATCTTTGTGATTCTCCTGGTAGAGATCTTTGATACATTGCTGAGCTCTTAGGTTTGTCTCAACTTTTATAGTGGTGGATTGGAATAGCAGAAGGGGTGTAGGGAGGCTATCTTTGTCCATCAAAGTGCTATTGATTCTCCTATTTTTCTCCTATTTTTTAGACAAAGTTTCCTATTTTTTCCTATCTTTTCAATCCTAAAATTCCTATTTTCCTTTTTTTTAGCTGAACTATGTCACTGGACACCCTGCTGAGGATAAGATCAAACACTATGAGTCCAATGCAACAAAAGTATATTTTACATCAGAGGCGGATCCAGGGGAGGGGTGATGGGGGTTGCAACCCCCCCTTTGGGCAAAATTTTTTAGTTATTTTTTTTTTATTCTTCCTGAAAAATAATTGAATAAAATTGTTTTTTGCATTAAAGGTTACTACAATAGTGTACAACCCCCCCTTTAAAAAATTCCTGGATCCGCCCCTGTACATTGGCAACATACTATTCAACACTCTTCAAAACTGGAATGTCCCTGGAATTCTATAACTCTTTTAAGAACGAATATACACCTTCTCATTATTTGCACCTTACAGGGAAGTTAAACAACAGGAAAGAATAAGTGAAAGTTAGAATAGGTAATCACAAACTAATGACTGAAATTGGCAGATATGCTCAAATCCCAAGGATAGACTCTGTCCTACTTGTGGATCTGATTAAATTGAAGATGAAAAATCTGATCAAATTGAGATGAAATGCACTTACTTCTACACTGCCCCAAATACTAAATTTTTAAAGAAAAATTTAACAGGAAAATAGAATATCACGTAGTACCGAATATCAAAAAATTACCTCCTACAGAAGCCGCCAAAGAATTAATGAATTCTACAAATTATTTTGTTTATAATGTTCAATTGACAAAATTTATTTTAACTTGCTTAGATTTACGTAATACTCTTTTATCAAATCAAACTGATATAAGGTAATTGCTTTTTCTTTGTTACATAATTACGATTATTATAAGTCTCGTTTATATATATGCAGGACTGGGAGTGGCTGTATCGATATAAACGGTTAATGCACTGTGCCACGTATTGGCCAGGATTGTAGCTGTTCTATTAACAAGAAGGAGAACAGCAAAAGGCAGGGTAATTATAATAATGATAAACAGAGCATTCATAATCATAGCTGTGTGGAAGAGGGCCCCGATGAATGCATTTCGTAACCCAGTGACAATACCGGTACAGGGGGCGAATTTTGCATTGATAATTAATGTTGGCATGACCAACTTTTTTCAAGCAGCCCACCAGCGTTCCGTAGTCGTATGAATGGGAGCACAATGAGATTTGCATCTTTCTCATATGGTGCCGCTTTCTACGCACGTGACCTGAAAAATAATTACAACAATTAGGATTGAACAAGTTGGCTGATTGTTCAGTAGGCTCGAACTAGTGATTAATTTTACTCGTGAGTCATTAGTGACGCATCAGCTAGATAAACCGGATCACCTTTCAAAACCACGTGCGTTGCAAAAGAGTACAGTACGAACTTGCGTTTGTTGTTTAACTGTTCAGGCTATGAAAGAGGACAATCACCGGGAGGGGGATACTTCCATATATGGCCTATATAGGTATGTGCCACAGGGTAGGGTATGGTTTTTGAGGTTCTTCGTCCTTAAATAGGGTATTATTTTTGCTCCTTTTGTATTCCTGGTGTGGTCCTTAGGCACAACCCACCCCATCCCTTTCTAAGTTGTTGCTTATAATGCATCAGTCAATTCCAGTATTGCCCATCCCCCCCCCCCACCCCTGGGCTAACCCCACCCCCGGGCTAAGCCCCGGGCAATTCCCCGGGGTGGGGACACATGAGCCTGCCCAATGCCCTGGGGTGGGGACGGAGGAAAAGAGTAAATGCCCCGCCCCCAGGATCGTTCGTCTATCAACACAGTAGTTTATAAATGCAAGGGCGAAATTTCAAGTGTGATTCTGTTTCTTTTTATTTTGTTTTGAACAGTTGAAGTTTTTTAATCCTGAATATTTGGTACTATAATCCATCAAATATTTTTCGCGAGCGCGATTGGTCTAAACACGTCACGTGATGCAGTTAAAACCGGGGAATATTTAACAATTATCCTGCGAAATCGCGCGGAATATCGCCTGATACTTAGCCGACGAGGCCGTAGGCCAAGTTGGCTAAAATCAGACGATATTCCGCAAGATTGAGCAGGATAATTGTTTTATTATTCAACAAATTGTCAACGAAACGCTTTTTGTAGCGAGAATAACTGTGGTTGTACAGCGCTTTGCAAGATTTCGGACAAATCTTGGCGATCTACGTATATCGCAGGATATCAGAAACCCATAAGGGTTGAAACATGTAACTCCCTATGATTCGTATTGTACAAAGCGTTTGAACAATCTTGTTTGGTTAAATAGAGTTAAATTTGGTTAAATTTCTCTGTTTCATCGTCATTTAATGGTCCGGAGAACTTCACTTGGATACTCATGATGAATTTCTTTAGTTTCTGTGAGTAATTCACGGCGTTTAGGTCGGAATTCAAGTGACTTACCGCAAAAGCGAAAATTTTCTTGCGTGTGTCGTTACGTGTGTAAATCATTCGCGTACAAGCTCCTTGTGTTTCCAAATATGGTGCTTGGCAAACTGAATGTTCGAACGCTGTGAACGTGCGTTATATGTTTCAACTCTTTATGAGTTTCTGAGGATATATTTTACAGATAACAATGGCTTTCTGACCATATATGGGCATCGCGCGAGCTTGTTGAATAATAACAGATGATATTCCCCAGTTTTCAAACTTTGCGATTTACGTTTGCACGTTTCGTTTTTATCCCGAGTAAAGTGTTAAAATGAATAAAACTAAACACTTTGAAAAGACTAATAATAGTTTGAGCGCTGACAGAATTTCTTTGAAGTTTAAAAGCTTTGAGAAAAGGTCTCCCAAAATGCGGCCTTGTAAAAAAATATTTGAAGGATAATAAACACAATAGCCTCCATTTGACTTCAAAAATATGCACAGATATTTGTCCTTGGACATTATGTGTTCCTCGAAGCTCACAGTTTTCCTTGAGCTTCGCTCTCGGAAAACTGTTCGCTTCTCGCACCAGATAATGTCCGCGGACAAATATCCGTGCATATTTTCGCGCCAAATGGAGGCTAAAGACAATCCATCTAAACATGTTTAATATTTAATAAACAAAAGTATTGTTTACAAGGCCAAAATGTTATAAAATTTAAAAAGAATAAATTTAAAAAAAGTTAATAAACAATTGTGATTGTTTGTAGAAATCAAATAACTTTAAAACTCTATTTCAATGTTTGTTTAATCAATAAGTAAATAAACAAATCTAGATATTTTAAGTTTAAAAGTGGCAACAAGAGGTAACAAAGCAAGGGACTCGTCCTGGATCCTTCCATCCACAAAAATGTGCACTTCAGTTCGAGTTTCATTTTCATTGAATGCGTAATGAAATAGTCGAAATATATATCACTAAAATCACCACGTTGGTTGTTTTCGCTGAAGTCGTTGCCTTTATTTAATAGGCTAACGTGAATGAAGAATATCTAGAATAAAGTAAACATACCTTTAAAAACGTCGACCAGCTTGTCTAAGCCGTGACAAACTAACCAATCTTCCACAAACTGTATGTCTTTACCGATGAAATCCTCCATTATGGCACTTTAGCTCACTTTCGCAAACCACGTGTCAAATGCCCGGGGGTTGACGGCCCCGGAGTGTGCAAATGCCCAGTCCCGGGCCGCTCTAAAAATGCAAATACCCCTTCCCCGGGAATGACAACACGAGCAAACGCTCCACGGTTGCCCGGGGGGATGGGTACTGCTGGAATTGACTGATGCATAACGGGGAAACGAAATGTCATTATTAATTAAAAACAGCTAAATGACCCTCTTTGTTGCTCCTCGTTTCCGTGGTCTTCTCAAGATCTCAGGCAGGATCAAGTTTCGCATAAAATATTCCGTCGTATATATTTACATGTTTTATGAAGGTTGACGTTACCTGGCCAACTGATCATGGACGACTCCATTGACCAGGGTTTGAATCCGTCTGGGAATCTTATTTTCTCGATTTCTTTCTCTTTTTTTACATCGACTTTACAAATACTGCCCGTAAAATGGGGACAGAAACTATAAGAGGAACGGCCGCCGCCCCTTTCCGCGTGAAGCAAAGGAAATGGAGACGTCTGCACGCAGGCTACCGTTCCTCTTTAGTACGTGAAGCGTACGAAGTGCCCGTCTGGTCTGGGCTACTAGTCTCGAACGCGGCCAAGATGTACCTTGCAATTAGAAATGTAACTGAGATAATGTATTATGTTTTCTTACCGGAAACCGGGCGCAGTGATGTGTTAAAACTGTCCGACGGGATTTCTTCTATTTTGATTTCGTAGAGTGGAAAAATGCCGCAGAATTTCAAAATCTTCTGAGATAAGGTCCATCGATCTGCAAAACCCACCACTTTCCACTCATAACTCTTGGCCACTTCATTGAGTGCTGTGGATTGCCTTGACGCCTGTGGTATTTTAGGAAGAAACATTAATTCCAACAAAGATTGATTTAAAGTACTGGCGATGCTTGAAGTTTTTTGCCGCAGACGAAATAGAAGTACCGCATCCTAGCTATGTGCCGCGGAATAGGGTATAGTTTTTGAGGTCCCCGTCCTTAAATAGGGTGTAATTTTTTTTTTGTAATTTTTTTTATTTTTAAAACATTCTCCTGGTAATTACAACATTTTGCACGTTTACATTACATTAAACTACTTACAATATTTAATATTTAATACACGACATCACTTATAACCAAAAAAATAATTTCGTTTCATTACTTAAGAAATAGAAAACGTGTATCGTGTTTCTATCGAGTTTTAGAATATAGCCACTGTATACACGCAATGGAATTCTAGCGGGCATTATTTTTTTTAGAACATAGCTAAAAACTATAGAAGCCCGGTACCCCGGATGCAACTTTTGCTGCGTTACGAATTCAAAAACATGGCGGCAACAATCTTTTAAAGTTGTCATTTTATTTCCTTAATTATGGCCGCTAAAAACAGTTCACCTGAATTACGTTTCGGTGACTGGGAAGATGAACTGGACGAGTTGTTGAGCATTGAGTGCCAGGAAGGCGGCCGCTTTGCAAACTTTTTTTTTTTTTTCTTGCAAGACACTGATTTAAACAAAATTGTTACGAAATGGTACTCTAAGAGCACAAAAGCAAACACAAAACGGGCTGCAAAGGTTTTTCAAGGTAAGTACAGCGATATAGAAATTCACTTTCGACTGCAAAACAGCATTAAAATGGATTTGATTGCTGTCGTCAGGTTTCTTGGCGTAGTGTTTGTTCATTCAGATCAGCACGCGCGCGCAAAAGTGTTTTTTTTTTTTAATTATTTGCATTTCTATGCTATATTCTAAACCCACTAGAAGATGGTTTTCCTATGTCCTATAAGAAAATAATGCACTTTTGAGGTCTAGAAAAGCAGCTGAATGCCCTCGCCTAACGGCTCGGGCATCCACTAGCAGCTTTTCTAGACCTCAAGCGTGCATTATTTTCTTATAGAACATGGAAAACCATCTTCTAGTAGGTCAATAGAAACACGATTTTCAACCAATCAGCGCGCGCATTTTCTTGGGACTGTTTTCTAATTATAATTACAATTATAGGAAAAAACATTATGTAAAGAAATAAACAAAACGTTACAATACAATGCTAATTCAGGTTAAAATGGTTATTATTAACATTTCACACTTTCAAGAACGCACACATACACACGTTACATCACAACACACGATTGACTCTGATGGATTCAGACCTGATGCGTAAAGCTAATATGTAATACACCTGTATGTCATTGTGTTCCCAGTGTGATCCTTAAATTGGGTACCTAAATTCTATCAGCTAAAATGTCAATGCGTAAACGCCCAGCTAAACGAAAAAATGGTCTGTTAAAACTGAACTATCCCGTCAAGTATATATTTATAAAGATTATGGTTTTTCTGTGCGCGGTTAGCCGTTATTTGGGTCGCCACACAAAGTTTCTCCACACCTTGAGCAGGGTGCCTTTTTTCGGGTTTGGGCCTCATATAAAAAGGGTTTTCTTTATCCTTAAATTAAATAGAGTAAGGGTTAACAGGTTTTTAACACACCCCTAACCGCCATCTCCCTCCCCCCCACTCCCCCCACTGGACTAGAGGAAGATTTTTCCACAGGATGTTTCGGGAAACAATTACAATAGCACGATTTTCTAACAATATTTTTGAATATCTGGAAAATGGTGGGAACTCTTTAGAAAGGTTTTCTACTGGAACAAGAGCGAAAGAATCATCTGTATTCCATAAGAAATATTGCTGGGAATTGGTTACACTGAATTTGTCAACGAAGCTCACCTGATCCATGTCAAGCTTCATTTTTCCTGGTGAAGGAAAAGATGAGTCCAACTTTGACACATAGCAGACCTTTCGAGCTGAATCACGACGAACTGATAAATCCTGTGGAGATTAATAGTTATCCCACCAGTTTAAGTGGCGTTAATAATTAACAAGTATTCCATGACAGGGCCGCCGTAGCTAGCATGAGGCAAGACGAGGCATTTGCCCAGGAAAAAATTGGAAAAATGCCATGGAAAATGCTTAAAATAACATTTCTGAGCCTCTAGATTTCAATTTTTTTTTGGGGGCGGGCATGCACCCAGAGCCCCCTATCGGCTCACGCCTTTGGCGCTCGAAACTTCCAACAATTTAAATTGCAAAAATACAAAGGTGGCTCTGAAACCGCAGAGGAATTTTTTTAACTTTGCAAAAAGTTTTATCTTAACATGCCAATCATTATTCAATATTGAAAAATGGGGGTCCATGGATTCGTTTTTGAGTTATAAGCACTTAAAGGGAAAATGAAGGGTGTTTTTAACAGGTTAAGCTGTTGCTATAGTAACAAGTGACGTCATGAAAATGACTACAACTTATTCAGCAATGATTAGACATTTGTTTGATAACATTATTGTAGTAGCAACTGATAAAGATGTGCAGTACTGGCCCATCAAAGTTTAAAAGCTGAAAAGTGCTGGAAACCGTTGCGAGCCTCCTTAAGTCTCAGACATGATTGGCCGGTTACGCCTATCTCTTTTCGGAGGTAGAAGAGTAACAATCATAAAAACTAAATTTCTTTTAGTGTTATCAACAACTGATAGTAAATTCACTTATAAGTTACCGCAATGAAGTCGTTCATGATTTCCACTGCATCCTCATCATTGTGTCGAGGAACTCGAATTACTTCCGTTTGGTCGTCTACATCAACCTCTACTTCCTCTTTGAAGCTTGTTCCGTTTCCAACAATATTGAAAGCGTACTTTTCAACCTGTGAACAGAAAAACTATCAGGTTAAGACTAGAATTGTGGACTTTTGTTATTTATGTATCAGAATAAACAACAAGACCGACCACCTACTCCCCGCCCCAGACAAACTGAAGCAACGATCTTTGTCAGAATAGAAGAGAAATGAGCCCTTTTCCCTCTCCGCAGATCGATAACTTCGCGCTTAAACCAAAATATGCCATTGTCCATCTTTAAAATGAGGGAAGGGGTGGTCCAGTGTTTGTATAAGCACGATGAGCCGAACCTCTTGTCTCTAACGACGAAAAGTTTTTAATAAGCATCGAAAGAGTTCTGGAATTGCTTTGGCTTTCTTTGCGTTATTGCCCTCTGTGATCTACAGGCTTATCCGATCCTTTTGTTTACAATGAGACAAGCGCCCGACATAAATGACCCCTCATAAATCGAACATTTTTATTCTGCTCCCCGTGTAAACTCGCTCCAGGTTACGCACTCAACCAATCAGATGTAAACAATAACGCGCTTCCGATTTACGTTTTTTTCCAGGTCCTCAAGTTAAAGTAATTTTAAAATACCTTTTATAGTACCCCACAAAAACTGAATGAGTGAGTCAGACACAAATTATTCAAAAGTACTTACTTTGCAATCCACTTGAAGTCCACAGAAGAAAAGGAAAACAATCAAGGTGAACAGGATTTTTACAACAACGGGAAATGCCTACAAGAGAAAGGTAAGCATATACATGGGTATAAAAATTCTCCTTAATGTGATATTTGTAAAATAAAGAAAATCTCGTCGCGTTTATATACGTTACAGCGACATCGGGGATAAGCCGTACCGCGGCGCCCTGGTCTCTTTCGCGTCGCAATTATTTTTTGTCGATCGTCAGTTTTAATTTCACCATCGCTTTGCAAAGGTACAGCCACTGTGTTAAAACGAAAACCTGTAATCTCCTTTTGATTAAAACGACTTCTTTGCTATCCTTTAACAGTTGAATTTCTAAGATCTCACCTAAAATTCTCTTCCTCCCTAGCTGAAATTATTAGACAGCAAATTCACGAAGTTGCAACTTACCATGTTCCAGCGAAAATGTTTCGCAGTTATATCTCTTGACGCGAGGCAGTGTCCGAATCTACTGAAAATGGTCATCTTCATGCCTCGCTTTTATTTCTACTGTTTCAGCAATGTGATTGACATCATTTCATTTCCGTGTGACCGCTGTTAAAATTTAGTTTGCCTCTTGTGCTGAAGGAAGTCAATATAAATGATTTCATGTTTCGGTGTAAATATTTATTAGTTTACCTGTTCTGCTGAAGGAAGCCAATGACTAATTATACACTCTATACTTTCAGCCATTTTAGCAGTTGGTTTGAAATAAACTTCCCGGTTGCGTAATCGCTTCATGTTTTGTATTTCTGAAGAAAGTTCAGTTAGCGTTTTTTGACCTTTGAAGTATTAAAAAAAAAGCTTCCGAAGAAAGACGATCTGCTCATTACCGAAGTCTCCATCCCGGGCCCGGGGTCTCCATATCGAAGCACTCTTTCAATTGTTTTCTGTACGTTTTTTCAATAAATTGACGGAAATTGGTTCATGTTTTTGTCTTCTAATAACTCTAACTCCGTTTTGTATGGCAGTTTCCCACTTTCTTGCCCCCCGGCTTTATTTCTATCTCAAAAAATAATTTTAGGCTTTAAATACTTCATTTACACGCTCTAAAAAATCGGCACGTCAGTTGTGGAAACACGCCTAAACTATTTCGGCACGGCACTACCCATTAACACAACCAAAAAGAGAAGCTTCGTTCCTGCTGGGAGCGGTTCCAATTTTTACATGGAGACCGTTATTTTCCATCTGTTTTACCCCAAGAAATGACAAAACAAACAAACAAACAAACAAATAACGTTTGGCTGTCATGCTTTTAGTACAAAACGTGACTTTCATCGACAAGGAAGGCGTTGTCGGTGATTCAACATGATAATACATGATGTAACCTGGATGTAATTTAAGATACTGTATATACTTTTATATTTTAAGTAATAGAAGACATTTACTTTTACTATTACTCAAGTACGAAACAAATCGACATCTGGAAAAAGTTTGTGAACGGTCAGAAGGGAGAGATCGAGCGGGAGCTTCCTTGGTGGCATTCTCGTAGCCCAGAGATTCTCATGTTTGTGCTTTTGTCGCCGACCACGTGACTTAAGATGTACGTATTATTATAGTGGTGTCAGTAAGGAGGAGTTCGACTATAATAAGAATAGGTATTCATCGGGGGGAGGGTGATTTAGCTAATGACAAGAGAGCTTGTTAGATTCTTTACATTTTTAGTCGCGCGTTAACGTAAAGCATAACGGAGTAGGACCTTGTTTCGAAAAGTAAAAGCGGGTCAAATCTGCTCTTTGCAACCCTTTTTGCTGGAAAGCGAAGCCAGTAGCCTGCGCAGCACTAGCGATGGTAGTGATAGTTCCTGTCGCAGCACAAATGCGCAAAAAAATTTGCCGTGTTTGTACCAAACATGCACACAAGCAATATTGCACTGATATTTTACATCGCTACGTTGCAAGGGGTGGACTCCGGAACAAGCGATCTTTGCTTGAGCCCTGGTCGTGGTCATTGAAGCATCCCACGCGGCCGTTCTTTGGCTCGTCACGCAACCTCTCCATTCCAACGAATTGCGTGACGAGCCAAAAGCATGTCTGCGTGATAAATTACTCTAGCTCACAGTGCCTCTCTCTACCCAGGTGAACAAATGGATAATTGGGAATTAAATTAATGCTGACGGGTAACGCTAATTATGTATATATGAAATCTACGAAATAAGAACTTGTTTTAGATTTTAGGCTAAAACAGGTTCTTATGTAACGGGGGTATAAATGGAAATTTCAGCCTAACAGGTTCTTAAATTTTAGGTTCTTCTATGCAGGTTTTTACTGTACTCCCAGTTGCTATGTAAACAAGGATAGGCTCCGGCAAGATGGGGCACTTTAATCTGACGCAGACCTTTTGTTACTAGAAGTTGGAAGAAGTGTTGCCAAAGTTGAAAGTAGTAACTAAATGAAAAACTCATGGTGTCAATGGTTAAATTATACAGCGGCCATTCAACTCTTGTTCATTTTATTTCATTAACTCAAGCTTCAGCTTGTTTATCCTTGTTAGAATAAGAATTTTTTCAGAGTCTTGAAGTATTCTGCATCAACAAAGTCTCTCATTTCGTCTATCGTGACCCAGACGTGGTCAAAATAGTCTTCATGTAGTCTGATACATCCTGTCACATAGTTAACTTTGTAGAAAAACACCTAAAGGTGGCCAAGAGATCGTAGTTAAAACGAAATCAATAAATAAATGAACAAATTTCTTGCTCCAAAAAAGGGGAGTACTTATTAGAGAGGGGATGGGTGCGGAGGAGATGGGTGCGTTTTGCATTGTACAATACAAATATTTTTAACAATTATTGGTCAGGGTTAAAAAAATATCATGATTTGTCAGTGGTTTGCAGGCCAATTTTTTACCAAAGCTGAAGGCCGAGACGAATAATTGATCTTTAAGTCACTGACAAATCATGATATTTTGTGATAATCATGTAATGATATCTGTTTTGTCATTCCTAATCCATGACTGAGTTTTTGGTTTTCACATAGAAAAACATTTCAAATCTTCTCTGACTTAAAATGAGCCTACCATTTTTTCTCAGAGGTGAACACAACTGTGCATGAGCAGAAAATTATTTGCAGCAAAATCACTCTCGTCGCCAATGTACATGATTGAGCAGACCATTATTTGTAGGCATTTATTTGCAGATCATGCGGTAGGCTCTTAGCCAATGAAAAGGAAGTAAAATGCATCATAATAACTCAAGAAGTTTGAACTTGTTTTTCATCTGTTATTTGCTCTTGAGTGGAGTTGAATAATAATAAACAATATTTCTATTAAACTTGCCTTGTTACTTGTGTTCTTGTATTTTTTCATCACAGCAATTGGTGCATTGCTGAGAAACTGAACCTCTAAATCTGTGCCACAAGTTTCACTAAGACCTCTTGATGCAACCTAGAAAAAACAAATTTATCAAAAAGCTGGTTCTAACTTTTAAAGTCTGCATGACATGCTGGTGTGTGGCCATTAAATGTAAGCAATTGAGTGATACCTTTATGTAGAAATTCTTATTATGCTGTGCAAGTTTCTTAGTTTTAAGTCTGTGTGTGAAACCATATATAGTGTGTGACCATTTAAAAGAAAGCTATTGAGCAGTACTTTCATATGGTACTGTTTATTATGCTGTACAAGGTGGTTCTAACTTTTAAGTCTGTAGATGAAGCCCTAGTGTGTGACCATTCAAATGAAAGCTATTGAGCAGTATCTTTATGCAGTACATTTTGTTATAATTTCTGCCAAACAGTTTTAATTTAAATTTGTACACAACCTGCCGAAGTGTGTCACCAGTGTCCATAACTTCTGCATGTGGTACCTCCCAAGTTACAGCATCTTTTTGTCTTCTCACCAATAAAATCAAGGTTTCTTGCAGTTTGCGATGCAATGATTTAAGGTTGTTAAGTTTGTCTGCTTCTGTCTCTCTGCTTCCTGGCTCATACCTTCTCAATTCCTCTTCTTGCTCCTCTTCAAATTGCTGAGGACATTACATCATATATGTAAAAGTAATCACTAACTGTATCATACCAAAAAAGGCCAGATTTTATATTTGCTCAATGTCCCTTCCAGGGAAATGTGTATCCTGGGTATGAGGGTAAAGTTGTATTAAAATCATTCTTGTAACCTGAGTCTTTGTTCCCCTTGACCAGCAGTCGGGAAATGGGCATCCCTGGAAAGATCAGATTTGAAGTCCAAAAATATCAGACTTCCAGCTAAATTGTGCATGCTTTCAAAAGCATGGCCCAACAATGAACTCCTTGGAACTTTACTTCACGCCATTTATACTGCTTTTTAAACCAATCGAAATCAATCCTGCAATAGAACTTTCAAGAGTTGCTTGTTGAATCAAGCTTGTACAGTCAGGAACAAAGACTTGAGGTACAAGACTGTATAAAGCAAGCTCTACAAGCTCTATAACAGGGGCTTACATTTTGTATAAGTGGAAGGATTTACCTTATAAAATTGGGCTATAATTAAAATTAATAAGCCCATCCAGGGCTGTCACTAAGGGTCAGGGCCGGGGAATTCTCCCGGCTACTACAAGTTTGAGCACCGGCTACTTTGAAACAAAACCAAGCACTTTTCTTACTTTTCCTGTCTACTTGAAAAATTGGTGACAACCCTGCCCATCAGCTTATTATTGGAAGGATTTTGGCATCGAAATGGGAGGAAGGCCTATTTTCTTGGGGAAGGGGTATATGTAGGTCTTACTTTCAACATTTTATGGTACACATCTACCTTTCTATCAGCCTCCGATATTGCTATTTCAATACTTTCATCGTCATCATCTTTATGCTTTTCTTTCCGTTCCAGGATTTCTTTCCACTGGACCTCATCTTCTGATAGTGCACTGTGTTCAAATTCCAGCTGATCTTGAAGTTCTTCATACCGTTTCTCTAATTCTGATTTTTCCTTTGTTATGACTGGTAAGCGCTGTACACAGATGCCACTGAAAATCCTTGAACTCCTTGGCTTTGGTTGAGCAGAGCTGTAATTTCTTTTGTTTATGAGGTCAGAGAGTACACATCCTGAAACATTTTGGTAAAGCGGTAATGACAATGCAATTATATACCTGTAGCATATTTTCTACATGTATATTAAACTTTTCGACATTTTCAAATGCACTTTAAAGGTCAAATGAACCAAAATTTCGAATTTTCTTTTTTTTAGGCTAATTTGTTGATTAAGAACCAAATAAACATATTCCGAAGTTTCGAGGGAATTGGACTTTGTAAAACGGAGAAATTTCAAGTTGAAAAATGCTTAGTTTTGGTCTTCATAATCGTAGAGCACTCGGGAAAATTGTCGGGAAATTTTCGGAACATAAAACTGTGACGTCAGTATTGGTGCGCTGTGAAATTGCGGGAAATTCAAAGTCTTTTAGTGATGAAGCTCACAAGAAATACACCATGGTGTTTTGTGCAGCACTAAACTGCTTAAATTATAAGTACGTTTAAGTTTCCAGCAAATTCAAAGCTCAGGAAACAATGGCTTTTGAAAATGAAAAGAAAAGAATTTCAGCCAGAAAAGAACTCTCGCATTTGTGCCGTTCATTTTACCGAAGACTACTTCAGAGAAAATCTGGCAATACGTAGGTTTCTGGGTTTTGATTTCAAGCCGCTAAGACTCCACTTCAAAGAGGATGCTGAGCCGCAGACTATTGTTTTTGTTCGGAAAAGAAATCACGGGGAAGAATTTCTTCCGAAGCACAAAGACCACACTGGCTTTTGCTAAACGAAGGAAGTTAGAGGTATGCATTTTGCACCTTTTTTTATTCTACCTAGAGCTAGATAGAGTATTTGTTATGATTATTAGCACTTTTACTTTGTTAATTTGGCTGGTCATGATCAAGCATTAGAATTTGAGTTCGTTAGTTCAATATCCTCGTCAAATAATTTGCTTCCATGCACGTGCACGTGCTTTTTGACCCGTATAAAATTAAGCTTCAAAATTAATGTTGTATTTATGTTGGGTTTACAACCGTTAATTTCGAGCCCTAAATAACATGTACCGGCTAAATAAATATGGACCAAAAACAGCTAATACAAACAGAACTCACAGTGTCCGCAGGGACAGTGTGTAAACGCTCAGCATTTATTTCAACACTGAATTTTCCTTCGGCTGAAAACGAAACGAATTTATTCATTGAAAGTTTTACCCTGCGTGATGCTTTGCAGTTTCGAATTTGCATTGAGAAATACCCTTTCATTCATGTGTACAAATTTATTTTTGTGTTTTGTGTGACTCTCGAGTACAGAAAAGAAACAGTGAATTCAATCTTAGTTTTTGGCCACATCCTAGGATACCTTCGCGCTGCATACTGATCCAGGTTGCAAGCCGCACACGTCCTGATAAGAATTATGTGCAAATCCAAAAAAACTGCATTTAGATTGGGGTATATAACAAAACTAATTGTTCTATACCAAGCTGAGCAGACTAATGATTTTTATACGCCATCCAGTGTTTGAAAACCTCCTATATCGTACAATGCTTACAATTTTACTCAGTGCTTTGATAATTATTATTTTTTTAAACTGGATTGATATAGTAAAAAATATAACAACCATGTTTAAAAAAAAAGCTTAGACTCTTTCAGAATTACTTAGTCTGACTCAAACTCTCAAACTTTACATTATTCGCTCTTTAAACGATGATCGTCTCTTCGATCTCAAAGCCGTGAAATAAAACTATTACGTCACAAAATTCAAAGCTCGATCCATTCCTTCCATTCCAGTGCGCGGTCATTTTGGAAACGTTTTTGTGAAGTCTTCGGAAATCTTCGTAGTTTTTGCTATAATTTGCGCTTTTAGGCTCAGAAAGCAAAATTTCTCCTTAAGTTTAGTTAATAATGAGTTCTTCTAGCGTTTGGTTGCTTTAAAATCGCTAAAGAAAGAATGTCGAAATTTTGGTTCATTTGACCTTTAAGCTTACTGTTTACGGAGCGATTGCAGTATACCTGGCCCACTTATTTACATGTGTCGGAACGCTTTACGAACGAGGCATAACACAATAGGCACTTTTGTTATTCAATGAGATGCAAGACAGTGGGCCGGGTATTCTGCAATCTAGCCCTGTTTACAATAACACAACTCAGCATGTAATTCTATCACATCACCTACTACTGACAAGATCATTTCGATATTCTCATAACTTTTTTATATTTCAAAAATGCAAACAGTCACACTGCTTGTATCCGTCCCCTTGTGAAAAAATGAGGGGGTGGGGTAGGGTGGAATCATAACTGAAGGACCATAGGTCATACTTCCTTACCTTGAAAGCCTGAATTATTATTTGGGGATCATTCTCATAGATAGGAGACATCTATATGCAGAATAAAGCTTTAATGCTACTGGTCTAGTCTGCGAACGCAGATCGATATCTATTCGGCCGCGTGCAAGTTTACATTATAAAATCGTTCTGTGTTTTATTGGCAGACTTTACGGGCTACTCAAGACCACTTCCAGATTTCTTGCGTAAACCACACTAGTTGCAAACTTCTAGCATAAATTATTCGTTACCTGTTATTTTCACGCTGTCTTTAGCTGAAAGAGGAGAAATTCTAGTGGCAAAACATCCAATAAGCATTCTCGCACATCGAGCTCCCTGCGCCGCCATCTTGAATTTGCTTTGTAACCACGGGAAGAGGGTTGATGCCTGGCGGAAAATCGAGCATCATGGCGCTTCCGACTTTGAAGTGCTTGATATCACGAGAAAATCTCCACCAAATAGGAACATTATTTTTTCTCCACGGTGAAGGATACACCGCCGAGAGCTCGAGAACACTTCTAAACTCTATGTGTAACGGACAATTCAAGTTTGACCACGTACGAGTGATTTTTCCCCAAGCTCCGGACGTAACTTACAAAGTTGCTGCAGGAGGCGAAGAAAAAGGAATGTGGTATGAACGGACGTCGTTTAGCCCCACTGCGTGGGAAAGGATGGATTCGATAAACCATTCATGTACTTTGATAAGCCAGTTGGTTGAAACAGAAAAATCTCGTGGGATTTCACTTGACAAGATGGTCATTGGTGGATTTGGAATGGGGGGAATTATCGCCATGCATACCGCTTACAGGTAAATTAAGATAGTGATAATAATGATAATCAAAATAATAAATTAATAATAATAGTAATAATAATAATAATCCTAATAAGTGAGATAGTTAATAAAGAGGCCGAATCAATTATTGATTTAGCTTCTTTGAGTTCCCTACTCAATTTAGAGTTGCTGTAGGTGGTAGCATTGAATTGTGGAAAAAGATTAAATTTATTTTATTATAAATAGGTTTCATAAACTATAAATGCTGGTGTATACTTGCAAGGTGGAAGGCACTGTGGCATATTGGTTGACATGTGGTGCATGACAAATACAGACTGCAGACCAGCAGACTTCTTAGTATATAAAATTATATCATGTTACCAGTACCATTATTGAGAGCTAACTATAAATAGGCTAACTGGAGTGCTATTCAGTCCAACTGGAGTGCTCAGTATGCAGGCTAACTGCAATGCCAGTCTACAGTCTGCATATTTTTGTTGCACACCTGTTGAAATGTTGGACTCTACCTATTATTCTGATCTGAGGCAAGACAGCACTTTGGGGCGACAGGGGCCATTGCCACATTCACTTGTTACCTGCTAAGCATCAACTGGATATTAAGGTCATACCCCATCTCCCTAATATCCACAAGGGGTTCTTGCTTTCCACCTTAAACTCTTCCCTGCTATATGCCCAGTTGATGTCAAGTGCAAGGCTGCTGCCTAACGGGCGCCCGGTCGCCTGGGGCGCCTAAGTTACGAGTGTGGGCGACTAAATTTTTGTTCAAGGAGCCCGCATGGGCGCCTAGCTAAGCATTGATTTTCCATTCTCATCTAATGACTTCAATTTCCTTGTAACTTTGTTCCACTGGCGTAAGATATATCCCGTTCAAAACAATAAGTGCTTCATTTCAAAACGGAAATACTAAAATTGTCCACAATCGAGATAATTTTCCCGTATAAATACGTAACGTGCCTTTGCAAAATTCAGCAACTTCGAAAACCATTTATTTTCGACTGTTTAGGACTGGGACTGACTCCCAAATATGGAATGAAGAATGAATGGTATTATGGGCCGCTTCACGTTTCGTTCGCTACGTTGATGTTTTGGAGGAGTTTTACAGTGAATTTGAAGTAAACATTTACGGATACAAAAGTGAAATCAATCTCCTGGCCATCCATGCATCAGGTCTGATCATGACAATTTTAATCTGCAAAAGCTTGATACAGAAACCTTTCCAACAAGCCTAAAATAACTTAATGTGCAGAATGTTTTGATGTTGCACTTATGAATTACTGTAATTAAGCTTGTTATTTAACTCAAACTGTTATTTTTTCACTTTTGAGAATGCTTAATTTCATAACAGCAGAAAATATGTGCCTTTTCTGTGACATTCATATCAGCTACCACTTTTTGTGGATCAAGTTTGTTTGTTTGTTCATTCGAACTGTTTCGTGTTTTATCTTGGTCATTGAATCGTGACAACGAGAACTTGAAAATAATAATGTGCTTAAAAACTTTGCTGAGAACAGTTTGAATAGTATGAATTGTTTTTAAAACTACTAAAATCTATTGTATAAGCAACTCATTTGATAAGCCTAGAAACTGTTTTTTTTTTTCACAACTTAATTTTTCTGGTCTATTTTTGACAACTGATTATGAAATGTAGATACATGTAAGATCATAATTTAATTGAAGTGTTTACACAGGTGTTTTGACTTTTTATTACCTTTGCCTTAACCTTCAAATAGACCTGCTAAATTGTAATCTTGGTTCTGTTAAACCTTAATTACTAACAATAATTCAAGTTCTACAATAATTCAGCTTACTTGCTTACTTAGTGAACTTACTGTGTGAAAGAATAATTTTGCTGCTTCATGCTTAGTTGATTTTGCTTCAAAACTTTGGATGTTCAAAACTCCTTTTAAACAGTGTTTTATTTTGTTTTACACATTTTTAACTTACTTTATCCAACATTCATCACAGCACAGTATACTGGTTGGATTTTCAAACTCATTTTAAGCCTATAGAAACTTTCTAATATACCAATCAGTGTAAAAAGGGTTTTATCGAAGGAGAGGCTTGGCTAAATAAACTTTCAAGATAAGAAAGCTAGAATTTCTGACACAACTATTTGAGGGAGGTTACCCTCAGAAGCTCTCAGAACAAAATCTTGTCCGAAGGAGTTTTCTGTTCACGTACAAAGGCTCTACTGACAAAACAAAATGTGTGTGCATGTGGAAGGGGACGGGGGGGAATGGGGGCTGCTCCCCAGGCCCCTCCCCTAGATTTGTTTTTTTTTCTTCTACCCTACCCCCCTCCCCCGAGGATCGATCATGGCATCTTTTAGGCTGGGCTCCTAAAGTAATGGCTTGGGCTCCTAACTTTTGATGTTAGGAGCCCGAAGGGCTCCTTAGAAATTTCCTTAGGCAGCAGCCTTGAAGTGGTTGTACAGAAGGGAACAAAAAAACAGTTTGAGTTAGCAGAGGTACAAGTTAGTGGGGCTGGTGCTGAATTTAAAGTTTCCTGTTATTTATTTATAATGCAACAAGGTTTTATTGTTTCTCACAATCATGAGTATAATTATTTTGGTACACTTTGAAACACTTTCAAGTGCTTGCCAGTATACCAACTGTGACTTTTTTTATCAGTAAACCCTGTTACAAATAAAGATTCAAGATTCTGATAAGTCAATCAGCTGCAGTAGAAAAATAGAGTTTGATTAAAAGGTTTAATTTGAGCCACATTTAAGCCAAGGGAAAATATAATTATTTCCAGTTAGTGGGGACTTTGAGTTAACTGAATTTGAGTTAGCTAATACTAAATGGTTGTAAAAATAGGGCCAAAACCAGAGGAAATTGGAATTTGTTATATTAAGATGCTAGCAAGCTTTAAGGGCAGCCTGTAAATTTGAGTCACATTTAAGCCAAGGAAAATAAAATTATTTCCAGTTAGTGGGGAGTTTGAGTTAACTGAATTTGAGTTAGCTGATACTTAATAGTTGTAAAAATAGGGCCAAAACCAGAATAAATTGGAATTTGTTTGAGTTAGAGGGGAGTTTGAGTAAATCAAGTTTGAGTTAGACTGATTCAACTGTATATAGATGCTGGCAAGCTTCATGGGCAGCCCGAAAACTAATGTTTTGGGGTAATCTGTTGTTAGACCTGTATACCACAAGGTGGGGGGGGGGGGGGGGAGGGGTGGGGAGCAATACAGTGGAAAGTGGGACAAGTTGAGTGTGGACCAAGTGCCACTGACCTACCTTACCTGTAGACCAAAGGTGGGTGGGGAAAGAATTGTTCAAGGGTCATGCAAATAAATCTGTTATCAAACATCCTTTCCCCTCCCAAAATTAAAAAAAAATACCAATATACAGTGTGCTTGAAGAAACCTGAAGTATCTCGGCTTTTGAGCTTGAGTAGTAGTGGAGAGATTCATTGTTGAGATTTGTTGAGAAAGAGGTATGGGATGTTCAAACCAATCACAAAACATAGTAAATCACAACCAAAATACTTTCTACACTCAATTGAAGAGCTCTTGAAAAAACTAATGCTTATTACATGTAAGATCAGATATCCACCATATATTGGTTATGATTTTCTATGTTTTAACTTAATACATGAAGTTAATCAAGGAAATTAATATAACTGTTTACGACATTGGGAATAAAATTTTTGTTTCCAATCCAACCCAGAAAGATTTTTTCAACAACGTTTTTTTCCCCTTCAGTTACAAAAAGAAGAATTAAATATGCTAATTATTTTTAACTATTTCTGTTAATTAACAAATCAAGTGTAAATTGATGTCATGTGTCAAACAAAACTGAAAAGTAACGAGAGCAGAAGAGAAGGTCGTCCAGGGTTTGACATCTCCACTAGCCCAGTAGCCCAAGGCTAGTAAAAATGAGGGTGGGTTAGTAAAATGTTAGCATTTACTAGCCCTCTGGCTAGTAGAAAATGTAAAAGAATTAATATTTAATTCAATTCTTTTAAGTTCATAATTGTTAAAGGGACACAAAGATGTGTATTGGGTAAGTAAACTTCAAAGAACACTAGCCCAGTGGCTACTGACTCAGCTAACCAGAAGTCGAACCCTGTCTTTTACACACATAAAATGCATGGCTGTAAGAAAAATAAATTCATGAATAAATTAAATGTTTTAAATGACATGATATAGCATGACATGGCATCACATTACAAGAGACAATGACACACGATATGATTTGAATATTGCTTTCTGATCTCTTCTTCACAGATTTCTTCCAGAGATTGCAGGTGTTTTTACTCATTCCTCCATCTTATCGCCAAAATCAATTGTGCTTGAGACGATAAGAACAGACCTTAGACTCAATAAAAACAAGAAGTTTCCCACACTGTGGATGTGGCATGGCCGTAAGGATAAAAACTGGTTAAGATGGGCTGCGCACACTGCGGAGTGTTTTATGGACTTGAAAATCCAGACTAATTTCCAAGTAAACTATGCTATGCAAGGACATGAAATTATTCCAGATGAAGTGTCATACTTGAAAGAATGGGTTGAACAAATTATTCCTGATCATAGGAGAAGAATCCAGCAAGACACAAACTAACAACTGTCGCACAATGATTTCATCTTTAGCTATAGTAATTGCCAGCCAAGTATAGCTTACCCGCTTGCTGCAATTTGAAATATAAACAAGACATGTGGGAATAGTGAAGTTCTGGTCTCCTTTCTTATGCAACAGGAGAAGTAGGCTGGTGTAAAAACTTTTGCAAAACCAGAATGTGGTGTGTATGACCGAAGTACGCCCAAAACTAGATCCTGCTTGAGCTGTTGAGAAGACAAAATCATGAGATTGCTACACAAGACCACAGGACTCATGTGACGTCTTACATCAATCTCGCCTGCACTCCTGCCTAAGAGGAGGGTATTTATATCATTGTGTCGTTATCTTTTTACATTGATCATTTCATCTTAAAATGAAAAATCAGAGGAAGAGGTGGTCAAGAAAATATTATTCAATGAGATATTCAAAGCAATGAAACACAATTTACTGCATTACCTTTTCTTACTGCAACAGACACTTAAGTAAATGGAGAAGTCTAAGAATGCGTATGGCTTTTAGCAAAATGCATATGGATTTTGGGGTAAGGTCTGAAAATGCATAAAGAATTTGATGCGTTTTGGTTTGAATTTGGAGAACTGGGCAGCATACGCCCACCCAAAATTTGAAGGAGTACCCCACCCTCAGCCTGGAGGCCTAGAGCATAAGTTTTACGACAATATGGGCCCAAAAACTCTGGTGGGATCAACTTTCATATAGAGTTTACAGTGACACATCATTATACCGTTTACGCATTATTGGTTATGTTAGTGCTAGTGATATATTACATTATTTTTCATATTATCCCCTGTGGGAAGTAGGGGTGGGGAAGTGGTGAGAACACACCTCACACCAATGTGGCCCAGTTTGATTCCCCAACCTGGGGCTCATTTCTCGGAAGCCCCAGAAACTTTTCAGGCCCACCAAGCCATGTTTAGTTTGCTGTTGGTTCTTGTCCTTGCTCTGAGGGTTTTACCGGGTTCTCTGGTTCTCTGTGTCCACATAAATCAATACCAGTACTTGCAAATTCCAATTCCAATTCAGGAATACAACCCAAATCCCAGCAGCACCCCCACCCCCACCACCTCATAAAAAAATGAATGGTCCCTTAAGCGGGTTAAGGTTGGCCACGGGCTAACTCTTTTTACCTTAAGACCCATTAGGATCCTTTGCTGCGGTGCATAGGCGACTCTTAGAATTCCATTAAACTTCAACTTACAGAAACAATATACAAGTATTTTAATAATAGATTCTTTTTTTATTTTTCGGATGATTTTGTTGACCACGTTAATCGATTGAGACTCACTTTTAATATGAGAAGAGTATACGGTTGAAAATGAACTATTTTATTTGGAATAAAGCGTGATCAGGAAACTGCGTGACACCAGGTGCTCGTCACGATTCGATGACGTCGGGGAATAACCCTTTTGTTCCCCCGCGCATCGCGCATAAAATTGGCGCGCCGAGGTGGAAGGGGATCGAAGTTCTACCAGCAATATGGCTGTCTTTCTACATGACTGCCGTTCGCTTCTTTTGTGACATTGCAGGCTTATTTTATAACTTTTGGACAATAGGTAAGACTGAGGTAAGCTTCAAACCCTTTATAATATGCTTACACATGTATTATTACACTCCTGAAGACGAAACTGCAGTGCTATCCACTTATTTCTCGACGGGTTTGAAAGGTTTTATAACCCATAATGGATTTGTGTCGAATCCTACCTAAGTGTGTTCTTTACGAATATAGAAACGGATAAGGAAGAAGCCTTGTTGGTCGAGAATTCAATTACTAGTTATGAAAAGTGTTACAACATATATATGTATGTATGTATGTAACAAATTTTGATAAATTATTCGAAACGTTTATAATTTTAGATTTTCACTTCCGTGAATTTAGGGTATAAAGTCTTACTTTCGTATACAGTTCTATCTTTTCTGCTTATCTCCGTGATAGAATCGTTGTATGTAAAAGTGTTACATGTAAAGCTTACAATGCTCCTTGATTTTGTATTGGACACGTTTAGACAATTACGGCAATATTTCAGATATTTTGTGGCTACATATCGTCTAAACGCCATGTTTCTTCTCGCTTTTCGTTTTGCATGCATGACGCGGTCGATATTTTCTAACAGTGTCTTCATTTTCTTCCTACAGAAATCTGTTGGTTCATGGACTAAAATCATAGACATATGCTTACATATACATACATGCATACCAAAATTTTGTGATGCCCTTGAAAAAACTAGGCCTCGATGTTACAATATCATCAAATAATTTTGCAATATGTTTTTATGTTGCTTTCTGGGCTTATCAATATTTATTGATAATAATGGGAATTTGCAGTGGCATTTCCACAAAGTGACTCGTCATCCACTGTTCCCCAATCAAATAGGAATTTTAAGAAATGTTGGTTTTTGTGGAGAACCCAGAGGACCCACCCCCCCCCCCCCCCCAGAGCAAGGACAAAAGCCGACAACAAAACTCAATCCAAATATGATGCCAGTAGGGGACAAACACTTTCTTCTAGATCTTTCAATTTCTATCCTCTGACAGGGGGATTTTACATCCTGTGGATTGGGTTGTTCCAGAAAAAATCCACACCTCCCTGACGGATGGGATTCTGGAAATTCTCGCGGGAGGGGGCGTAAAAGGCTCTGGAAATCCAGGCGGGAGGGGGGTTGAACTTCAAAAAGTCTTCTGCAGGGGTCATTTCAACCGATAATTCAAGTGCTTCGAACGTTTAGCTCGGTGACACTTCAGCGCTTTCAGACCCTGAAAAAAGTAGAAATATTTTTGTTCATATATTTCTCACCTGACATAAATGATAATCTAAGTTCCTTCACAGGTCCTTGTATAGCAGAAAACGCGAAAACAAGATACAAAATTAAAGAGGAACCCGTCACAACATTGTGGAACGAAGATCGTGAAACACCTGACACATTTCTACTCGCCTGACTGGAGAGAGTGGGTCCGACTTTCAACATGGCTGCCGCTTTTTTGCTCACGTGTTTACGGCTAAACGAGGAGCTGAACAACGCAAAACCATGAGCATTTTGCCTCCTTTTATCGAAACGCTTCCATCTAAAAAGCATATAAGTTTCCACGAAGTTGAAAACGATTCTGGAATTAAATTATCTTGGATAAATCAACGAATTCATCGATCATGCGATCAGCTGATCGAACAGTATGCAAGCTTAAGTGTAAACTCATTTTGAACTTACCACAAACTGTTCGCTCCTTGGAGAAAAAACTTGTGATTTTCCCTTTCATTCCATTTTTTAGATCTTCGACAACTTTTTGCCTTGACCTCTCCTGACTTGCAGAAAATTTTCTCAAGTTGATTGTCAAAACTGGTTCGCACGCGTGTGGCGGGAAGTTCGTGAATTCGTCATTCGATCCTGAAAGACTCATTTGCTTTATTTATTGTTGGCGGAGGAAGGTCATGGAATTTTCAGTTGGAATGACAGCTTCCAGCCAATGTTTTAAATTAAATTTAAGCCTAATAATTTTTTTTCTGGAAATCCAGGCGGGAGGGGGGTCTTTCGTCCTGGAAATCCAGACAGGAGGGGGGGTCTTGTGCTTCAGGAAATCCAGGTGAGAGGGGGGTTAAAAAAGGAGCCCATCCGTTGGGGGGTGTGGATTTTTTCTGGAATAACCCATTGACCCAAAGGCTATGTGAAAATATGCTGGCATACGTGCTGTTTTCTGTTAGACGTCTGAGTAGCTGGAGAGAGTAAGAGGTGTATGCCAAACAAGTTAAAATGCAAAATTCCATGTTGTAAACTGCAAGAAGGACAAATAGTCAAAGAGCTTTTGAATCTTTTCTTTTTCATGTCCAGGATACATTTTATTGCCCTGATTGAGTTTCATTTTTGAAATTTCTTACAAAAAAAAAACACTATTGAAGTTACTTTCATTGTTACTTTAAATGCTGTGCTGATAGCCAACCCACATGCCAAAATAAAACATAGGCACGCTAAGCGTGCAGGAGTTATTTTTTCAATTGATTGGGTGGCTTGGGGTAGAACTGGGTGTTAGTCCTGTTGGGATGGTTTATTTCATGGGTTGAGCTATTTGTGCATGGTTCATGTGCACGGTCCATCGCGCCGACTAAGAGCTACTTTTGGAAAAATAACTCAAAAACAATTTAAAAAGAAATTGCGCAAATGTTCTAAACATTAGCCCTTGTAAATATGACTATGGTGTGCAACCGATCGATCGAACCATACTGTTGAAGACAAAAAATATGTCAGTAATTTCTTCAAAAATAAACAGAAAAAATATCTGGTAGTCACTTTTAAGGTTACCTTGATGTTTAACTATGCATCCCCTTTCATTCCAAATCCGAAAGAAAACCGCTAAGTACATCAGAACATGGATTGAAAACTGTTGACAACATTTACCGTAAACATGATCACAAAATCACAAACGCCGACTGAGAAAGCCAAATTGACCCAGAAATTGCAAACGAATAGCCAGATGGAACAAGAACAAAGTATTCTTGGGTTTCTGAAATGGCTACATTATATTTTCATCATCAATATAAAACAGAAACCTTTCTGCAAGCAAGGACGAGTACGCGAGAAACAAACAACTCTAGTCACCAGTGCATTTTGGCCAAACCACGTGACAATTTTACTTCGACTGGTACAATATTAATTTCGCAACAGGAAGCAGAAACGTTCCCTAACTTGTGAGCATAACATCCTCAGTACCGATATTCCCACGGCCGTGCTAAAAATAGCTGTCGATGAAGTCGTGTGACACGCTTGACTGCAAACCCAAAAAGCTAGTTTTCTATTCAGCCGTTGTTTTTTTGTGTGACGAGCCCAGACAACGGCTGCAAAGGAGACTACCAAGAAGCTGGCTGTCTTTTTTATTTCTTTCAAGGGAATATTAAATACATTAAAAAGGTATTGCATCAGCCATGGAATGCGCTGATGTTGAAGCTTTCACTTTCGCTACGTGACAAACAAGATTATGTTTACTTTGCATGTTTATTTCGCCAGAAGCGACGGTCGTTAATTTGTTTGCAATTTTGTCACGATTTCTTGTCGGTTTAGCCAGTTGAAGTGAATCTTTTGGCTGTTTCATCGAAGCGAGTTCAGAGATCTGAAGAAAATAAATTAGGCCGACGTTAACACTTGCAAGCATAATACGTCATTGGTATGGAAATAACCGCATTGCACCGCCGTACTACTAAAGACAGCCATCAACAATCGGAGGCGAACCTTGAAATGCGAGACTCGCACAACCACTACTATACCTTCCTACGGCCCTCACTCGTGGCACAAATGATGATTTTCTCTTTCCGTGGCATCCAACTACGTTGTCACAACAGCTGAGGGGAAATTTAATATTTGCCGAGCAGACAAAACGTGCCCTTGTAACATCATCACGTTATGAGCTTTTCAAACAATCCGGCATACAATAAATAACTCGTGACCGCTCATGTGAAGTCCTACTATTCCTAAGCAGGAAATGTTGAACCTTCTCCGACCACATTCCAAACTCACGAAAATGCCTATTATTCGGCAACTCTCGAACCCAAATAAACCCACATGCCTCAACCTATTACAAATATGTTATTCTTTGGGGGAAAACCTTCAGAGATTTATGGTCGCTCGTGTTATTACTTAGCCAAAGCTCCTACTAATGCTATACTTTTAACCGAGAGAAAACAGTTTAAACACCGCGCAGTTAGAATCTCAAAGATTTCTCGTTTAATTTCTTTAACAACCCACAGTGCGTCAGTTTGTTCTCATTTGGGGACCAAAACAAAACGTTGAGCAAACACACAACACTGACATTAAAAATGGAAGTCACAACATTTAATTTGTTCTCAATACACATATTTATTCTACTCAAAAACATAAATTTTAAATAAAGTGGTCAACAAATACTATACCCATATTCTGTCGTCAACTGAACTAGTTGATTCTGTAAACCAAGAGAATCACCTTCACCACCATGAAATTTCCAAACACTTTTCAGTTTCAGAACCCACACACAATGTTCTCACCCAAAGCTACATAAAAATCAAGAACTGGAATAGAGACTTCAGACCAACACGGCCCAATAAGGTCGAATCTGTAGCAAAACAAAGATGGCCGTACCTTGAACCCAAAACAAATATTCGTAAAAACGATCCATATATACAAGCCACAATTTGATTGGTCCTTGATAGAATCCCAAATCTGATTGGTGTGAAATACATACATGAATGATCCAATCAACCAACATCTATCCACTTAATAGCCAAACACGTCTTCACGCCGACTAAGAGTTATTTTTTTGAAAAAAATAACTCAAAAACAAAGAGAAATGTGGGGTATGAAAAAGTTTTAATGAATGACACTAATATTTTTAACCAGGAAACAATTATCTTTCTTCCTTTTCATTTTCCTTCCATGACTTTCGGAGTGAACTAATGGTAAGATATGTCCAGCATTGAATGCTTATGAGATGCACATTCTTTATAATGAGCGTCACAAAGTGTCCTCATTGATAAAAGTTCTTCTAAACACACAAAACTCTGTCAAATATGAAGTAGTATGGAAATGGCGGCAAAAGCCCCGTCATATATGAAGAACTTGTTAAACAGTGCCTGCATTCATTCCTGGACAAAGTGTACATGTTTATGTCATGAAGTAGACAGTGGGACCTTGTTTGCCTACAAAAAAACAGCTTGAATTCCAGCTTGCCCTTTGGACAAGCAGCAGCTCTCTAATCTCACTTGCCCTGGGAAGTTGCAATTCCCAAATGTAACTTGCCTGGTACGAAAATCTACTTGTTCCTGACGGCCTGAAAGGCCACTCTATTCCAAGCCCTCAGGGGTGCATTTTTTTATATCTAGGCTCATTACCTGACTCGTCAAAGCAAATATTATAGAAAATAGGATTTGGGGAGTTTCCTTGACATATTGCATATTTGGATTTTAAGTTTCTTCTGAAAACAACTATATTTACTTCTAAAATGCTTTGCTGCATAATTAACAAAGTTCCATTTACATATAGTGTTTTGAATTTTGCTAGATTCTTCATTTTTCCCCCACTGGGATGTCTTCTTGAATTCTTGGACATTTACATTGTTCTGGAAATCTGAATTGTATTTTGTGTTTAGGAGAGCAATTTAACCATAAAGGGGGCGGTGTAATTACAATCCTATATTTGCATCAGACTTCAGAAACTGGCAACAATGAGAGATTCAGCTCCCCCTGATTGGAGGAAAGGACAAGGATTTAACCTAAAGAATTATTTTACAGTTGGGTAGAAACCTCCTAGTAATTCAGCTTTAACTTGACCTTTACCAGGTGAACTATGGCTGCTGCTTCAGCATCATTCTCCTCTACTAAAGAAACCACCAATTATGCACGACTTTGCCGTCTTCTGGTGGACATTGGATCTTCTGTTTTAAGGGAAACATTTGACAAGATACATCCTCCGGCTGGTCTTCACTTTGCCTTAACAAAACATCATTCCACTCTTCAGTTACTTCACAAGAGGCGAATTTTAAATGCCACGCAGTGGGGAAAGTTGTTCCCTGCAGTGCGCACCTGTGTATCATCCAATGGTTTTGACATAACACTTCTGACAGTCCTCTTGCGGAACATTTGTAGCTTAAGCCCCCCAGCAACTGGTTGGGATGCACTTCCTCCTGTCACAGACATGAGCATTGAGGCCGATATTGCCCGTGTGAAGTATTTTAGAAATACTGTGTATGGTCATGCTGACCAGGCCTCTGTTGATGATGCAACTTTTAACATTTACTGGCAAGATATCCGGGACCCACTGGTGAGATTGGGAGGAGCTCACTATGGAGTGGCAATCGATGATCTTAAGACTGAATGCATGGACCCTGAAATTGAGGACCACTATGAAGAGCTTTTAAGGCAATGGAAAAGGGATGACGACAACATAAAAGATATGCTTGAAGAATTTATGCACAGAATGCTGGAAGAACTGAATACAAAGACGTCAGCAAGTAAACCACAGGCTAAAGGTATGTTTTTGATTTAGTATTTATCTTTTAATGAACTTATACACAATTAATTGTTTATTCCCATTAATTTAATTCCCTGTTTTCTTATACAGCAAACCAAGCCAGGAATACCAGGCAATGAAGTATTATTTCATAGTTTTCTTTTATAATGCCTATGTTGCACACTGCGGGTTGCATTGGGTGCCTAGAAACTTGGGGACTGGAGCTGCTGACCCCAAACCCAGCTGGTAGGGAGAACACCCCAAAAGCCTGCCCTACCTGCAACCCAGCCAGAAGCCCAGTCCCCAAAACCAGCCTTAGCCACACTGAACCAGGGTTCAGTGGATAACAATTACAATAGCATTACAATGACAAATATAACATAACTAAATAAATACCAAAGGGTGAGGAGGGAGGTAGTAACACTAGAAACTTTAAATAATTATTGTACAAAACATCCTTAATGCTGAGCAAAGTAAAACTGCAAGTACATGTGAAGGTGCACACTTAAAAGTATGTCAGAATACTGCTGGTCCTGCAAGCACTGGAAAATCCCCAACAACAGGCCCAAAACAGTACCACAATTTACTGGTAACACTAGAACACTGTATTCCCACCAGCACACCACACAGTACACTGTGGATAAATGCTAATGCCCTGCCAACTACTGAGCAGCTAGCTCCTCGTCATTAACTTAGTTAAGTATATAATATTCAACCTTATTTAAATAATTTTTGTAGCATTTCCTGTAATCACCTTAAAGATAGTTCAGTAACAGACAGACATATGTCAGCCAACCATGTCTACCATAGAGAGGTGTCCACCTTGATGATAGTTCATTAACAGACAGACATATATCAGGCAACCATATCTATCATAGAGAGGTGTCCACCTTACATAGACAGGCATATGCCAGCTGCCATATCTACCACAGAGAGGTGCCTACCTTAATTAAAGATAGTTCAGTAAATTTTATTGGAAAACTAGCAGTGAAAATGTTTTAATTTGTTTTTGGTTGAATGGAGATGGCAGTATGTTTTGAAGAAGGTGCAGGATATTATGATACTATTGTGCATAAGTTAGAAAAATTCATGTGATTGCACATAATAGTTATTGTATCCAAGTGTGTAATCAGTTAGATTAACAATTAGATTAGGCCCGCACAGGGGTGCAAAAAATGGCCCACAGCGAAAGGGTTAAACAACCAATCTATAAGGTCTTGGAATTTGCATGCCACAGTGTCTGCAATCTTTTCAATTCATGTCAAATTTTAGGCTGTCTTTGCTTTTGTACCCTGTTCTTCAGTCCTCAGATATATTGGCTGTCTTTAGTCAACACTGATAGTAGTGGGTTACTTTTAAAAACATTTGTCATAGTCTGTAGAGCAGTTAAGTTCATCGAACAAGTATGTTGAGGACAGAACAGCCTGAAAGCTTTCATAGCAAAATATACATGGGAGCCCCTGAAAATCCATGTCTTCATCCAATGAACTATTTATTCTGTAATCGAATCTTACATAATAAATGCTTATCTTTCCAGATGTGGAAGATCCAAATGACCTTATAGACAGAATTTGCCAACTCTACATAACTCGTGAAGGTCGGATTTCACTGTTCCCTTGGTGTGAAGAATTCAACTTTGGCCTTAACGACATTTTTACCAGATTAAAGATTGTCAACAGAGACAAAACCAGAAGAGCGTCAACAAATGAGCAGAAAATCAGCATGACCGAGATCTTCAAGCCTCACAAGGAATGTCCTAAGCCTAGGACTGTCTTGATTGAAGGAGAGCCTGGAATGGGAAAGACCACGTACTGTCAAAAGCTGGCGTATGACTGGGCTAAAGGCCAAGAAACTGACGCGTCATTTCCACAGATAAAATTGCTTCTTCTGCTCAAATGTCGTGAAATGTCAGGTAACATCTGGGAAGCCATCGATGATCAACTTCTTCCTAAAGATATTGAAGAGGATGCAAAGGAGAACTTCTTCAAGTACATCCGTGCCAACCAGTCTCAAGTTTTACTGGTGCTTGATGGATTGGATGAAGCCCCCCCAGATCCAAAGCAAATGTTTACTGACCTTGTTGAAAGTAGAGAGCTTCCTAAGTGCCATATTGTTCTCACATCGAGACATGAGGGTGGTGTAAAGGTCAGCAAGTATTGTGACACCTTGTTGGAAATTGTAGGATTCACAGAGGAGGATTCCCGAAGCTTTGTCCTTCGCTACTTTAAAGGCATGGAAGTAGTGGGGCAGAGGCTTTTAAGGGATATAGAATCCAAGAAAGAACTTAAGGAACTGACAGTGAATCCTTTAACCACGGCACTTCTCTGCCTTCTCTGTGAAGAATTTGAAGGCAATCTACCTTCAAGCAAAACTAATCTGTATCTTGAAATTACCAACTGCGTTCTCAGTAGATTTCACCAGAAAAAAGGATTGGTTGGCGACAACGAAAACCTTAATGAAGTCTACAAGGAAGAGTTAGAGCAGCTGGGTCTTCTAGCGCTGAAAGGTTTGGAAAAAGATCAGATGTACTTTGAGAAACATGAACTTGGAGCCTGTTCAACAAGTGAAAAACCTGAAAAACCTATATTTGAATTTCTGTCAGTCCAGTCTGGAAGCAGCAAAAGAAGGCCTCATTTGTGCTATGGATTCTCACACAAGAGTTTTCAAGAATTCTTTGCAGGTTTTTACCTCTCAAGCCAAATTTTGAAGGGACAAATTGACTTTGAAAGCTTTAAGTTACTTGATAATGAATGGGCCCTGTACAAGTTCGAACAAGTAATTTTGTTCACCGTGGGAATTGTTGGCCATAAACGCGAGGAAGCTGCATTGCCTCTATTGACGACCTTTATCAAGAAAGCAAATATTGGCAATAATTCCGTCCTTCAAAGTAATTTTGTGTGCTTACCCTTAAAATGCATGGTTGAATGTTCAAAGGTAAATTCAAGACATCGAGCCCAAATGTTACAGTCACTGGGTTCTAGTCTCGAGCTTCAAAAGTTGATCATTTTAGACAGTGGATGTGTCATCCAGTGGCTTGCTGAGGTCCTAAAAGCCAACACAACACTGACTAAATTAGATATACCTGGACACCCTTTTGGAGACTTGAGTGCCGTATCTTTGGCTGGGACACTCCGTGTTAACAAAACCTTGACTGAAATCCATGTGCCAAGAAATAACATCAGTGCAAGTGGGGCTCGGCAACTGGTGAACGCTCTCATGGTTAATACCACCCTTCGTACTTTGAACCTTTCACTCAATGTTTTACACGACGATGGAGCCAGGATCTTTGCAGAGTTTCTAAAGGGCAATAAAACTCTGATTGCCTTAGACCTATCAGGGAATGACATTGGAGATCCAGGTGCCACATTAATTGCTGCAAGCCTTCAGATAAATACCACCTTAAAGTTCTTAGATTTGTCAAGAAACCCCAGCATCTGTAACCATGGTGCTATTTCTCTGTGCGAAGCTTTAAAGGTCAACAGAACCCTCACGGCTTTAAATCTGTCAGAAACTGGTATTGGCGATGCTGGTATTCGTTCACTTGCTGAAGTCCTTAAAGCCACAAGCAGTCTAACCTCTTTGCTACTGTCAGATGTGAGGATTAGTGCCCGTAGTGTCAGACCAATCGCTGAAGTTCTAAGAGTTAATTCCACCTTGAATTGTCTTGACTTCCAGGGAAACAAGGTCAGTATTGGTGGGGCCCGCTTAATCGCTGAAGGCCTTGAATTGAATACCGCCCTAAAATATTTGAATCTGTCAAGGAACAACATCAGAGCATCAGGCGCACAGTTCCTCGCCGAGGCCCTCAAAGTCAACGCAACCCTGTCCATTTTGGGCTTATCGAAGAACGACCTCCGTGCCCGTGGTGCCCAACTGCTTTCAGAAGGTCTCGGAGTCAATACCGCTCTAACGCAGTTGGATCTGTCAAGGAATTCTATGGGTGCTGCAGGTGCTCATTCAATCGCTGAGGCCCTTAAAGTGAATGGCACTGTGACTCGTCTTAGCCTGTCCACTAACGCTATTGGCGATCTTGGAGCACATTCACTCTCAGAGTCCCTCAAAACCAATGCCTCTTTAAGTGAGCTGGATTTGTCAGACAACGGCATCCAATCCTCTGGTGCACAGGTTTTCGCTGAGGTACGGAAAACCAACAGCTCTTTGAAGTCTGTAAACTTTTCAGCCAATAACATTGATGAGTCAGGACATCGAGCACTTCTAGAAGCTGGTTTCCGTTTTGTGCCCTTTCCTCAATTTTTCTTGAAGGTCAAATTTGTACACAGAGCCACTGAACATAACGCAAAACGCGTCAGAAAGTAAAGTGAGAAAACTCTCCATAGACACTGTGCGCTGTCATTCTCTGAAGGGGTATTTGTTTTATCTGTAGATATATGGAAATCGTAAGAAAGTAAGACATTTTGCCCTTATTTGTGAGACCTCCACACACTGCAACGACTTGCATGTAATTGTGATTCGCAAATTTCCTTTCGCGTTTATTAGGCGCATTATTAGGCGCAGTGTTTTCTGTCGAAATCCGCGAAACTGATTGGTTCTCTCATCGCACAAGCCTTTTTAAAAGTTCTCGATGTGCTATGCGTTATAAGATATATTTGGTCGTTAAATTTTTTACTGTAGCTCTGGCCTTGTAGAGGACCAGTTCTATTAGCTGAGATGTTAGCCATGGCCGTTAGCCATTAAACCGGACGTTATCTATTCCCGTAGTATAGTGGAACCCTCATGTTAACTTTTAAAATTTAAACCAACTTCATTCAGAATGGCGGTTACTGCAACTAGCAATGTGGCTTGCTATCTTAAGCTTCAATTTTCAGGCCCGACGTGACAGCTATCGTATATTTATAACAGTAATTATATAGTTACCAGCTATCGATGCGTTACAAAAAACATTGTTTAGGTCCAATGGGGTAGGTTTGGCATTTAGATTGTTTACAATACTTATGCAAAATAACTTTATCTTGTTTTTCCTGGAGTAATTCAGATTCACGTAGTCAAACGACGTGTATGTTATATTAAACTATCCTTCTCTTACAATTATTTCACTGATTTACTCGACTCGTGTGAGCTCAGATTTATTTGATACCTGATAACGTACAACATTTACTACAGCGCGAAACCTCTGTTAAACAGCTAGAAATCAAACGCACTTTGCCGATGCTATAAACAGAAGTTGCAACTGAGAGAATTCTCACTCGCCACAACTCAAGATGGCGACTCACGAAGGAAAGAAAAAAAACATACGCATCCTTTATTGATAACAATGCACGCTTAAGCAAACAAAAATTTCAGGTAGCTCACCTTTTCAATTGCAATCTGATCAAGAAACTGCTATCGGTTTGCCTCGATCGTGGAACTGCTGTCTCAAACGTTACGACACAAACGGCCTTCTTTACTTCTCAAATTCAAGCTATCGGTATGCTATGTAGATTCTGTGTACATGTATAACGATCAAAAACTTATGTAAGCGAGCTCGAATTTATCCGACATCAGATAGAGTACATCAGTCTCGGCTGACCCAAAAACAAACGCGTTTTGCCAATGAATGCTGTAAGGTGCAAAAGGCGATTCATATACTAACCGAAAGTAAACAGCAAAAGTGCTTAGTTCCCAGTGCTCTTCGGTTTGATTCATGGAGTAATCATCACATTAAACCCCCATCGCCTGCCAGCATCAGGCGAAGACTGACGTCATCGCCTAAAAAGGAATCAAACAGAATCCAGTTTGAGGGTCTAATTTATTTGTTTTATATATAAAACTGTATATAAGTGGTATAACTTTTGTCCCAAACTTGGAGGGTCAAAATTGTCCTAGCGTACTAAGACATTATGAACTCCAGCGTGACAGCTGTTAAATTCAACTTGATGTCAATTTGCAGCACAAATTGATGGTTTTCATCAGTGTTACAATTTTTTTGGCTTGAGTAGCATCAGAAAACTATTTGGTTTTAGAGCAGGCAGATGTATTTATTTTCTCCAAGTGATAGCTTAAAAATAAATAAGTATTTATTTTTTTAAAACAAAGCGTAGCTAGGCTAGTAACCACATTTTTTATAAAACATGTAGTTTGATTTTAAAAATACACATGTAACACATGATGTAACGGCAGGCTATCAATTGCCGAAGTCAAATTCAAGTCCAGTCCCTTTCAGCTTATTCATAACCTCGTTTTCAAACCGCTCGTTCAGTTCTGGAGTGAAGTAGTTTTTCCAGTCTCCGGTCTCTCCTTTGCGTAACAGTTTTGGTCCTTCAGCCCACCCGGCCAAAGCAGAGAAACTCGACTTATTCTTCTGTATTCCCTTGAATGTGCACTGTTCAGCGATTCGATGGATTATTTCTTCTGTTGGCTTCAAGTTAAGGAACTCGGCGATGACTCGGATATTGGCCGCTAAATCCTAAAAAACAAAGCCGCGGTTAGAAGAATCTTTTACAGCATAAATATACAGTACCACATGAAAGAACTGCTTGAAAGAATAGCTTTCATTTGAATGGTCACACACTAGAGTTTTATCCACAGACTTTAAAGTTAGCACCACCTTGTACAGCATAATAAACAGTACCACATGAAAGCACTGCTCAATAGCTTTTATTTGAATGGTCATACACTAGGGCTTCATCCACAGACTTAAGAGTTTAAACTCTTTTAAGAGTCTTAAAAAACCATCTTGTAAGCATTATAAACAGTACCACATGAAAGTACTGCTCAATCGCTTTCATTTGAATGGTCGCACACAGGGGTTTCATCCAGAGACTAAAAAGTGAGAACACTTTTTAGAACCACCTTGGGTACAGCATAATAAACAGTACCACATGAACGTACTGCTCAATAGCTTTCATTTCATTTCGCTAGGGTTTCATCCACAGAATTGCGTCGACGTGTTTTCCTTCGTATATTAACTGTAAAAATGAGTTAAACCCTTTTATCGATGGACGCCCTCTTCCGGACACACGAACCTTTTTTAAGTCTTCGTATTTCAGGAATAATACATTGGCCTCGCCTTTGTGTTTCCACCAGCTAATCACGTGATCATCCCATCTGCCATACGAGTCTGTGAAAGAAATGACAATTTACGAAGTCAAATAGTCAAACAACAATAGCTGACAGTGAACCCAGTGGGGTGGGTAACTACTTGGAAAAATCCAAAAGCTTTTACCCTGTAACAAGGGCACGAAAATCTATTCTTACTAGTCCAGGGGAACAATGGTTACCTTAAACCCGTATTCCACAAAAATATTATGATAAAGTTATGCTTTATCTTTTAAGACCATTCCCATCAAGTTTTATTTTATTTATTTTGTTAACTTTTCAGTCAGGCTTGCTGTTTGGTAATGTCGTTCTTAGTAGTGGGTAAAATCTATGGCAGCTAATGAATGTTACTTCAAGACGTAGGGACCGCCTGGCTACGCCAGACTGTAGCTCATTTCTCCAAGTTCGGGATTCGGAAATTCTTTTCCTTGTTCCAGAACAAAACAAAGCCATTTTGTATGCCCTGCCTGTTTCATACAAAGTATATTCTCGAAAACAATTACTCAGAGTGGTTTTTGTACAATATATGGCTTATCTGGGCCTTTTATTTCGTTTCGTGTCAGCCCATTTCCAAACAGTTCTTTAAGCCCTTTCTGAAACTAATTAGTAATTCATCAAGTAAAAGCGGCGGTTTGGAAATCTGATCTTGATTAGCATAGATTTTCACGATTTTATATCACCGTTTTTTCCGTAGTTTTAGTTTTGATTGAGAAGATATATCAAACACTCGAGAGAGTGTTTCATCACAATTCAAAACACCTAGAATTTCGTCAAAAATACCCTGCTGCGTGTCGTCTTCTCGATGTTTGGATATCCCGATGAAACACTCTCTCTCGAGTTGATATAATTATAAGCCTCTCTGGATACAAGGTCCCTCAGACCCTCAGTCCAGCCCACGGAAAAGTCACGATGCCTGAAAACTAGCCAAAATTTACAGCAATGTAAATCTACGCCAGCTACTGTTTATCTTTACCTTTTCCATCAATGAACAAGTTAACATAAAATTCCCAAGGTCCATTGAATCCAGAACGCCCTGCCGTGGCCTTAACAAAATGGTATTTTGACACTGCGACGTCCTTCGGGTTCCGTGCGACATAAATGTACCGACATCTCGTTTCATCACTGTCGCCTTTGGGGATGACGTCATAAGTAAGGTGAGTCTTGATGATGCGGGGTGCGAGGGTGGGTTGATTTGCGTTTGGCTTGGTGGAGTACTCCAAGAACGGCACCCGCTCAGCCAGGTCAACTGCACTGCTTTCTCCATTATTGAACAGTTGCCACACGATTTCACCAACCCAAGTTGTTCCTTGTGAATGCCAAAAACAACAATCAAAACTTGTAGACACGAGATGACAATGTAATTTATTTAGCCACGTAACACAGCTGACAGCTGTTTTGTCTTGCACAGGCGAGAAAATCACGGGAAAAACGCTGTGACAAAATCTGCTCTGATTTGTTTGCAGTTAAGTTAAAAACGCATACTTGTATTTTATTCACAAATTTTCAACACAAAATTATATCCCTTTCAAAATCTCAGCCTCGCGCTTATTCTTAAAATATTCTTAAAATTTCGCAAATTTCAGCCTCGATATATATTCTTATAAATAAAATATATAAAATATATAAAATATATAAAATATATTCTTAAAAGCTATAGTGAGAACTATCACTAGATTAATATATACAGCGCGCTTACGCGCATTGTTCAACTAATCAGTATATATATATTATCTAAACTTGCTACAAGAACAGTCTTATTATTTAGAATTTGATTTGAACTATTTTCACATGTCACGCGCTAACTGCCGATGAAGTCACGCGTCACGCACAACCCTTAACCACCCATGTAAAGTACCTCTTTATGCACCAGTCATTTGAAACCCCCGCCTCCCCCCCCTCGGGCATAGGCGGGGGATTCACTTTTTTTGCAAGTGAAGGCAAGTGAAGTCCCCGGTTCCCGGGAGAAAAGTGAATGGTGAACTCCCCCGCCCACACATGATCCACACACATGCTATAAAAAAGTAATCTTTCGTAGAAAACTTGTTTTTGCCAAGCGCAACAATGAATGACAAAAAGGGAAGATAAAAACGTTGGTAGCCGTGAAATTAACACGTTGATTTCAGAGTAGCTAGCAATACACTTGCAAAGGCCCCTCGATGGACAAGGAAGAAGACGACTATTGCCAAATCAACTTTTTATTTTTAATCCGGGGGGGGGGGGGGGGGCACTCCCTTATAAGGGCTTAACGGGGACGTGCGGCCCAACAGGGTATGGTTTTCAGGATTTTTGTCTTGAACGGGGTATCTATTTCACCCCTTTTTGTCTTAAACGGGGTATCTTTACATGGACCAACGTCTTAAACAGGATTAGCAAATATGTTTATTTTATAGGAACTTAGCCACAAGCTGAATTTTTACAAGTTCTTCCTTAGTGTTGACTTCCATTGACTTCGGTATGATACCAAGCTTAATTCCCGATTGGTTATGCTACAACAAATGTCTTAGACAGGGTATCAAAAATTGGCATTCTGTCTTAAACAGGGTAGGAAAATCAGAGATTCGTGTCTTAAACAGGGTCAGGGTTTGGGCGGCCGGGCCGCACCTCCCTACCCGAGATTCTGTCAAGTACCCCCCCCCCCCCCGGGTTTTTAATAAAGGTTATTAAAAACTTTTTCTGTTTTACAACTTGATGTTACAAAATTCAAGATCACAGCAAACTGAAACTCAATAGCAATACAGTCTTCTGACGTCTGGAATGACTCAAGCATACTTATCAATACCATATCATTGAAATAAGCCTACCTTTCGTCACCAGACTTTGAATATCTTCTGCCAATATAGCCTTCTTTGAATTCTGGTGTGACACTTTACAAAGCAATTCTTACTTCGCGCTATTAGGCAGCGAATTGCAGCGAAATACCGCAAAGCAACCGATCGACCGAGCGAGTCAACACAAATAATTCAAACCGCTGAGCATGGAGTGACTGCCCCGCTTATTCCCCGGTCCGGCATGCGAAGGCAGTGATTTCTGGCGCATCCCCCGCCTAACGGGGAACCAAAATGGAGTGAATCTGAAGTGAAAGCCCCGCTTTTACCCCGCCTATGCCCGAGGGGGGGGGGGGGGGGATCGGGGATTTCAAATGACTGGTGCATTATTATATTATGCGGTTCGGTTAACCACTTCCGATTATTCCGATCAAATACCTCAGTTCACCTGAAATTTAGTTTAAGACAATACACCTCCGCCCTTTTAAAAAAGGGCAGAGGGCGACCCTGGGTTTTCGTTTGTGCAAAAGGCAGAGAAACGTGGAGAGAGAGATTGCAAGGTCAGGCCCTATTTTCCAGTTGGGAAAAAACTGATGATGACAATTCACCTAATTATAAACTTCAATCAAACTTACCTGACTTGGGAAAACTCACGAAAACTATAAATGGGCTAATGGGGATGTGCCGCTGGATGGGGTCGCATTTTCACGACTGGACTGACTATAATGGGGTCGCCTTTTCAAGCACTTTTTATAGGGTGACTAGAATGGGGTCATACTTTTCTAGGATTTTGAGAGTAAGAAAATTCTGGCAAGTTGTGATTTATAAACGGAAAGATTCGCCGAAAAGAAAAAGTTACCGTATTCATTGCTGTTGTTTAATATTTCACAAACGGCTCCCATTAAGTGACTAAGTTGGGGTCGTGAAAATTACATTTACCCAAAAGTGACTAAGATGGGGTCTATAATTGGCCATAGAATATGATTATAATGGGGCAGGGGTTCTGAGAGGCTAGCGGCACATACCCAACAAAGATTGGCCCAAGTAACCCCCCCGCGGGAGTAGGCTGCTTTATCAAAAGAAAAAGTCCTTAAACGTGAGACTGCTTGCAAGCCGTCACGAGGGGTGCATGGGTGTCTGATTCCGCGCAATGCGGTCTACAATTCTGTATATTTATATGCATACGATTACGTGACGTGGCGATGTTTTTGGAGAAAGGGAAGAGCATCTGCTAAATTGTACCTTATAATACTATTCAGCTTTCAATACCCTGTTGAACACGGTTATAAATTTTTTGGCGTGTTTTAAAGCCAAATCCCTCTTGCAGGCAGCTCGGAATCACTGTTTGCGGCGCATGATTGTGTAAATTCTCTGAATTCTGGTCTGTTTGCAACTGGTAAACTTTAGTTACAGCAAAAGGTTCTCATAATGTTGCGCCGTTACAAGTTAATGAAATGCTTCTGGAGATGGGGAGGAACAAATGCATCATTCTGTAATGGGACCTTTTAATACTATTCAGCTTACAATACGCCCTTGAACACCTTTAGATTGTTGGATGTATTTTATAGCAAAATGTCTGAAATGTTATGTGATTTCCCCACTTGTGCAAGCTGCACGGAGTCGCAGCTATTGATTATTTGCGATTAGTAAGTCACCTCTACTAGACGGTTTCAATTGTCTGTAGTCATGTTTACTTAACTCATACAGTAGGCTATTCATTAACAGGACTCCGGCTCCCAAAACGTCACTGAATGCCACACACAATGTATTCATCACACTGCAAAAACTACCCAGTAATACTGTACTGCTGACAAAGCAAAGAACCTCTTTGATTAAGGAAAGAATAATCGTGTATTCATGTCGCCAGCGATCACTTTCATTATGGAAATACTTGACCTATCAATTAGGTGGCGATGATTTCAAACCGCTTTTAACAAACATTATTATCCAGAAAACCGTTTCTTAAAAGTTAACTTCCAAAGTCAAACTCAAGTCCAGTTCCTCTCAGCTTGTCCATGACCTTGTTCTCAAACATCTCGTTCTCTTCTGGAGTGAAGTAATTCTTCCAATCACCGATCTCGCCTTTACGTAGATATTTTGGTCCCTCAGCTGTGCCTGCTAACCAATAATTTGATGCATTCTTCATCATTCCTTTAAAGCTACACTGATCAGAAATTCTGTTTATGACGTCTTCTGTTAGTGGCTTGCCAAGAAACTCGGCAATCCTGCGAACATGACTTGGCAAGTCCTAAAAGAAAATATAATATAGTGAAACCTTCCTCAAGGCTTTCGTTTAGGGGCCCTGTTAAGATGACCACTAATTACTGGCCCTGTACTTTCCAGTTCAACTCCTTTATAGGTAGGGTAGGGTAGGAAGAGTTCAGGAAATGGGCTATAGGCCCAGTTGGCAAGTATCAAGGCTTTTTTCAAGGCTCAGTGTCCCATTGTGGCAGGTTCTTTCTTAATGAGGGTCAAAAAAGAGGTGATTATGTGTGGCCAAAGCCATGACATGATGTCCCATTATGGCATGCCATAACTCAGTGTCCTGTTATGACAGGTGTTCCCTCACTGGGGGTCATAAATGAGGTGCTTATGTGAGGCCAAGGCCATGTTATAGTGTCCCCCTCCCCTTATGATATGCCATGAGTTAGTGTCCCATTATGATGAGTGCTCCCTTAATGGGGGTTACAAATGAGGTGCTTATGTAAGGCCAAGATGTAGTGTCCCCTTATGACATTCGACTCAGTGTCCCGTTATGACAGGTACTCCCTTACTGGGGGTGACATGTAGAGTTGATGTATGGACAGGAAAACTACCCAAAAGATACATCCCAAACAGCAGCTGGTCAACATGCTACTTTCAGAATGATTCTGCTCAAATGTCAGTTGTGGTACAGTTATTCCAGATAGTTGAAGCAAAGTCTTCATGCAGGCATAAAAAGTGAAGCAAGAAGGGGGATTTGCATGGGTGCAAAAAGAAACTCCCAGGGTACTCGAGAACCTTTTAGATGGGGAAACTGCGCAAACATCGATTTTTGCAAACTTGCGCAATTTTCGCAAATGTTGTAAAATTCTCAGTTTCGTCTAGGGCCCTTCTCGAACCTCATTTACTTTTGCCTAGCAATTTTTGCAAAATTTCGCGATTTTTGCAATTTTTTGTTTTGCAATCTTTTATTAGTTTCTTGCAAAATTTTGTAATTTTCGTAACTGCATTCGTTTCTGGACATATTTCAACCAATAGACTTAGAAGCCACTAATAGGAGGCATCTATCTACCGAAGGTGTTGTTTAGCGAAGAATCTCAACTGTACTGCTTGAGTCACACTCACCTTTTTCAAGTCTTCAAACTTTAGGAATAACACATTTGGATCATCTCTATGTTGCCACCATCTTAACACATGATCATTCCATGGACCATAGCACACTGCAAAAAAATATATTGCCATGGAATTCAAAGTTGTATCAGATTAAAAAAAGAAAACCGAAAGGCCATGGGAAAAAATGCCTTCTAGCTTGACCTGTTTGTGCCATCAATTGGCCTTATTTCCTTGAATACGCACCCATGTCTGCTCTAATAAGTACCCTTCAATACTTCAACTAAGCACCCAACCGGTGATGGACAAAAGACTGACCCTCCAGTCCCGATGGACTACCAAAACGGACTACCCTAAAATGGACTTCTCCTAAGAAATCCTATTTTGAATGAGCAGTATTGAAAGAACTGTTATTTCTATACTTACATTGCATGCACCTTCTTTATTTTTATCTGCATGGACACTTTAGCGCCTAAATACGAGTCAAATACAGAGATCCAACCGACCTCGAAATGCACTGGGAACAAGTGTGGTTAGCTATTTTAGCTATTAAAATTGCACTCCTTCTTAGTGGCTATTTTACTCACTTCGTTTAGCCTACTATGCAGTCTGGTTAGCCTACTATTCACTTCGGTTAGCCTGTTTACGGTTAGCTTTTTATATTGTAAGGGTATAACACAATATATTCTTAAAATTATTGGTCCCTGGGAGCCAGCTGCTGGGTGGAGAAATATGATTTTTTTAGAGGTAGTCCATTTTTGGGTAGTGACCATTTTGCATTTTTGTAGTCCATGTACTGGGGTCAGTCTTTTGTTCATCACCCACCAGTTTTCTTGCATTTACACTCCTCAGTTGTAAATGCCATTAACGTCCAAGGCTAAGGTGTATCAGAATCTAATTGTGGGGGTGTGGTTCAAGTTTATTATTACTCTTAAGAGGTATCTAGTGAATTGCAAGCAGCTTCTCTGTTGTTTCAATTGCAGGGCAAAAAAAAAATCTGAGCGGGAATTCGACCTATGACCTTCTGCACACTGGTCGTATGCTCATGATCTAACCACTGAGCTACTGGGATACTTGTAGTGAGCTGGGTTGTAATTAGTAATAATTGAGTGACACGAGACATGAAGCAGCCATTGGAGGCATGTTTGGGAAGACCACACTGACTGCTTGACATCAACAGTCAGTTCCTGTTGTGATATCTTCAGAGGTTTTAAAAATCATATATAGTAGCGATGTGGAAAAATGGTGACTGTTTTCTGATAACTAGAGGGCTGAAGGCGCAAGCCTGTAGCGAGCCCGGGGCATACTCCTTCTGGGAAATTTCTGAGGTACAAATTCCGGGTATTTCCAGTTGCTCAGACAATATGTTGACCGACTTCCCTGGGTCTGGATCTGCACCTGAAGTAACATCTGAAAATATTTATGTCCAGAAAATATCCATATACCCACACCATGGTGAGGGTGGGGATCTCAAAAACCAAAATTTTTAAAGGAAAGTATGACTTTAAAAGTATGAAGGGTGGGGGGATTCAAACTAAAAAACCTTCTGTGGGAGGGGTATGGATATTTTCTGGAACAACACAATTTGAAATGAAGTACCAATGTTAGTGCCATAAAAAGAAGCTGGATACTAACTGTTTGGTGTGGGACTGTTATGGAGGACTGTCCACAATACACAAGAAGAGACTTGAATGTAGTAATTAACTGTCTGTAGATCTCACCTTTTCCTTCCACAAATAATCGGGCAAAAAACTCCCAGGGACCATTATACCCTACACCTGAGCCAAATGCTTTCATAAATTCATAAAACGACACTGCCACGTCCTTTGGATTTCGTGCAAGATAAATATACTTGCACTTTGTGTCATCAGTTCCTTTTGGGATGACATCATAGGTGAGGTGAGTATGGAGAAGCCGTGGGCTGGGAAGGGTGGTAACGTCAACTCGATGAGGGTCAGTTCCACGTTCCAACATAGGAACTCGTTCAAAAATCTTTCTTGTACTTTCTTCTCCATTGTTATACACCTGCCACATGATTTCCCGAAGCCAAGTTGTCCCTTTAAAAGAAACATGCCAAGTTGATAAATGATTATTTTGAAAATTAGCAACATTACAGGGGGCCGGAGGGGGGGGGGGGGGGACTATTCAACGACTATTCGTCTTTATTCGTGACTGTATTCGTCACTATTGACACTATTCGCTATTCGGATTTTCCAGACACACTGACTTTGGGTAACTCATGATAAATGGTGCATCATCAGCTCTCGTCTTGAAATTGACGATGTAATCGCGCAGTGCTGCAGGGTCTCGTGTAAATAATTGTAGAATTGGAATTCCTTCTATTAAAAAAGTCTTTGGCGATGTCCATTCTCCTTCTTTTTCTTGAAAAACTGGAAAACTAGAACTGGCCATGGAGATTTGTGGACGTTGAGTTCCGTGACTGATGATCACAGGCCTACCATCCTGTGTTTGAGAGATCACAGTATGCCCATATAAATATTCAAATTTCTTTGCTAATTGCTATTGTTAATATCTAAGCTTCCTAAAATCAGCTTTTATTGACGTATATAAAATGAACTAGACATATTTTCGCAATGCTTAAGTTTATTTTTATGCAGTTTTTTTGGACGATTTTCGGGGGCATAGCGAGGATTTTGGGGAGAGGTGGTCAGTGTCGTACCAAGGGTTCTTATATAGTCCACTGCGGATGGTCGGTCCTCAAAACATAGCTCACAAGTTGCTTTGCTGGGAAAGAGTGAGTTTTCATCAGTGCAGCCGTTGATTGTGACACCCCAGGCGTCACTTCCCTAGTATGGGCATGGGGGCATGCTCCCCCCACCCCACCAGAAAATTTTGGAAAATTTAAGCTCGTTCTGCACGACAATTTTACACGGTTGGAAAAAGTTCGAAGCGAGTACAGGGAAACAGGGATTAATTGTTACAAGAAAGATGTTAATTCTCATTGGTACTCACTCATAGCAGCAATTTTCTACCTCAAAATCAACTGTTTTAATCAGAAACCTTAAATGCATCAGAAATATTAGCCTTAGCGTGAGATTGGATCCGTTTGATTGAGCCTCACGCTCAATGCGAGAGACTTGAGAGCTCTGTGAAAATGGAGTATGTAACTACTAGCAGTAGAAAAGATTTATGACATGTTGATTCTTCGGATTCGCGCTTTTTCACCATCTGAATTATAAGGTTGGTATGTGCCTGAAGCCTGTTTTTCCACCGCTACACTTGGCTTAATGCGAATATCTCGTCCGCGTTTCAAGTAATCCAGAAACTCTATCCTCATTTCACAAAGCTATGTTGAACGGTGTTTTGTAAATTTTTTGGTGATTTTTGGGGATGTTTGGGAAGAGATAGTTTTTCTCAGAGGATTAGTAAAATTTGGAGAAATAAGAAATATTAAAGATTTAATGTTTTTTTAAAATCAGAATTTGAAGTTAAAAATTAGTATATGGACACCAAAACACAGTCCCCTGACAACCTGGGGTGCTCTTGCGTGGGGGTCAACTGTCTGTTGGTGTATAAATTTAAGTTTTCGAGCTCCCGTAAAAAAATATCGACTCGTGCCTCCCATCGGAATTATGACTGGACTCCAAATTAATTAACTAATAATTCCTTTGCTGAGAAAGGTTGTCGGAAAAAGCACACAAGTGCACACGACAAGACCGAAAGGTAGTATGGGTGGAAGTATTGAGTTGCTGCACGTGCTGAATACTAATTAACAATTAGATTATGAGCTCGAGATTTCTATGAGGTGATAGTTGATGAGGCCGCAGGCCGAATCAACTATCACCTCATAGAAATTGAGAGCGAATAATCTAATTGTTTTAGTAGAATTCTGACTGAAATAAACGCAAATAATGGTTTCTAATTATTTTCTTACGCATTATCGAACTGAACGTTTTAACAAAATCGCACGCATTGAATTGTCCTTGGTAAATTTGCAGTTGTTTACGCGCGTGCACCCGTTTTTCAATAATTTCAAGCTTTTAAAGTCAAGAAACCGATAATGTCCTTCTTTTAGTCTTCTCGGGAATTTTATTATCCATTTACATTTAAACTTCCTTCCAAAACTTCGGAAAAACGATAAAAACGTCGCATTTTGTGGACGACCTTCGGCAACTGCACACTAATGGCTGATAGTGTTCAATAGATCAGCCAATCACATTGCAGCATTTGCACTAGTGTACTGGTAGAATTCTACTAATGAGATATAACGACTTGCTCGTATACTTTCTCTTCAGACATGTGGAAACAAGGTACGTTTAACCACGCTGAATTTTAGAAGAATTTTCCTAACTCAAAGACATGCGACAGTAAAAGTGAAGCAACAGATAAAGGCCTGCTGAGAAGAAAAACAAATTCTCCACGTGCAAAAACACGAACCCGCACATTTCCCCTAGGCCAATATGCAAAATTTCAGTGAATACCCAGACCACCTATCGGCCTTGTCGCGTGCACTTTGATGCTTTTTTTCGACACCGTTTCTCGAAATAGCTGTATTCATGAACAAGAACTTGAGTCAAACTTGCTCTTGCCGTCGGACACGTCTAAAGAAAAATGAGTCAAGTAGTGTCTTATTGTCTAGCATCTATTTTAGGTTTCTGTTAATTTACTGAAGCATTTATCGTTTATTCTTATAATTAAACTCACTTGGCAAAAACGCTTTAAGGGACATACTAGTTGAACTAATTTTTATTCTGGAGGTATACACCAAACTGACAAATTAAGTTACGTTTTACGCTTTCGGCTTCGGTAAACAACAATCGCATTTACAATGCAATTGTCGTTTTAACCATGACCATGCTAAGTATAATACAACTCCGATGCGAATGCTGTAAACTATATAGACATTCTTTGACAGTGGCGGATCCAGACCTTCACCTAAGGGGGGGGGGGGGGGGGGGGCGCTTTTGAAGGCTTGACTATAAATGTTGAATTCTGCGAAGATAATTCCGGCAGATCAAAGGAAATGCGCTATTTCCCAAAAAATAACGAGGGGGGGGGGGGGGGGGGGCTCCCCTGGATACACCACTGCTTTGGTATACACTAGGACATCCTTTAACGCACCTTATTTATACCACGCCATAGAAAATACAGCCAATCAGAATACAGGAAAGCCGTTCTATATTCGACGGTATTCAACCCAACCTTCCCATCGCGCGCTGCGGTCTTATTCTCGACGAAATTTAGTCAGCATCTTTTCTATGGCATGGTATAAAATAGTTACACAACACTTTCTCGTGGTCTACTATCGAATATCCCACTTGTCACTTGTATTTTCTTCGTATACACACTCGCCTAAAGGCTCGTGTGTATACCGAGAAAATACAAGTGACTCGTGGGATATTCCATAGTATACCACGAGAAAGTGTTGTGTAACTAGTATATACTTCACCTATTCAATCTAGTAAACTCGGAAACTGTGTGTCACCTTTTTATTCGTTTATGTGAGTTTTGCTGGATGGTGTCCAGGTAATCCTAGCAAATAGGTGGCGACGATTAAACAGAAGTGAAACCGCTTTTAACAAACATTATTTTCCAGAAAACAGTTTTTTAAAAGTCAACTTCCAAAGTCAAACTCAAGTCCAGTTCCTCTCAGCTTGTCCATGACCTTTTTCTCAAACATCTCGTTCTCTTCTGGAGTGAAGTAATTCTTCCAATCACCAATCTCGCCTTTACGTAGATATTTTGGCCCCTCAGCTGTGCCTGCTAACCAGTAATTTGATGCATTCTTCATCATTCCTTTAAAGCTACACTGTTCAGAAATCCTGTTTATGACGTCTTCTGTTAGTGGCTTGCCAAGAAACTCGGCAATCCTGCGAACATTGCTTGGCAAGTCCTAAAAGAAAATAGTCCAATATAGTGAAATTTACCTCGCGACTTTTGTTTAGGGGCCCTATTTAATTAGATGTCCACAAAGTGCTGTCCCTGTACTTTCCAGTTTAATCCATTAAAGGACAGGGTACAAAGAGTTTAGAAAATGGACTATAAAGGCCCACGTTTATGTCAAGTATCCAGGCTTTTTTGAAGGCAATTAGCCATGTTCTATACGAGTAGGGGACTGGGTACTAACATATTTTCTCTTCGGTACAAACATTCAATATCGATTGAATTGAAAAATGGGGCACATCATCTGAAAGAGCATCCAAAAATTAGTAAATTCACCATATTTGACAGTTATTGGTTTAAACCCAAAGGCATGGTACACTTAGTATGGATTGGAGGGACAGGGGTCCTCCAATCCATGCTAAGCTCTCTTATTTTAAAAGAAAGTGTACCATGCCTTTGCATTTAAACCAAAACCATCAAATTTGGTGAATTTACTAATTTTTGGATGCTCTTTCAGGTGACGTGCCCCATTTTCAATTCAATCGATATTGAATATTCGCACAAAGAAAAAATATGTCCGTACCCAGTCCCCTGCTCGTTTAGAACATGGCCAATGAAAGAAGTGTCTAAGTGCATGCACAGTCAGGACCCCAACTCAAGTGCTCCCTTACTGGGTCGTATAAAATGCAGTGTTTATGTGAGGCCAGGGCAAAGTGTCTACTTAGGAGAGGTGTCTGCTTATGGCAGGTTAAAAATGTAGTGTTTGTATGTGGCTGGGACCATGACTGAGTGTCTGCTTATGGCAGGTTAAAAATGTAGTGTTTGTATGTGGCTGGGGCCATGGCTAAGTGTCTGGTTATGAAAGGTTAAAAATGTAGTGTTTGCATGTGGCTGGGACCATGACCGAAGTGTCTGCTTATGGGAGGTTAAAAATGTAGTGTTTGCATGTGGCTGGGACCATGACTAAGTGTCTGCTTATGGCAGGTTAAAAATGTAGTGTTTGTAATTGTGGCTCACAGGAACCATGACTAAGTGTCCACTTCACTTATAGGAGGTGTCCATCTATCAAAGGTGTTGGTTAGGGAAGGTTCAACTGTACTTACACACACACTCACCTTTTTCAAGTCTTCAAACTTTAGGAATAACACATTTGGATCATCTTTATGTTGCCACCATCTTAACACATGATCATTCCATAGGCCATAGAACACTACAAACAAATCAGTATTACCATGGGCTTAAACGATATGCCAAATTAGAAAAGAAAACTGAAAGCCTATGGGATAACTTGCCTTCTAACTTGGTCTGTTTGTACAGACCATACCTCATTTCCATGAATAAGTGACCACTTTAATAAGTGCCTTCCACCCCCTCTGACTAATTAAGGAGACTCACAACGATTTCCAGCACTTTCCAGCTCTTAAACTTTGATGGGTCAGTATTATAAATGTTTATCAGTTGCTGCTACAATAATAATATCAAACAAATGTCCAATCATTGCTGAACAAGTTGTGGTCATTTTCATGGTGTCACTGGTTACCATAGCAACAGTTTAATTTAGCAACCGTCTTTAATTTTTGTCATACTGTCACACTGTCTGTTAAAAAGCCATTCACTTCCTAAGCTAAGCTGTTACTACAATCTTTTTGTGAGAGTGTGGCACAAGTTTATTATTATTCCTTCTGCCAGGTGTCTTGTGAGCAGCTTATTAAAGAGTCTGACCCACCCACTTTGCATTGCGCGCCCTGTTGTTGTTTACGAGCCTGGAGGACCACAAAAACTAATGTAACATGATGACGCTTCTTTCAAAAACAGCGATCGTTCGAATATAACAAACTGAAGAGAAGAGATAAGACTTGTTTCTAGCATTCACATCGCGATGGAAACAGATTTTAATTCTCGGTCGCAATCACTGGCTTTTTTGGGGGCCCCAAAAATGGCGGATTGACAAAGGTGAGAAATCTGTTTGTATCACGATGTGAATGCTAGAAACAAGTCTTATCGCTTCCTATAGCTTCTCTTCAGTTTGTTATCTTCAAACGATCGCTGTTTTTGAAAGAAGCGTTATCGTGAAATGATAGTTTTTGTGGGTCTTCGCGCTCGTAAACAACAACAGGCGCGCAATGCAAAGTGGGTGGGTCAGATTCTTTAAATAATTTTACATTTAGAATTAATGTAACTAATTTCTGTGGTTCCAAGTACAGTGATCGGTCTCCAGCAGGAATTAAACCTATAACCTTCTGCACACTGATCTGATGCACTAATTGCTGAGCTACCGGGATGCTTGTAGTGAGATAGGTTATAATAATTAATTATTGAGTGACAAGAGATATCCACCAGCCATTAGAGGCATGTTCAGAAAGATTACACTGACTGCTTGACATCAACAGTCATGAGTTCCTGTTTTGAAAATCATGCTTGACATGAATTTAGCAAAATGGTGACCATTTTCAGATGACATGATCAGCGATGAATAGCCTGCGTATCTTGGCAGTTTTATTGGGGTGAAATGCACGCAAACAAGCAGTGAAGCTGCCAGAGGCCTGGGGAGGAGAAATGTGAAAAACTGCCTGGATAGCGATTTTTTCCTTTTTTCCTTCCCAGGCCTCTCCTCGTTGTCGTGGCTTTGCTGCTTGTTTGTGGGAGTTTCGCCCCAATAAAACCTCCAAGCTACACAGGCTAGCATTGAAGGCCTGAGCCTGTAGCGGGGTCTGGGGGCATGCTCCTTCATGAAAAGTGTTAGGTATTGACTCCCTAAATACCATTCCAGTATTTTGAGTCACTTGGTCAATATGTTGACCGATTTCCATGATATGGTGGAAACCGGTCTGGATCAATCCATGCCTGCAGCACCAAAACGGGATTTACAACCCTTAAAAGTTTCATACAGCATCAATGTTAGTGCCATGAAAAGAAACTGGATACTAACTGTTTGGTGTGGGTGTTAATTATGGAGGATTGTCCATAAGGAATAATAAACTGTCAAAAGATCTCACCTTTTCCTTCCACAAATAATCGGGCAAAAAACTCCCAGGGACCATTATACCCTGCACCTGAGCCAAATGCTTTCATAAATTCATAAAACGACACTGCCGCATCATTTGGATTTCGTGCAACATAGATATACTTGCATTTCGTCTCATCAGTTTTTCCTTTTGGGATGACATCATAGGTGAGGTGAGTATGCAGAAGCCGTGGGCTAGGGAGGGTGCTAACGTCAACTCGATCAGGGTCTGTTCCACGTTCCAACATAGGAACTCGTTCAAAAATCTTTCTTGTGCTTTGTTCTCCACTGTTATACACCTGCCACAGAATTTCCTGAAGCCAAGTTGTCCCTTTAAAACATTTCAAGTTTTAAATATGTAATAAATGTAATTCAATAAACTATTATTTTGAGATTTAGCAAAATATCTATACTGGTATTGTGCCCCCAACAGGGTTGGGATTTTGAAACTCCTGACCAAGAATGGCGTATCCAATTTAGGGATGTTTCCCAGAACAAAAATCCAGCCTAGAAAGTATCATATAACCCTTTTAAAGTTCCAAGCTAAGAGTGATCAATATAAAAAATCTCGCCGTGGTATATATAGTCGGTATATATAAATTGGTGTCAATAAAGTAAAGGTCATGAGTCAAAAAAGGTTATTATCCTCAGTATATAAAGTATTACGCAAACTCACGACTCATTGACTCATTTGATTCATAAAAACTTTACTCTACCATGGACTGGGGGTCAGCGAAATGTACCAACCCAGCTTACCTGACTTGGGGTAACTCACAACGAACACATCATCAGCTCTCGTCTGGAAATTGACGATGTAATCGCGCAGTGCGGCAGGGTTTGGTGTAAACATTTGTGGGATTGGAATTCCTTCTATTAAAAAACTCTTTGGCGATGTCCATTCTCCTTCTTGTTCTTGAAAAACGGAAAAACTACAACTGGACATTTCGTGTCTGATCGACGGTTGCTCAGTGATTTTTGCGCATGTAACGCAACAGTCACTATACGGTGCGTTGCGTGACCAAACCTCAGCAACAGGCTGATTGGCAGAATTACATCATCGCTATCAGAAAGAAATATGCTCCAAATTGCAAATAGTCGAGACAACGATAAAACAGTTCTCAATAACAAGAAGTTTAAAGTGATCTGATACAAAAAAGTCGAGTTTCTCACGCAACGCCATTTTCTGGTAAAAAAAAACCATGTACAATTAAAATCTCTGAGCTTTTGCAAAACGTATTTTCAAATGATTTTTGCTCCAATTCTGCATTGATTTATGTTCAAATAAAGAAATCTGCACGCTGGCAAATATATTTTATCGTAGCAACCTTCATAGCAACGTTTATTTACAATTCAACAAAGATTCTTGGCTCATCCCCCGGGGGGGTTACTTGGGCCAATCTTTGCTGGGTATGTGCCGCTAGCCTCTCAGAACCCCCGCCCCATTATAGTCATATTCTATGGCCAATTATAGACCCCATCTTAGTCACTTTTGGGTAAATGTAATTTTCATGACCCCAACTTAGTCACGTAATGGGAGCCGTTTGTCAACTATTAAACAACAACAATGAATACGGTAACTTTTTCTTTTCGGCGAATCTTTCCGTTTATAAATCACAACTTGCCAGAATTTTCTTACTCTCAAAATCCCAGAAAAGTGTGACCCCATTCTAGTCACCCTATAAAAAGTGCTTGAAAAGGCGACCCCATTATAGTCAGTCCAGTCGTGAAAATGCGACCCCATCCAGCGGCACATCCCCGTTAGCCCATTTATAGGAAGTGCCCCCCCCCCCCGGGGCTCATCCTCGGTGTAAGAACCTGGGAAACTCACTGGTGACGTAAAACAAAGAACGAACAATACAACAAAGAGCTGGCAAAACAAAGATAGAGAAGGAAAACAATAACAAAGAAAAAAACAAAGAAAAAAATCGCAGGTTCTTACACCGAGGTAAACCCAGATTCTTCAACAAACATTTCAGCCAATAACCTCGTTCCCAGGGTCTCTCTTCGCATCCTCTGGATGGAAGCATTGCCCGGTGGTCGGTGTCCCCTAGTTCCACGTTTCCGGGACATTTCCACGACTGATGTGTAATTCAATATTGATTGATATTGATTGCAATATTTATGTAACTCCTAATACAAAACTAGATGCGAAGGTCAGTTTGTGCTTCAATAGATCTTCAAGATATGCCAATATACGATTATCAGTTGAGTAAGGCAGGAAGGAAGTTTGGGGACAAAGTTTTGACGTTAAAACTACGTTGTTACCATGGGCAACTGGCTCGATTTCCAATAGTAACTTGTTGAACTCAGCCTTTCAATGATTTGGCGGGGTTTTTTGGCATGTGACGCCTATGTTGCCATTGGATACTAAGCCGATTACTCGTGGCAACGACGTAGTTTTAACGTCAAAACCTTGTCACCAAACTTCCCCCGTGCCTTACTCAAATGAAAATTGTATTAAGATGACAGGAAGAAATATAAAGTAACTAGGAAAAGTGACGAGTGGTCTGATTGAATTATAATAAGGGCCAATAAGCACTTATAACATGGCATTTCATAAACCAGGTAATCAAGTTTAAACTTGGATTTTCTCAAGCAAGTCAAATGGTCTTCGAGATTTCTCAGTTGATACGTCGACCCTTGCACGAAGCATCTCAGCTTGGCTGCTAGTTCGAGTCCAGAATCAACCAAATCAACTCATTACAAAGATTTCCTAAAATGATGAATTCTTCCATCGTTTTTCTGATCTTGTCTGTGTTGCCGTTTGCTTGGCTGCCAGAGTCCCATTTCCACGCAGTGATGAAGGTGAGGAAAATTCTCAGCGCTAATTTGATAGGAATCTTTAAGTTGGTCAACTTACTTGGCAAAAAAAAATTGATCGGAGAATGATCATTGTCAGGTTGTATTTTCTTTTGATACCCTTTGCCTACATGGATTACCACAGCTTTGAAGATTGTCTCTTTTACTGTAATTCCACGTTTTAAAATTAAATTCAATGCACGCTGTAAGGCGTGTGAAGTCACCATTCATTTTTTCACATTTAGTAACTAAACTCATTTGTTTTACTCAACTTTCCTTTTCGTTTAATTTCATTTCTAAGCCGAAGAAGGTAGAAAGATATGGGGATTGAATAGACTCGTTCTAGGTGAAAGTCTTTCCGGTATCACGTAAAAAAACCCTTACTTAAACCCATGGGCGGATTTAGGGGGGAAGGGCCGAGGGTGCCACCCCCCTTTTCCCTCAGATTTATTCAGTCATTCGAGCGGTATTGTGCAATCAGGCCTGTCTTGTGGGTATGGCGGACAAGGTTGCGCTGTCGCCAAAATAATTTCATAGGCACTTTAATAAACTGCTTGCTCACTGCATGCTCATAGAACATACTAACGTTAACAGGAAAGGGGTTTTCAATACATCAGCCGCTGTTGTAAATTCATTAGAAAGTCATACACACCTGTTTTAAAGTGCATATGAAGCGAAAAATTTTTAATGCATATTTCCAATGTTTGACATCTCAAAGAAAATATCTGAAAGTTTGAGATTGTGGGGAAACAAATTGACGATTTTATAACTCATGAAAGTTACTGCATTTTGCTCTCAAAAATGGTCTTCGAATCGCGCGGCCAAACTACCTCGTGACGTCACTTTCGTTGCAGACTACATCGTAATCCTCGTCTGCCTTTTTTCTACTACCTTCACTACCCGAAGAGCCGTACGAAACGCTAAATTCGGACTTGTCACAAGACATTTTTCCTGTGTTTGAGAGAGATTCACTGAGACACGCTGAGTGTAATCAAAACCTTTGCAACCAACGTGACGTCACAATCTGGATAAAACTCAATCCAGTCTCCGGACACTTTTGATCGGAAAGACGGCATTTTAAACCCCAGCAAAATGGCAGAAATCTTTGTTGAATAGAATTTTTAAGTTTACAGTTGTTTTGTTTCCATATTGAAAACCTTAAAACGGTAGAAATAAATTTCGCTTCATATGCACTTTGTTCTTTTTCTGAATTCATTTTTCATTTCTCCGCTACAATCGATTATGCATCATCAATCATAATGGCTAATCGCGTTGCTTGGATCAACTAGTGGTTTATAAAGCCTGGTTCACACTAGCGACATAACGACATAACGGCAAGGTCACGCAAATGCAAAAAACACATTATGTTGATGTTTTATGTCACCAGTGTGAACCACATAACATAACGACATAGTAGGAACATAATGACATAAGCATAACGACATAAGGAAAGAACTGAACTTTTCTTTATGTCGTTATGTCCATGTCGTTATGTCGTTATGTCGCTAGTGTGAACCAGGCTTAATGGATGTTCGACAGGTCGCTGTCACGTGGCTTTTCTAATCCTCCGTTTTTCCTACTCCTCGAGAGTACGACGCTGAGCGCGTCACGAAAATGAATTCTAGATCTCTAACTAGATCATAAGGTCACGTGGCTTTTCTGTGTCACGTGGCTTTTCTTTTCTGTGTTTTCACGTGTCTAGTTCAGCTGAAAGCCAAGGTGTTAACAAAGCTGCAAATCATAAATTAATATACCATTTAAACAATAAATAATGCAGCGACTCGTCCCATTGGGGGACAATGCATGGGCATGTCTCGTGTCTATGTTTTGTGTCCCTGCAACATGTTCCTTAGTGTGTCAGCCCCTTAAAAAGCCATGCGAAAATACAAGTCAGATAGAAATACGAATGGCAAATACCGGGCAAGATGAACTCCGATTGTAAACCTCACAACATGAATACTGTACCGCTAAAGGCTTTATCGGGTTTACTTCATCGAATGCTCGAGCCTTTTCTTTGATATTACCTAAGCTTAAATAGTTCAACTTTGAAAGTGCAAAATTTTATCACAGTTAATAGTAAAGGGAAAATATGTTTTCAATTTTGCCTTTATAATATTTTAAGGTTCGACGCTGGTACTAAAAAAAGATTGGAAAGGATCGTTTAAATAATAAATGTGGTATAGTCCCGGGGGGGGGGGACTCCCATATGAAATGGACGGGGATGCTCGTCGTCTCGCTTAGGGGTGTAAATTTCGGATTTTGGTCTCGCTTAGGGTGTTCTGGGCAAAATGTCATTATTTTTAGCCGTCAAGGTCTCGTTTAGGATTGCACGCGAAGAAGTAACGAAAAGGAAAGAATTTTGATTCGTTATATTTACTCTTTTAGGGGTCTGCAAAACGTTCGGCCACACCCAGATTGGTCTCTTTTAGGGGTTAAATTCAACATTTCCGACGAGCATCCCCGTCCATTTCATATGGGAGTCCCCCCCCCCCCCCCCCCGGGGGTATAGTCTTGTAGATTAGAGCGCAATAAAATGTATCTTTTGCTTTCGGTCGATATTTTTACTGTCTATTAGTACATGAACTGTCCGTGGATTTGCTTTTCACTTCTTCTCGAAGAGTTTTAAGCTCCACGAAGAAAGGAATCTTGTCCGTCGCTCTTGGGTAAGTTTGTGTTCTGCCGGATGTGGAAGGCATCACATATACAACCTGCAGGTAAATAACAAAATTATTGTCGTTATTATAATCATCGTTATCACTGCCATTATCATCGCCATTGTCATTGCTACTGCCACTACCACTGTCATTGCGATCGTCAATGTTACAATTGTCCTTGCCATTTTCATTGCCATTGTCACTGTCACTGCCATTGCAATTGCCATTTTCATTGCCATTGCCATTGCAATTGCAATAATGTTATTTTCATTGCCATTGCCGTTGCCACTACCATTGTCATTGCCATTGTCACTGTTATTGCCTTTGCCATTGGCACTGACATCACATTACATCATCACTGGCATTGGCATTGCCATTGGCATGAGCTTTTTTGTCGAGACAAACAAAACTGTCCATAATAAGCCGTTGTCTATAGTGCAGGTCCCACTGTACACCAAACAGGGCATGCAAGTGCTGACAAAGGCCTTTTTGCGAGTTTGTACTAATATTTAACTCTTAATCTTTGGGAAACATTTCCATTAACGACCCATTAACCTCTGAAGTATTCTGTCATGTCTGGTTAACTGTATTCACTAGCAATACAGTCTACACTTACCGTGTTGGTTCCAGGTATTGGGTCTTTCTGCCGGCCGACTGTACACTTGGATCCAGAGAATAACTCATAGATTACTGTTAAAAACAAAGTATATCAAAGTATATCATGTTGGCTTACTCAGCCGTGCCGAAGACGAAACTAAACCCCTGGTTTAAATTACGTCTGCGACACAGGTTAACCGTAACCCTAAAACGCTTATAAAAACGCTCAGAAAAGTTCCAAACAACTTCCAACCTTACATGTTGTTAATACTGGGACAAATTTTGCAAAAATACTCGCTATGCCCATTGGTGATATGCTTCTGGGTATACATATTGCGGTTAAGTTAAATGCACAGCCGCAATCTTTTCCCTTGCGGTGGATTCCTAACTATCGCCCTAACATATGATAGGTACTGTGACAAGCGTTTTAGAACAAACCTTTTCCATTGAAACAAACTATTAATGGCTTGTATTGCTCCACTTTTCGTATAAGCTCGTCCTTTCCATCTCTCATTTCCTGCCTGTAAGTAAAAATACTAATGTCGCCAGTGGACCAACCAACAGATCGCTGTTAAAGTTAAAGGGTGTGTAGATTTTATTTAAAAAAACTCATCGAGTACGTTCAATGCGAGAAACACCCACTCCCCTCTGATCTGTGGACTTCACCCTGGGAAAGCTTGCAGGTGCGAAGTACTAATCACAAGGCTGGATGTGACCTCTGGATCAGTTTTGGCAAACAAAATGGTCCGAAAGCTGACGGCCACTTACAACCTTTATCACACCCTTGAGGTCGCTATTGGCATCTGGATATTTACCATCAAAATTATATTTACAGGACGGAAACTCAGAAACACCAGGCATCCCAACCTTCCACACCAATCTTAATTAAAGTTGACCAGATATGGAAAAGCTACGTGAAAATGAAGCAGAAAGCATGGAAAAGAAAAGCTTCAACCTCCATCAGTGGTCGATTCAAGCTTAGTTCCTTGCCCTTGGGTGGGGATAGGGCAAGAAATTAATGTCCTCCATTTGTCCCTGTTCTTATTAGCCACAGCTACCAGCTGGTGCAGCCCAACTGAAAGTGTTCCAACCTGGTATTCCTGTGCACAGTGCACATCAATGATACAGGGGCCACTGGTACTGTGTCCAGACCAGCAGAAATACCTTGATCTTATGCGGTTGAGACAGAGTAAGAAAATGGAGACGAAACCATTCTCCTGTCAACCCAATCCCTACCGACAAGCCAGACTACTCAGCGTCAATTCTTGTTAGCACGCAACAACCCCAGGACATGGAGTTAACTTCTTGGAAGCCAGGCCCATCACCTTGCCTTTCATCAAGACCATAGAGACTTAGTAGGCCCTCTCTCAATATATTGAAGGCGAGCCTTGAATTTTGTTGGACATTTCATCATTTGAAGTCTAGTTGTGGAGACATTTGCTTTCTCTTGTTTGAACTTTGCTTTGAGTGTATTGCATGTGTGCTGTAGAGGTTATTGGATTTCACATTTTGCATTAGATCTGTATGTTATTTCTCAACCTCAAAATGAAGAGATGTGTTATCGAACTTTGGACCTCGCATTCATTCATCACGTGCTCATGGTTTATTAGGACGTGCACTTGTAACTAGGCAACAAAACATGTTGTAGTTTCTTGTTTTTGATTTTTTTTTTACTTAAAGATTTATACCTAGAAAGGTCGGCACTTCCTCTTGTTGTGCGTTCAACCATGTTTGTTAATCCTATTCCATATGATGGACATCTAACATCATCCAGGTGTGTCAATCTCTCTGGCACCAAGCCTGATTCATACAGGCAGCGCCCTGTAGAGGGAAAATTTGCTTATTTGGTGCTTTATATATTTTAAATTTTACAAAAAGCAAATCATTTGAAGTGTTAAATTGATCCCAAATGGGACATAATTTTGTTAAAAAACTTAAGTCAATATTTATCATTCATTTATCATGGTGTGAGGCTCAAAAGGTGGCACAGGACTGGTCCAACTGGGGAATACTGTGGATGCCTTATGTGTCAATTGGCTCTAAAAGGATTGATGATGATGATGATGATGATGATTTGTCCAATTAGTTTTAGTTTTAGCCACCAATAATTTTGTCCTGGAGAAGATCTGCATTTTGACCCCCCCTCAATTTGTGACTTGATTGACCACGTTTAAAACTTTTGAAATTTCGTTTTCCGTGAGACATACATGTCTATGATGCGTCTCAAATCACTGAAATTGTATGTATTCTTGTGTACACCAAAATATTTCAGTTGACCAGTGTCACATCCTACCTGCCACCCCCTCCCTCTGTAATATAGGCCCTTCTCAAAAATAAGCCCAGCTGTAAGGGACATTGAGTAAACATAAGCTCAAAGGTTGATTGATTTCAGAATTTTTACGGTGGCCATCAAAGAAAATTGATTTAAAAAAGAACATCAATTGAAAATAAATTGAAACAATTACCCACAGAAATGATTGTTGGCTCCTGCATAGTGATGACCTTTATAGGCTGCCATCAATCCTGGATTTATTCCTACCTGTGTACAAAAGTACAGAGTATTAAGATCATAATGTGTCAGCATTTCAATTAATAATAAATTGCTATTAATATAATGTATACTTAATAATTAGACAACAAACCGAGAGAATGGTTGACTGTTAATTGGATTATACACAAGTGGGTCAAGGCAATATGAGAGTAAAAGTGTTAAAGAACACAACGCAATGAACCTGGCCAGGATATGAACTCATTCCCAGGGTCTACTCTGCTTTCAAGGTGGCTGTGGAGTACTGACCCTGGAAACATGCCAAGGTTGCTGGACCACTTGATTGCAAGTCCAGCTAGCTGGCACCTTCCCAACCGAACAACAATGAGACGGCCACTAAATAAACTGTTCTAAATTGTGATCCAAATGTTCATGTGGTTGAAGCCCAGGGGGCACTCCCATATATGAGCTATATGGGTATGTGCCGCTGTGAAGGGTATGGTTTTCAAGCAGTATTAGTCTGGGATAGGGTACATAGAAATCAGAGAGATTTGGTCTGGAATCCTGGTACCATTGGCCTGGAACTGATGATCAGTCATATGAAGAATTAAGGAAGAATAGGAATAGAAACTCAGAAGAGAAAGGGGCTTTCCTAAACATAAATAACATCATTGTGGCAACATTGCTGACAGATCTAGATGGTATTCAATTAGGAACACTAATAGTGATACAGTTCTAAAAAGAGCAAGTCTGAGATATGACAGGGATTTTCTGTGTCTAGACTGGTATAAGGCTGCAAAATAAGGTGAGCACACCCCCACTCAAAAATATACAGAGTACCTCCCTGGTGGGGGGGGGGGGGGGGGGGGGTGGAGGGGGTTTGAAGTGTCAGTGTGCTCTTTTGTAGAGACTAATTTAACATTGAACATGATAAGATTCAACATACTTACAAATAAAATATCTAAATTGTAATCCAAATGTTCAGGTAGTTTCAGTTTTAGTACATCTTCTTCTGACATTTCGCCAAATCTTTTTACAGGTCGTCTCTGTTTCTTAGGAGATTTTCCTGGCTGGTTTTGTTCCACACCATTGAATGCCTCATTACTACCTCCAGCATCTTGGTCACTCTCCTGTTTCTTTATGCTACACATAAATTAAAAAATACAATAAATTAATTATTTAGTTATTATATTAAATTTGATAAATTACATACTTTTAAGCTTATATGGTGTCATAAATATAACGACCATTTAAATAGGAGCTGGCATGTTACATAGCTTTATGTTTAAATTCTGCCTTAGCTTGACCATAGGTCTATGTAAGTCATTTCTGTGTGGTATTTAATTTCTCTTTGTGTTGTGCCCGCAATGTTAAAGGGACAGTGTCACGAGTTGCGCATACATGCCTAATTGCACTTTTGAAATATGTTTAGGTAAATGCGTTTGTGGCATCTGTAATTCCATTTCTTCTTGGCTCCTTTTACATCGCTTATCCATTTATGACCAGAATTATCACTTTTCCCTCCTCTGTGACCAACACTACTTCTCAACACCGCCTTGAATTTGGCAACTGCACAAATTTAGAAAAATTCCACGAATCTTTTCAAGTTTTGATTGAAAAACGAGATATGCACAGCTTATGACACTGTCTCTTTATACACTGTACTGTTGAAGTCCACCAGCGATCAAAATTTAAAAATGGGTATTCTGGCAAAATAAAACTGAAACCCCTGAATCTGTAGCCAGACTAGTTTTAATTCATAATGGGTGATATTGCATGTGATTTTGCAGTATAACTGGCACAGGCACGGGAAAAGGTGAACTATGGAATATCCCACAAGTCTGGGTATATAGCCATCTCCTAGTAAGGTGAGGATATAGGAGATTAGCTACATAGAGGCTTTAAATGTCTTACATATGGTGGGGTCCCCTCCAACCCCCCCCCCCCCCTCCCACCTCTTACCAAGCCCATGTGCTTATAAAGCTGATGGGTTGTCATCATCACTCAATCACCATGCAGAAATTCGTTCACCTTACGTCATCATTGACCAATCACCGTGAAGGCATATTTATCACACCTCCTGATACCCATTTGCATTCGGGCATCCTTCACAACTCCCGATACCACTTTTCTTTACATACGGGTTTTAGTACGCGGGGACTTCAAGGATGCCTCCTCGGGTTTTGGCCCAAAGGCCAAAACCCGAGGGGCAAATATAATAAGACCTTAGCTCGTTTTTTCGTCAATCAATTACGTCGGGTCAACAATTTAACCCAGAAAGCTTTAAAGTTTAAGGTGAAGCGAATTCAAAACATAAAAGCAAGTAGAAATTGTTTGTGTTGTAGATCTGATCATCAGGCCTAATCCATACATAAAAATATTCGCAGTCGATATTTTGTGGGTCTTTGTGTGATCGAATCGAATAAATTGCCACTGGGTTGAATCGATCCAGCCAAGTAAATCTAAATCAGAAATATATCTACAGTTGTACGTTGTACATATACAATCTACTTACAAGTATGGACTATAACGAAGTGATTTCTCTTGATTCTGCATCATCACAATCGATGCCCAACCTTTCTATTCGTAAAGTCGCCGGGTGTTTACATCAAATTGTTGAGTCTGCGGTACTATATTCAGCGGTGAACAAATCAACAGGAAGGTACTTCATGTATGGGCACACATAATTCAACATGGCGGATCCTGAACTGCATGTTCTGCAGGATTAGATAGGCAACGCGTTTTTCACCAGAGTTTTGCCTGCAGAATTTGATGTTCCTAGAAAAAATAGCAGCGGTCAAACGACGCCTTGGTGTCTATAGGTTCTTGCCATTGTTTTTCTTAGTTGGAGCTGGCATTGAACTGTTTATGATTAAAGTTCGCATTGGAAAGGAGACTTTCTGTAAGTGTTCGATTCAAGATAAAACTGTCATTTTAAAGCGAAAAACGATTATAAGCTAAGCCTATTTTTCTTTAATTTAGACGACGTCTATGTCAGAAAGGAGTCGGAAAGACGACTGCAAAGCGGGAAACAGGAACAAGACGAGTAAAACGAAACGGCAGGAAAACAATATTTTGGAGTTGTACAATACCTTGCATAAGACGTTATACTGACTATGCCTGCTGGAGTATCGTGGCCGAGATATTTAACATTCTTCGCTGCCAGCTTAGCTTCAGGGCTGGCGGGAAGTCAAGTGGTTCATTTGTACTACAAACCAAGTCTCGTAAGATGATCTCATTCTTTTTTTCATTGAAATTATGAGTGGTACTGTCTTGACATCTCACTGGCCTGTGACTGCATTACGGCTCTCTTTGCTGGTGACGGAGTCAGAGTTGGAGTCGTAATCAAAGATGTAAGAATTCTTATGACCCAGTGAAAATAAAAAAAATACTGGAACTGTAAGTAGTCGTAAGCTTGGAACCAGACCTGTTTTTTCATTTTCATCTGCTTCTACTTATGATTCTGTCGCTGATGATCAAGTGTATACTAGATTGTTAGAGTTGCAAGCAGAAGTGAAAGAACCAGGGGCGGATCTAGAAAAATCAGAAAGAGTGGACTGAGAAAATTTCGGCGACAACACATCCTTACCCCATAACTACAACACAACCCTGATTGCACAGTACTGCTCGCAAGATGGCTAGTTGCAATAGTTTTTAGAATAAATACATGAGAAAAGGGGGGGGGGGGGGAGCTGTGGCCCCCTTAGCTCTCCCCCTAAATCTGCCCGTGAGAACAAACCAATCACAATGCGAGTTCTCATGTCCTCCGAGTGCTTTCTTTCTGCCTGCGACTCCGACAATCTAGTTTTCACTAGATCATAAGCCATGGAGTCATAAGCAAAATCAGATCTCTGCTTATGACTCTGTGAGTTTGATTTTTACTAGACTGTAACATTCTTCACTTCTGATAATGATTCTGACTCCGTTACTAGTAAAAACCAGTCTTTAGGAATCCTTACCAAAAATGTTACGTGTCCGACAGTTGCAAGCATGATCATCTCCCCATTGGTCATTCATGGTCTTTGTAGACCACATTTTCACCTTTTTTCTCTGTAACCAGGCTGAAATTCCCCCCCCCCCGGGGGGGGGGGGGCACTCTGTATATTTATGGGTGGGGGTGTGCTGCTGGGACTTTGAAACCCTTACTCTATACCAGACCATGTTAAGCTGATTTTGCAACCCTATACTAGACTAGACACTGAAAATCCCTACCCTATTCCAGACTTGCTATTTTTTTAGAACTGTAGCACTGTTAGTGTTTTTAATGGAAAGTCATCTGTCAACAATGTTGCCATGATGATTTTATTTATGTTTAGGAAAGCCTCTTCCCCTCCCCATAACTTGAATTCTTTGTGAGCTAAGAATTCCAGTAGCCGATTTTGTTTTTTAAGCTTTGATTTTGCACAGTACCGCTCGCAAGATGGCCGTAGAGCAGAGTCACTTCCATCTTTCCTAGATATCGAAGATCGAAACCACTCTGCTTCCAGGGTAACGTAACTTTCACTCTTCACCTTGTACAGATTTAAGTTTCTCTTAAAAGGGGTTGAAAATTCCGTGCTGTAAAGCTAAACAAATCGCCAACAAACAAGTTGAGATTTCATTGTTTTCTACTCAACATTTGCTTGGCTCAAATCGAAAATTTGAGGTGTATCTTTCTTGTTCTGCCCTGTGATTGGTTAACTTTCTCTGGGTTGCCCCGCTTACTGTTACAGTAGTTGCACTGTAACTTCTAATTTTTTCTTCTATGGGATAATGTAAAATCGTTCTGACTACAGTGTAATTAATTTTATTTTCCTTTAAACAGGAAATTCCAGAGGTTCCACCAAATCCTAAAGACTTACCAGAACAAACAGGATGGAGAAAATATATTTCAATAAAGAAGGACTAACAGATTTCAGGAGTAAAATCTGGTCATTAAGATTGTATTCTCTGTTGTAATAAATTCAATTTTTAATGAATCTCCATCTCGTTTTTTTCCCTTGTGGTCCTTTCTCCCAGAACACACTCTGGGCTTCAGTGATGGACTCTTGAGGTCATGTTCGGACAACGTATATTACATCCTTTTTTTATTTATCTCCAGACAAAACAACAACAGACAAATGGAAAAGTTAATCCTTAATAAGTCTGAAAAAAAAACAATGTTTGCCCTATTCCAGGCTCCGATAACTTCCATTTTTGATATTATTTCCTCCTTCTCTATAACGAAACATTACAAAGCAAAGACAAGTTTGATCTTTTCCAGGTGTAAGGCTATATCCTTCTCTGCCATTAACAGTTAGCACAATGTCCTTGTCCAGACAGATAGAGTTCCTGTGCCTGTCAAAGGATCGTTTTGTCTTAGGGTTAATGGTTTATTTTCTCTCGAAGGAGTAGGCCATCAAGCTACAAAACTTTACTGTTACTAAAATAACGCATCATTCATTTTCAATAAAAGCAAATTTGTTTCTAAAAAGACAAACTTAAAGTGGGTTCTTTTGATCGTGATGCGTGCTGAGAGATCGTTGACGTTGATCGATGTCATGTTACATAACAGCGGGTGTTGACAATGGCGAAAATTGCTGATCCACTTTGAATGTTGTGTTTCTAAACTAGTTTTTCTGCGAGTCTTGGCAGATTTTTGTACATGTATATCCCCCTTGTTGCATAAGGGCGAGTATTGCTGATACAAAGTTTTTCATGCTTCCAGAAAGTTTGAGACTGCAAGCAGTCTCGTTTCAGCGTGCGGCGCGAAAAAACGATATGTGAATTATCGAGATCGGCGCGATGTGATTTTGCATTGGGGTTTTGCGCCAGGTAATTTATACTGCAAGTTTTGTCAGTAAGAAGATTTATTAGTGCTAGTTTTGGTTCTGAATGCATTTTCCCATCTGCGTCTAGAACAAGCAAAACACACCTCCCCCCTCCCCCCCAAGACCCCGTTCTTGGGTGTGTCTGTGGTCGTTTAGCAGATGGTATATAAGGACAGGCGTGGCAGCAGGGTTGCTCTTTCACCTGCGATTAGTCATTGTAAAATGCATCTCATAAAAATTAAACATTTCTGAGAGCAGTACTTTCCGAGTTTACTGCATTTGGACCGGGCTTATAAAAAAGCATGATCAGATTTGGTGTAACATTTGTGGTCAAACAGACCAATACAGAGTGAATACACCTGCAATCGATCAGAGTATCCTTTCCATGGTTTACCAATGATGAAGACCAAAACTTTTCAGGCCAGTAGAAAGGATGTGAAAAGTAGAAGGTAGCGAGAATTAGAAGGCCGAGAAAAATGAAAGGAAACGCCACGGTCGGAAGCCCTGGAAGGTAACATGCAAACCAAACAAGATATTTTGATCCTCCTTGAGAAAATTTATGTGATTTGAAGCTTCAAACTCATAGACTGAAATGCTTTTTTCGATGCGTTATTGGTGAAATATAACATTTAGCCACATGTACACGTTGCGTACCTTCTGTTTTCGCGGCCGATAAGACACTGGGAACGAAGTTTAAGGCGAAGAACTCTTTTCATGCCGAGTAGGATTGGCACTAGTTGTTTCATTGCTATGGTTTCTTCTTGATCGAACATGGCGGCTGGAATATAAATACTAAAGGTCACCAATGTTTATAGCCTGTAAATTTACGAAATGTCTAAATCACCGAAAGGAGAAGATTCTTCTGTTGCTTTGACAAATACTGAACAGGCTCAGGAAGGAAGCAATGAAAGGTTTGTACGTACGTTTGACAGTGTCTACACCAAAATAATCAGTTGAATAGTTTTGAGCGTTCAACAGACGAACTGCATATGATAACGTTTTGTTAAATAATATCCCGCGAAGTTGTTACCGACCAACCCGTTTTTGCAGGATGTACGAGACTTATAGGTTTAATGAATAATATGCTGAACGTATGTACGTTTTAGACTAAGACAGCATTAAAAACTAATGATTTAATTTTTCATGTCACAAATGAAGAAATTGAAGAGTTCAAATAATTTTGATTTCAATGTTAAACCATTTTTGCATGCTAGTAAGCTAGTCATTTTTACTCAGTATCTACCTATTGTATTAGTTCAAAACTTGTATGAATGAGAAACAATAATGATTATAATTGGCATATTTTGGAGTTTCACCCCATTCATATTTTCATGGGGTGGCTTGATTATCATTCCAGGGGTTATCTGATCATGAAGGGTTATCAGTCCCCAGTAAATTCTGTTAAATCATGTTTTTTTTATGTGATTTTGGTTCTTTCTCCATAATTCAGGAAAGCAGATCCAAAGATGACAACCTATAATGCTGGTTTGAAGCTGGTTAACCGTCTCACGATGCATGATTTGAAGGCAGTCCAGGATGCATTCATGGTACAAACCTACATGTACACACTGGCTGTTTAAGGGGAGTTCTTCTTAGCTACAAATCTAGAGTAGTTGATAAGGAGTTGTGCAAAAAGCTTATCTGTAGGACTGGTCTAGTCTCCAAAATTTGACCAACAAATTAGACTAGATAAGAAGGACTCCCCCCTTATATAATTAATTATAACAGTAACAGTATAAGCAGAGAATGTGTTGTTCCAGAAAATATCAATCCCCCTCCCACAGAAGGTTTTCTGGTTTGAATCCCCCCCACCCCTCTGGAAATTCCAGTTTAGCCCAATACATTCCTTTTAAAATTTTGGCTTTTGAGTCCTGGATATTTTCTGGAACTGCACAATACCACAAGCCATGGCATGGCACAGTAACATTTACTGATTAAAGAAAAACCTTTTATTAAGTAATATTTATATCGTGCAGTTCCAGAAAATATCCATACCCAGGCCATGGAAGGTCAATGGAAATTCTGAGGGGGTGGGAGTTGTCAATTAAAAGGAATGTATTGGGCTTAACTGGAATTTCCAGAGGGGTGGGGGGATACAAGCCAAAAAACCTTCCTTGGGAGGGGTGTGGATATTTTCTGGAACAACACATTATGAAGGTTGTGCATCAATTGATCCAGGTTGCATTTTATGTAGGTAACACCAACGATATTTTGCATAGTTTTTTAAAGTACATGGCGTATTGGCATTATACATGTACAGTCATAGTCGGCTTGTTTTAATTGGTGTTCAGATTACTTATCTTAGCCTAGAATAAGAAATGACCTTGACATAGACTTGTACACCTTGTTTTATCTTTGGTATGCCCTGTTGTGTACATGGAATGCCCCTCAGGCAACTGATTATACCACCATTTTCACAGAAATGTTTTCAAGATTTCCGTAAATCAAAGTTTGAAGGGGTTTCTGACAATGTTTTGGGCAAGTGATCACGAAAGTGAACTGATTGTTCTGAAAATTGAAGGCCAGTGAGCACTGTATTTGACAAAAAAAACACCTGTTGTATGTTCTATCTTTCCTTTTTATTTCAGATAAACCAGTCTGGTCATGAACGTGAGCTAAGCTTGGATGTGGACCAGTTCTGTGAAATTCTCGCCATTGTACTGAACAAAGGATCAAGAGAAGAATATGAAGATCTCTTTAACAAAGTGGATGTCGGAAAAGAGGGTTATGTTGACTGGGACAAATTTTGTTCTCATATGCTGCTCGAATACTATGAAAAAGATGACCGAATGAAAACCACCCAGGTACAGTATAGGTATATTATCTATAGGCATTACATGTATGTTGTCTGCACAATTTGTAACTGTGCCTGTAACTGTCTTATACACGCAAGTCTGTTACATTTTGTACTGGGGTGCCTACATTTATAAGCTACATGGACATGTACATGTACATGTGGATCTTCTGCTTTTCCAGAAAACCTTTGTTACTATATATCTGTAGCCTTAATAAATAATTTTTTCGTTTGTCTCACGAAGTAGCTAGTCACGTGTGATGGAGATCGCGACGTTTCGACTGCACACTGCTAGTCTTCATCAGGCGATAAGGTCGACTGGTTATGCGTAAACTTATAAAGCACGCTGCTGCACTGTGATTGGTTGGTTTTCAACAGCTGTGATTGGCGCATTTCGATCCTCGCTGTTCCGATGCTCTGTTGTTCCCTCGGCGGTCCGCTGTCGTACAGTTCTCCTGTTGTTGTGTTTTTTGATCGTGGTCATCCATGCTTCAGGAATTTCAATTCCACTATCCCTGTTGATGTTATTAGGGTGAAGTCTTATGTGAATTGCCTCTTTGACCCTGCGTTTGTACCAGTGTGGGTCACGATCAATAAACTTTACCTCATTCCAAAGCGGGTAGTGTCCGGTGTTGTTGGTGTGTTCTGCAACGGCGGAGGTCTGGGTACGGGCGAATCTGATGTCCTGGTCGTGTTCTTTGATCCTGTCTTGCATAGGTCTTCCAGTCTCACCGATGTAAACTTTGCCGCACTCACAGGGAATCCTGTAAACAACGCCATCCTGCTTAGTCGAATCAACAGCGTCTTTCGGCCGTACTAGGTGTGATCGTAGTGTAGTTTCCGACTTGAAAACAGCGCGCACGCCTTGTTGTTGTAGGCAGCGGTGCAGTTGCCCAGAAAGACCTTTGACGTAAGGTAGCCTGTTCTGATGGAAGCATTGTGTAACTAAAACCGACTGAGTTGAAACAATTTTTTGTTGTTAAGAAGTATAGATTATCACTTGGCACAGTTCTATTAACCTAAACTAAATTATTATGGCCAGCTGATGTACATTAACTGTACATGTGCTTTAAGTTAAGCTAATCAACATTAATTTAAATCTGTGTGGAGACTTAACCGTCCTTGACATTATCACCATCAGCTCACATATCAAGAATTAACAAGTTACATGTAGTAAAAATATTTTGTGTGGTCTACATTTTTGCTGTGTGTCTATTGGTACATGCAGTTAAAAGAACTTTTAACTGTACATGTACATTTAGTATTTAACAATGTGTAGTTCCAAGAACTATCCAAACCTCCCCCAAGGATGGTTTTTTGGTTTGAACCCACCCACCCCACTGGAAATTCCAGTTAAGCTTCATACTCTCCCTTAAAATTTTTGGCTGTTGAGACCACCTCTCCCCCCGCCTCCTCAGAATTTCCAATGACCATTCTTGGGGTGGGTGTGGATATTTTCCTTGAACCGCACAATTCATGAACATAATTGTTCACTACTTTTGACTGTTTTTAACAGCTTCAAAAAACTACATGTAGTTGCAACTGGTGTCAGTGTAACTTTTTTGTTTTGCAACATATCAATAAACTATATGTTGTGGTTTAAATTTTTCTTTGGTTTAAAATTTTTCAAACCAGTTTGATTTTTAGTTTTCACTGTCTTGTATTGATTATCATAATCTGAAACAAAGGAAAATAAAAATCAAACTGGTTTGAAAAATTTTAAACCAAGGAAAAGTTTAAACCACAGCATATACATATGTAACTGTCACAAAACAAACACTTCAACCAATTTTTGAAATGTTCTGTTCTACTGTGTAGGTTCCGCAGTGGCGAGAGCTTAGAAATGTTGCAAGGTGAGAAATTAAATAAGCTTAAGTCAGTCTATTCACCTTTGTTAACGGACTGTCATGTAGGCCTCTTTACCTTTAAAGACAACATGAACATCAGATGTATGTACAACTGAAAAAAGAATGTTGGCTTTGGAAACTTCATAGTTCAAGAATGACTTACATGTAGTAGCTACTGGTTTTCTGCAAATCAGAGCTGTCACTCTTAGGTGAAGATGTAAAAGAAATTGTTTCCACTAAGCAATTAGGGGAAAGAATCACACACCAGGTTTCAGCAGCACTAGTACTGTAGTCATGAGGAGTTCTAGGCAGTTTATGTGACAGCCCAAATGACAGCTACTAATTAAGGAAACTGGTATTAATATTACAATGTACTGTGTGTTAATTTTTCAGTCCTCACAAGGAGGCCATTGTAAGAATATGTCCTTTGATGAATCCATCAAGATACATTGCAGTTAGCAAGGTAAGCAACGCAGTCTGCTGCAATTCTACGTTACCACTAATTACTATCTTTGGCACTACCACTACCACTAATACAGTACTGCTACTGTCAATACCAGTGTGACTGTGACTGCCGCTATCGCTACCACTGTTACTGTTTCTACCACTACCACTACCATATTTGCCACCACCTCTACAACAGTTAAAACCTGTGACTGCCACCACTGCAGCCCCAACTACTGCCAATACCGCTATGACTGCCACTACCACTTTCGATGCTGCCATTACCTCCACCATCATTGTAACTGCCACTACCATGATACTACAACTGCCACAACCACTATAACTTACATTTAAACCACTGCCACGTACCACTGCTGCCCCAACTACATGTACTGCCTCTACGGCTACCATAGATTCTGCTACCACTACAGTATTACCACTGCTACAACCAAAATTTCAACAGCTACATGTACATGTACATGTATATCCACTTCTACCTCTTAAATCACATTAACTGCCACTGCCAGTTAAACAGGTTAAAACACTGTTAGCTACCCTTGCCTCTCCCAGAACTACTGAAACTACATGTCTACATGATATGTGCCATTGCTACTACTAATAATTCTAACCCCGGTACCACTGGGGGACACATACACTATAATTACATGTACCACTGCCACTATCACTTCCACAACCCCTGCCAATTGCTGCTACTAGTATCACTACCACAACTGCTGCTATTTAACCAAATGTCACTGTCGATACTTTACTACCACTATCACAACCACTGCCACTTAACTATTGACACGGCCACTATCATTGTACCAAAAAAAAAGAACATTTTAAGCGCTGTTGAAGTGATATGGACTTTTTGTCATTGTTTTTACTTGATTTTACAGGAAGGAATAATTTCCCTTTGGTCATTAAATATGAAGCCACTAAGAACAGTGCAGGTGAGGAAACATAACATGCAAATTTTAATTAGTTTGTATAGTGTGATCAATTGGGTGAGAGTTGTTCTGAAGAAAACTGTTGTTGGTTACTGTCGTTTCGACAAACTGAGCAGAAGTCATGAATCTTCAGTGTCTTCTGAAGATGACTTCCACACAGGTTAATTGTCGAGATGTCAGTCACCAACAACAGTTCTTTTCAAAACTACTCTCACCCAGATGGTCACTTTTCAAACTACTGTTGGTCCTTGGTTCAAACCATTTACTAAATTTATTTTAGTCTGAACAAATATTAAACATAAATTATCTTGCCTTTAATGAATACATGTGCACATGAGTTGACGTTCTGTGTGAGGTCATTGTACAGGGATTGTGTTTTATTTGTGCAAGATGCAAGACACTTTACTCTGAAAGAAGCAGCAAATTGTGATGGTACCCTGACAGCCACTGCTTGAAATAAGGGTCGAGGAGTCCATGAGTATTGTTAGTTTAAGAACTGTAGACCTCAGCAACAATCTACAAACTAATCGCTACTTTAAATTTAAATATGTGTTGTACTAGGTGCAAACAGATCAAGATGAAGTTAAACAAAGAGATCTCTGGGTGACAGACTTCATACCAATGCAAAATATCTACAAACTGGCACTTGCTCTCACTAGTAAAGAAATAGGTATAGTACATTTCTTTTTCGTCATCTGCCGTTCGAGGAACACTGCTGTCTTGTGCTTTAATTTTGAAAAAGAGTAGAATAGATTTTCCAGGTTGCTCTTTAATTTGTGCATATTTGAGCCATGCAGTTGTTCATGTGTGATCTTGGATGCCTGAGCACCTTATTTCCCTTAATTCTTCTAGGCATTGCAGTCTAATCAGATACATATTTTTATTTGATGTAATAAATCTTGATATCTTTTTGTTTCCATGATGATTATCTTATCGATATTTGAAGAACATGTTTTTACCCTGCGGTACTTTGCCTTTGCTAAAACGTGTCAACATTGTGGTCACGAGCATTATTCTGATTGGATAGTTTAGCCATAGTTCACATCAAATCCAAAACAATGCCATTTGGTTCTGAGGAAATGAAACAAAAATGCGACCTACCCAACAGGGAAATGTTGGATTGAATAACCTATAGCTAGACTATCGACTTTCATTGTTTTCTGCATTAAAATTATATTTTGAATACCATAATTTCTTGATTCAATGCCCCTATCGCCCCCATGACCTAGTTTCCAGATCTGGCATTAATAATATTTGGCTCATTCCAACAGTTTCTACAACCCCATTGTTTATGACAGCAAGGGTTTTTATTTGGAATTTTTGTGCACTTATTTTACAATGCTACCTTGAAGATCTGTCATTTAATTGAGAAAATGTATAATTACATGTACATATATGTACATTGTAGGGTAGCAGGAGCTTTCGCTCCCAATCGTGTTTGCACCCACCAAGTTCGCACCCAACTTTCAGAGTACACTTACCGCGTTCACTCCCAAGTACGCTTACTATCTAGAATATTTCTCGTTCTTTAAGTGTGAGAAAAAACTATCTAGAATATTTCTCGTTATTTAAGGGTGAGAAAAACTATCTAGAATGTTTCTCATTCTTTAAGCGTGAGAAAAGCGTGACTACGTTAGTGATTGGTGGGGGTGAACTCGAAAAAAGTAGGGAGTGAACTCTGTGGGTGTGAACTCAGTTGGGAGCGAAACCTGCATCATTCACATTGTAGTGCACAGGCTGTATTATTAATAGGAGTGCAAAATAAATCTACTGCATGCATTTTATTTTATACTGGCCAGGGCTGCAATACATACTGTATGTTGTCTCTGTTTTCGTTACAGCTATATACGACTTGAGTTCCAAGTCAGAGTTTAACTGCCAGTTCAGAATACAAGGCCTTGAACACACCCCTCTATGTATGGATTACTGGTAAAAATAAATAAATAAATAAATAAATCAACTATGTTTAACGAGGGTAGCACATAACAGTCTCTCGACTGACAAACCTGTGGCCCTCGAATTCCCGATCGAATTGGAATTTGGAAGTGTTGGTTTTTGTGGAGGGAGGAAAACCGGAGAACCCGGAGAAAAACCCTCGGAGCAGGGACGAGAACCAACAACAAACTCAACCCACATATGACGCCGGGTCCGGGAATCGAACCCGGGCCACATTGGTGGGAAGCGAGCGCTCTCACCACTGCGCCATCCCTGCTCCCCCTAATGTCCTAAAGTATACAAAATACAAAGATTCAAGGTTCTAATATCCTGTTCCAGGCTCTCGGTTAATGGAGCAAGCATGAGCAAAGTGCTCAAAAGAAAATAGACAGGGTGGGGAGGGGGGGATCCCCTTCTTTTTCTCACTCCTCCAGGCTTGCCTGCTACTCACTTCGCTCCATTGACCATTGCTCCAATGACTGGCAGGTGCTTCGCTGCACTGACCATCGCTACACTGACTAACAGTCACTTTGCTCTATTGATCGAGAGCCAGCTGGAACAGACCAAGTTTCTAAAGAAACTAGTTGTGCTGCATTGGCTCCTAGTTTAATAGAGAGAAATGGTTAGGAAGCCCGGCACACATCAAAGGAGCAAACAAAGAGGCCAAGATTTAGGTTGGAAGGCCTATGACAGTGCACATCTTTTGTTTTGCACTTTTATACTATGCATGAATTACATAATCTAAATGTTTAAGTGGTTAGTTGCATGAACACATGTAACCACCTGTTGTGTTTTGTCAGGTTTTGTGCACTGTCAACCCCCAAAATAGCGAACAAAAACCTATAACAAAGAACTTTGCCGGGCTTCATAACCATTTCCTTCTATTAACTATGATTGGCTATCAACTTGAAGTTGATATTGGGCAAATTAACTATTGTAGCACATAACCGATGTTATGCTTTTGCTTTGCACAGGAGCAACCCCAATAAAATAAATGAAGCGATACTTGTGTTTGGAGATGTTCATGGTCAGGTGAATGCTCTGCTGTTTTCAGCAGCAACAATGGCGTTGTTTGACCGGCCATCCCAGCCTGCAGGAAGCAAGCAAGGTAACATGACTGAACACTATAACTTTCTACTGTACCAGAAACTGCTGCCCCCCCCCCCCCCGGTTATAGCTGCCCATCTACCCTTAAGCAAAAAAATACATCCAGTTGTAGCCTCCCCCCTCCCCTTTGCTGGATGACATTATTGAACAGGTCTAAATATTGCTTTATTATGACGTTTTAAAGCTAGTTAAGCTAGTTGTGGCTCATTTTGAAACATTTTTTATTCCACTTAGAAGCCCCCCTCCCTCCCCCCCCCCCCCCACCTCTCAGCTCCCCTTCCACTATGAAGTTGAATAAGCCCAGGGCTTATAAGCGTCAGTTGACGGTATGCCTTTTTCATTCACTTTTCTCACTGGGAATTTCAAATGTTCGTATAAAGTAATAAATATATTCTAAGAAAATAAAGGTCAGGGACTCCAACAGGTTATTGTTGCATTGGTCGTATTAGCAAGGCGTAAGGGTAAACAGGTTTTGAGGTACAGTGGAACCCCTCCTCACAGACACCTTCAATATGGACACCTCTCTATTATGGACAGTTCACTTGGTTCCAAAGAGAACAAAATTCTTAGACACCTCCATAATACGGACGCTTTTTCCTGTCCCTTTGGTGGCATCTGTATTAAAGGGGCTCGACTGTATTATAAAATTAAGTGAAATTTTGTTTTGGTAAAATTAAAACGTAGCTGTAATAACGAGGTTGTTGTATTGCCAAGGGGCGAACTAGACGGTACGGTTTTGCCTACGTTTATGGAATGCGACACGCTTACGACATGACTACAACACGAATCGCGTCGTGTAAATCAACCTTCCACATCCTTACGACCGACGCGCGCGTGTGTAAATGATCCTACATTGTAAGTCATGTCGTGCGCCTGTCGTAACCTTGAAAAAGAGAAAGTTGTACCGTGTGAATCACCCGTAACAGGGTGGTGTTGAGGCGGGATTTGGAAGTACATGTTCTGTGGAGTGTCAACGCAGATTCTTGTAATGATCCAGCTTTCACTTTTCACTTTTTTCTTTATTTGTGCAGATGTGTGTTTGAACGTGAATATCCATGATGTCAACAAGGGTTACTACAAGAATGCACGATTCGTAAAGCACCAAGGACACACTGAATGGGCAAGACAAGGTTATAGTTAACTCACATTAAAAAGAGCCTAACTCATTTTTTGATGTTCAAAATTACTTTCAAATAAAATGTAACCTAAAAATAATATTTTTCCAAGGTAGAAAACAAGAAAGAAGTAATAAAATTATAAAAATTAATTTTCTTGTCATTATAGTGATGTATTCAGCTCACTTAGACTGCTTCATCTCATGCGCCACCAACTACAAGAACTCCTTGGTACTTGGCTGGATAGAGAAATCCAAAATGAATATGAGAACGTAAGTACCTGCATTTATACCATAGAAAATAGAGATAATACAGAATGCGGGAAAGCCGTTGTATATTCGACGGTATTAAACCCAACCTTCTCATTGTGTTCTGCTATTTTATTCCCGATGAAATTTAGTGAGCGTAATCTCTGAAGACTTGTGTGTATACCGAGAAAATACAAGTGACTCGTGGGATGCAGTTGTGTGCTTCTTGCACTTCTCAAGTGTTCGTTAAAATTTTCAAGTGTTTTTAGAACACAACAATGCACAAGGAACAAGTTGACTATTCCTCTTATAAAATGTTCAAAATAAATTACGCACCGCCACGCTCATACTCGTCAATAGTAAACTTGAAAGTTCAATTTCTTGGACATTTGATAATCTCGTTTTTTATCTGCGAACATAATTTTCCTGTAGTAGATTATCTATTTTCCAAGGATAAATGGTTACTGTATGAAGAATGATCGTCTATGGTTCTATAATTTTATATCTTCTTTTATATCTGCACAGGACACAGTTTAAGATTCCTCAAGGTGTGAATGCGTTTGATTACAGCGAGAGAATCAATTTGATTGGTAAGCTCGATAGTACCTTCAGCCTTGTGTAAAATGACTGCACAACCAACCAATCAAAGGGGACGTTAAATGATCTAAATTTTATAAAAGTGAATCTAATGGTCGTTATTGTTCTAAGCATCATTGTGTGTAATAAAGTTATTCCGTTTTCCAACCTACAACAACTGATCGAAGTGAATCTAAACAAGTTCAAAACTAGAGTTAGGACTGAAGTTCAGTGTTCGTGAGATTTCCATGAACGTAGCAAAAACGTTCACGATGCGAGTAATTTAACACAATGTTATGACCTGACTAGCAATGTCAAATGTTAACTGAGGAAATTTCTAATATAATTACAGTGGAACCCCGATATAACGATCCTCGATGTAACGATATCCCCGGTATAACGATGAATATTCTATGTCCCGGCAAAAGTTACAGAAAAATGTATGGGACAGAACCCCGATATAACGATCTTCGATATAACGATATTCCCGATATAACGATGAGAATTAAGTGGACCGAACGTAAAATCTTCTCCGATATAACGATATTATCAGAACACAGTCACAATTTAAGCAAAACATTGAATTTAATCCAATAACATTACAGTAATCGAGTAATCTCTAGCGTTTTTGACAACAGCTTTGTACTATGATGATACGAAAATGATACTGTATTCTAAGCCTCTTCATCGATATAACGATGTAATTTTACAGTACTGCTCCCTTGACATATCGTTATATCGGGGTTGCACTGCATTACATTTTTTAACAAAAAAAACCTTAAGTTGGGTAATGGGATAAAAGTTAAATGAATAATTTTCTTGTTTCTTGCAGCCACTGCAGGAGTTAATCATCATGTGTGTTTGTGGAATCCTTACGTCATCTCCAAACCAGTTGGGGTAAGGTGACCTCATTGTTTTGTGAAACCAATTTCTTATCTTATAAAAAACACCTCATGGTAATATTTTATGTCACTAGCGTGAACAACACAACATACCGTAAAATTCCGGTTATAAGCCCCCCCCCCCCCCCCCCCGGTTATAGGCCCATCTACATGAAAACAAAAACATATATCCAGTTATAAGCCCCCTCCCTCCGGATATAAGCCCCCATCTGCTGCTGGATGACAGTACTTTAACTTACTTTACTTTACTTTAATCATTTTCTCAAAAACATACATATAGTACGAAGCAGAGGGGAAGACCAAAAACAGGAACAAGTTCCCTCACAAATGGTCACCCAAAAAAACTTAAAACATATTTCGATCAACACTGCCATGGCTCGTTTAAAAACGTTTTATTTCTTCCGCTTATAAGCCCTCCCGCGGACATAAGCCCCCTTACGAAGTTGTATAAGCCCAGGGCATATAACCAGTATTTACGTTATAATTATATGGAATTCACTTCCGGATACACTACGTTCTATGAAGTCACTTAATAATTTTACGAATGCGGTTAGATCTATGGTAAACTAGACTAAGTTAATATTTATATATATTTGTATGTTATAATTTCTATTTTCTCTCGCCTCATCAACCCGAGTTGAAATTAAGTTATCTATCTATCTATCTATCTATAACAACATATAGTAGGAACACAGTGACTGATCTTTTCCTTATGTCGCAATGTTGTTATGTCGCTAGTGTGTAACAGGCTTTACTTCTCCCTTTATATGACCTGCGAGTTCCCGTTTTGTCTCTCTCAAGTAGGAGGCGTGGGAGGCGCGGTGGCCTAATGGTTAGTGCGCTGGACTCCGGATCGGGCGGTCCGGGCTCGAGCCCTGGCCGGGGCACTGCGTTGTGTTCTTAGGCAAGATACTTTACTCTCATAGTGCCTCTCTCCACCCAGGTGTATAAATGGGTACCGGCGAATTTACTGCTGGGGGTAACCCTGTGATGGACTAGCATCCCATCCAGGGGGGAGTAGAAATACTCCTAGTCGCTTCATGCTACGGAAACCGGGATAAGCTCTGGCCTGATGGGCCCCTAGGCTCGTATACAGACTTTACCTTAACAAGTAGATAACACGAAGGATGATTCATCGAAAGAACGTGTTGATGTAAAGTAACGAGTTGTCCCCTTGTTGTTTGTAGGTTCTCAGAGGCCATATGCAAAGTGTAATCTCAGTGCGATTCATTGAAACTAGAGGCCAACTTATCAGCCTATCAAAAGACAAAGTAAGCGTTTACGTTATTGCTGTATGTACTAGTTACTGGTGGATACCTGATCTGTGCAAATACCATTGGCAAGGATCTGTTAAGAAAAAAGTTGGGGTCACCGACCATTTAAGCTAGCAAACTGCAAACGAAGTTAACGCAACGGCTTTTTACCCTATATTATGTGGTTGGAAAGTTTCCTCAGCGCGCGCGCTCGATGCATGACGTGGCTTAGCTTTGCGGCAGGAATTACGTGCGCAGTAAGGATGCGCATAAGCTATTAGTGCGAACGTCCTAAAGCCATTACGATTAATTAAAAATGTTTTATTTGGGTATGAAAAGAAGGAAAAAATAGTGCTCTTAAGGTCATTAAAAGCTTGTTTGTATTTAATGTTAATCAGGTTCTCCGGATCTGGGACACGCATCTTCAAGTTTGTCTTCAGCGCCTTTCTGGGATGTTTCCTAAGGGCCCGGCTGAGGGTAAGAAATCTGCATCTAACATACAACACACACACACACACAAAAATACTGTCTTCCAGGTTATTATAACCAATTCACCTACCAATAAGCAAAGTCACAGTCTGTCTATAGCTAGGAACGCAGCAGGCACTGGCAAATGCGGCGTGGAAGATTTGTGCGAGGGCTCTGATTGGTTGGTTCTCAGTAATGGTGCGCTGTGTAACAACCAATCACAGACTACGTTGGATCTTCGTAGTTTGACGTCATCAGTGTGGATTGTTTTTGGATCGGGTCTTTTTCGTCTCTTTTGTGGAGGAGGATGTGGGGGTGGGGGTGGGGGGGGGAGGGGATGAGCCCGTGACACGAGAATTTGTTTTCTGAAGGTAGTCGCTATTCAAAGCAGTTTGTTATCCCTCTAAATCAAGAGTAAGCTATGAAAAATAATAAACCAAATAAATGAACAGATAGACATACAGACTAACAGAGCGACAGACAAATATAGACAGAAAGAGAGACAGACAGACAGACAGACAGATAGACAGACAGACAGACAGACAGGCAGGCAGGCAGGCAGGCAGACCGACCGACCGACAGACAGACAGACAGACACAGACAGGTAAAACGTCGAGAGATAAAGACCAGTAATTAGTTAGATTTGTGTGTTTTCAGTGTCGATCACGATGTACTATGATGAGGAACACAGTAAACTGTTCACGGCCTTTAATCAGCAGGTAATAAGATTTTTCATTTACTTTTTAACGAGTGATAAACTATAGCCCCTTTTTAATGTAAATAGCTTTCTTCAAATCAAAAAGGGAACAACAAATTTTAGTTTACTATAAACTTATAGTAGAAAAATGTCAAAGAATTGAAATAGTGCAGATGGCAGTGACAAGATTCAAATGAGAGAAGGATTTAGGCCAGCAGTTATCTCTCAGGGTTTTGGTGCAGGGTGGCCGGGGGTTTCGTGCAGGGGCCCCACATGGTTTACAGTTCAGCTTCAGATGTCAAGTCATTCCGCGTTTGTTATCGCTATCGGATAATTCACACAGAGCTTTCAAGATTCACAACATGCGTTGTATCTTGAAATATCAGACTTCGATTTTTTTGTCTTGTCTGCGAGGCATTTGCCAGCAAAACAGAAAATACCATTTGTACGAAGTGATGCACCACTCAATCAGTGGTGAAAAAAACTAATTGATGATATTGTGTTTATTTGTTATCTATCAGCTTACTCTGATGGTGATGAAACCAGAAGTAAAGGACAGAATTATGAGCCATGAACACCCTGTCACAGCTGCTGTTTACAACAGCAAGTTTAACCAGGTACACTTAGCAAATGAGAAATTCAAAGAAGGGTGTCTAATTTGCAAATGTCAAACTCCACAACCGCGTGTCATTAACATTGATTTACTCTTTCGTGGCGTGCTTCAATGTCGCCAAAATTTAATCTCGTACCTAGATGTTTTCTCACTTCGTAGGAGTCAGATTTCTGACGCATTTAACGCGAGCAATATCTGCTTTTACCAGATGTTCTCTCCCGAGGGTTGAGAAGATCTGGGTACAAGATTAGTCACATTTGAATAAAATCATGCGCGCTTTAGTTTAACGGCCAAACACTGTTCGACGCATTCAGCTTTCGAATTTTGCAATGAGATATCCTTCTTTAAATAAGATTAAATTCTGCAGACAAAACAGTAGATTGGAACTTATCTAGTCTTCACAACCTTGAGCCGCTTTGCGTGCATTTGTTGTGTTTTCGTTGTCCCGGGACGCACGTCCTGATCACGTGCGAGTCCAAGGCTCAAGCAGTTGTAACCATAAGTGAGGGGCGTCACGTGATACGTCCATTTCAAATTTTAGCTGCATTGAAGTTAGTTGGTGTACCAAATACCGTTATCTGATTGGTTGTATCATCCGACCGGTGTACAGACGGCCCCTGCTTCCTCTCTTGTCAGGAACACATAATTCTTGCTTCATATTTCCATACTATTGTCAAAGTGACTGCAGTTTATTTACAGCCTTTGACTGAGGTTTTCTACTGTTCCATTGTAGGTTGTAAGCGCTTGCACCGGATCTGTAATAACTATGTGGATGATAGAGACAGGGCAGAAGGTGAAACAGGTAAGGCTATCACAACCCTAGTAGTTGCTTTTTTCAGGTTGTTGTAGAACCAAGGGATGTTACCCCTGTTTAACACGTACAACTTAAATGCAAGTACAACAACCTCGTACTCGGGGTCTTGTTAAACGAGCAACCCTGGAAAAATCCGATTTGAAGTCCGAAAATATCTGACTTCCGGTTGAATTGCGCATGCCTAGCTTTCAAAAGAATTGTTCAACAAACTTCTTGGTGTTTTACTTCCGGCCATTTCTATTGTTTTTAAAACCAATCAAAATCAATCATGCAACGGAACTTTCGGCATTCTCGTTCCCAGGGCCACGCGTTTTTTTAACTACAGCTCGAGTGGACCACGTGACCAAAAGAAACGGAGGGCTCTGGGAACGAGAATGAACTTTCAGGAGTCGCTCTTTTCGTCAAGCTTGCGCAGTAAGGAACGAAAACTCGAGGTACAAGATTGCAAGCGAAAATGCAAGATACTAAGACGCAGTTAAAGTCTTTTTCCAAGATGGCAGATAGTTCACGCTTCGCTTGCTTGCATTTGCGTTTGCAATTCCGTTAGCAATGTCCACACGTGAAGCAAGCACGAGCCAGTGCAAGTAGCTTTGTGATGAACTAGTACTAATACTTCTTCATCTGTTGTTGTTTTGTCTAGTTTGCCAATGCTCATGGCAATTCAGAAATTACTACCTTGGCCCAGGACGCCACAGAAACAAGGCTCTTTACAGCTAGTGCTGATGGCACTGTCAAGGTAGAATTGCATTTTATCCGTTGAATTCTTTTTCATTTTTTTTAGTGCAGAATACAGTTTTGTGATGGTTTGTTAGTGTGCTGGCGTCTGCTAAATTACTAAAGCGCTATGGTGTAAATTGTAATGGTTGATTGATGAATTAATATCAATTAATTAATTATTTATTTTTGTAAAGGGGTCGCCATGCAGCTCTCGTAAGGTCTCACATGAGTGGCTGAGAGAACAATAGAACAAACAACAAGAACAATGCCCCTAGCCCCCAAAACAATAGCAGCTGCTACACTAGAGGACCAGTAGAATTACAAGCTCACGAGAGCTGCATAACTATTCTTGTAAAGTGGGTGGGGAGCACCTGACTGTGTGCACTAGTTTGTTAATATTGGCATTCTGTTTTTTGTTTCAGATCTGGGATTTTAATGGCCACTGTCACCATATCTTGATGGCTGGTAATGGCGACCCAGCAGAGATAAGCCAAGTACTGTGTTTGAAGAGGATTATTATTGTTGTAGGATGGGACAGGTAGGATGTGACAATGATGATATCCTAGAGCTAGCTGCTGAGTAAATTTCACAGCTGCACATAATGACTTCCCGAGAAATTAAGTAAAAAAAGGTGTAGTGTAGTCACGAGCTATCTAGAACAAGTTAACATTATTGCTGAAGGAGTCCACAAAACTTAAAATTGTGTCCATTTATACACAGTCATTGGGGGAGGGCAAGTGGGGCATTGTAAGAGTATGTAGGCTAATTAACAACGCATCATGAGAGTAGCAGGTTGTTCAAAGCAGAATTGATCTTCTCCTGAATTAGTACCAACTTCCAATTTAATTTATGAGTTCCCAATAATTATTTCCCTCATCTGTTTTGTCAAACAGCTTAAACTTTGGGCAATGTCAGACTGTTATAATTACTTAAAGCTAACACTGTAAAAGTCGTTGTAATGACATAAAAATAAAATGTTTGCTAACTTTAATCACTTAGACTGATTAACCGTAATAGACGTTTAAGCTTAGTGCTCAATCCACACACCATTGCGTCTCCTCCGTAAAACCTAAAAAATAGATTTGCCGAAAATGGAATGGGGCTAAGTATTCCAACTTCTCCAATGAACATAAATTGTTTTAATTCGTACTCCACCCTTAAGCACTAATCTTAACAACTTCAGTAATCCCAGCAACAACTCAAATCAAACTGCTCTTGTTTTCTTGCAGAACCATCTCTGTGTTCCGAGACAGTCAACTGAACTCTTTTTACGTTTATCCATCCGATTGGAAAGGAAGACTGGTAAAAAGTTATCGTTCTAAATCAATTTTTGTATAGAATTTTATTTTTAAGAAGGGAGTAAGGAGGTGGAAGTTAAGGTATATAGTTGAAGGGACCTTACTTAGTAGGAAAATACTATTTTTATTTATACTATAACTGCGAGAGCGCATTGGTCGAGAACTTTGGTTTATTTAAGCAATAGAGCACACTTTCTAGGTTTTTACCGGCGCAATAAACCCCGCGGGATGTTGGGAGAACACGAGAAATGCTTGTAAATCATGTGCCGTCAGGCGAGTGATTTACAAGCTTTTCGGGTGTTCTACCAACATCCCAAGGGGGTTTATTGAAAACATATCATCTGTTTTAATCATCAGATAGACCAAAATATGACATTAAACTAACGTTAATTATTCGTCCTTATGGGTCAAGCGTAGTGCTGCCCTGTTGGGGAGCGGGAGTTTACCGGTTCAATAGGACATAGGCTTTTGACCTTTTTGACCAATCAGAGTGCGCGTAGTATCTGAGGTTAGTTCATAAAATAGTATAGACCATGAAAATGACGTAACATGTACCGCAACGTCGAGCAAATTTCGGAGAACTTTAGAAAGTGCCGCGTCTTTTCCAAAAGCAGTATTTTGCGAGTTGTGAAATGTCAACTGGAACATTTGGCACAAAATTTACCACACATTCGTCGGTTTCAAGTTGAAAAACTGCGATCTTACGAGTCGTACGTGTAGTGGTCTTTACTCTTTATAGACCAAAGAAATAACGCCATGAAAAAATCTGGGTCGCCGACTACCTCTTGGGACGAGCTACTTCATTGGTTCTTTTAAAAAACAATAGATAACAGGTCATAACAATGCCCCTAGCTCTGAATAACAATAGAGGTAGTGTTGGCAGCGCGCGAATGAAAATACAGGTTCCAGAGAGGTAGTGTCTAGTCGATTTGTTAACTGACAGTTACTTGCTTGTATTCATCAGGAGCATCAAGATGATGTACTGTCTGAAGCTTTCTGTCCTCCAACAACACTGGCCACAGCAAGCTATGACGGTGATATTGTACTCTGGAACTTGAATTCAGAACAAGCTTTCAGACATCTTTCGTCACATGCTAAAAGGAAACCAACACGATCTTCTAGAAGATCAAGAAAGACAGTATGTAACGAGTTGAATATATTTGTCAATTTTTTTTCAAAAAGATGCGAATTGTCCCACGCTCGCGACATGCTGAACATTTCATCTTTCACATTTCGTTTTCCGAGCTTAAAATTTAACATCTTTATTTATCAAGTAATAAGCCTTTTTGTCACATGACAAGGAAACCTTGAACACTTTGTTCTGCCCATTTTTTTGTAAGAAAAAACGAATCGAAACAACAAACACAAGTGATAAACTCTTTCGCCACATACCGAAAAGAAACCTCGCCGTTTTTTTAAGAAGATCAAGAAGACAGCATGTAACGATTTTTTGTATTTGGCCCATTGTCGTCCAAAAAACGCGAAACGAAACAACAACCTTTGTAATTCTCATTAAGAAAGCATGAGGGCTGTACTGAAATTATATTACCCCATCCTCGTCCCCAGGCCAATTCGCGCTATGCGAGTGAGCAGAGGAGGCTTAGATCCTAGCGCGGGTGAACTCTTCCGACAAGCTGGATGGGTGACGTCACATCCAAATCGCCGGGGACGACTGGGGACGAAGCTGATATTACCCAATAAGGCTGTTGAAATTAGAAAATGACGAAAAAATGTCTTAATTTACGTTCAGTTAAACGCCAGGTCTACAAAACCGAGTTTTAGCTTAACGATATTTTAAATTAATTTTAGCAAGAAAATACGATAATGTTTGTATTTTATTCTTCCTTCCTACTCTTTTATTTCCTTCCTTCCTATTCTGCACTCTCGAACTGTGTTAGTCCCAGAACAGGCCCACTTATACTGCTCGGTGGCACTTTCTGATGGAGTATCATAAAATTTTGTTTCTTCACAAGTGCTTAGATCACAGGCAGACAAGGCTCTGTGTTTGAGACCGTGTGTTTTGTTTGGGGTCGGTGACGGCTAGCGAGGAATTAACGACCAAAAAAAAAAACCCATAATATCGCAAAATACCTCGCAAAAGAAAAAAGATAAGTGAACTTTATTTATCTGGCTTACAGTAGATCACAATTTGGGATTAAAAGATGCAAAATCCAGTATTTTATGGAGCATTTCTCGCGATCAGTTGGATCAAGCCGAGGTCAGTTGTTACAAATTACAGTGAATGTATGAGATCAAATAGCGCGTACCGTGACGCTTACGTCACACGTTCTCAAACACAGAGCCTTGTCTGCCTGTGCTTAGATCTTAAATATTTCTTTTGCGGGACGTTTCAGGAATAACCCCTTCATCAGTGACATTCGTAAAGTGTGCTCAAAACCATTGAGCAAGAGATGACATATAAAACGCGCTGAAAATAACGTATGATTCTTGCTCGACAGTTTTGAACACACTGCGACTGTGAAATTAAAGGGTTATTCCCGAAACGTCCCATTTACAAGAGTAACTAACTGTACCTGCATTTCTTTTTTCCAATCCAAATTGTTTACTGAATGTGATTAAATCACAGCTGGACGTCACCAGTCCTCCTCAACGTTCTTTGGATTCAGAATCGTTTTTAAAGCCGCCCCAAGCCCCAGACCGGCTAACCTCTGCCACGTCTGTCACGTCTGAACAGTCACGCAATGAACAGGTGAATACACAACTGTTCCGCCTCGCTTAACTCAATACATTTTTCTTACTTCACTACTATATTGGAATTCTTAGTTGTTGTTTTTGAAAGAACTCTTGTCTGTATTTTTAAGTTGCTTATTTCTATTCAACAATACCTTGTAATGTAGTGTGTTATGTAATTTCTCACTGAAAATTGCTATATACAAAAAGCAATGTTCAGGAATTCTTATGGTAAAAGTAAACGATTTTTTGTAATGTGGATGAAAACGTTTGAATATATTTAAGTTATTGAAAAGTATATATTAAAATGATAGATGTACAGGCACGATGCTAAACGAAAACTATCTTAACAACCTAATAGATTGTTTTCACCGCCACACAATAAAAATATAAAGCGAAAACCAGTCAGTGAAAAAAGTCAAGAAAATGCGATATTATCGAAGATAAATAAAGAGGTCATTTCTCATTTCTCTCTCATTTCTCTGAACGTTATCTTAAACTTCAGATATTAGTCGAAATGTTCCGCGCAAATTTGCAGAAACCGGTACTCCAATATGTCGCCCGGAAAATAGTGTAAACATCTGGAACATACTTTGGTTATCTGGTCCACTGATTATCTGTAAATACTGGACAAACGAATATTTACATGAACACTTTTACAACTACTGGATAACAACCACAAGATAAATATATATTTTTTGACCAACATAATTTTCACTTTATGTCACGCACCGCCATAACTCTAACTGCGCTGATTGTGTATAGGTATAATTTTAGTACCTCTTATACCTGATGAGAAACTTTGGTTTCTTTTTAGATTTGGATTTTAGTACTTCTATGTTTTCAACTTATTGTCGTTTACGTTCTCTTGAAACAGGATGATTTTGGTTATGCTGTGACTAAACTTATATTTCTGAATGAAAGGCCAACGTCTGCCTCCAGTGCAGGAGCTAACCTGGTGTCATGTAATGCCAGTGGATGGGTAAGGATGCACCAGATTAACCTGAGGAAGGGAGGGAAGTGGTGGGAGGGGGGAGGGGGGAGGGGTGGTGTGTAGGGTCCGTCAGCCGCTATACTTCGAAATCTGCTACTTCTCGTTTCTGTGATCGTCTTACATACGCACGTAGCCATCTTGGCGCGCGCAACAGTTTTCTGTTGTTTCCAAACGACTGTAAGGAACGAATTGTGCTTTTGAACATATCAGTTTCCTTAACCTAATGAAGGCAGCAATGCCGAAGCATCGGTAAACTTATACCGAACTAAATAGTGTCTAAATTTAACGAATTTTACTTTATATCACATCCGAGTTCCTTCTCGTAAACGTGGGTAAAACTCATTTTCGGCACATTTGCCGATTTAGTAAGGCTTAAATGTCCTGGTTTGAAGCTCACGCCTTGTTAATAGTCAATAGTCTACGTTTCCACATGTTGCCATCTGAATTACCTTCGACTGCTCCCGTCTGGCCTTGTAACTCAGTCAGTAAAGCAACAGTGATCTGATCCGGAAGGCGTGGGTAGGGATCCCGTGGGAAGTCAACGAGTTTTTCATTGTTTCACGTATGGTCCCTGATTTCCTTTCCAGGACCAACGCTCAGCAAGAAATTCCTGGGTTATTTTGCAGCATATTACTTTACCTTAGAATTAATTCTTGTCTACTTTCCAACAAATAGCTAACTGGTTAAGTCGCCTGATTAGATGTACTGATTTGATGTAAATGCTCCCCATCGCCATATGAGTAAACGAGTTTTTCATTTTCATCATTGTTTCATTCTTGTGCAAGTTTGTGCCCAGAACGTCCCTCGAAATGAAGCTGTGGAAATCTAAAGCTGAGCAATCGTTTTCTTGAGGACATACTGTTTTCTTGATTCCATATTTTGCTTTTGCTTATGGTGGTTGTTGGGAGTCGATGTTTAAACTTTGGTATGACCAAGAGCGAACGATCTTTTGCATTCACAAACACTTTCTCTTTCTATTTTTTACAGGTCCGATTTTGGAACACACACAAATCGATATGTGTCGGGCAGTTTCTTGCACATGAGCATGGTAAGTAATCTTCGCCTCGCAAAGTCAGCTAATGGTCTGTTTTAAAATATTTCACAATGCATAGAGTGGTTTTCAAATGAGTGTCGTAAAACCAAAACCAAAGTAATCACTCTGGCCAATCACAAAGGACACAGACAATCCAGTGAACCAATCAAAACTCGAAAGAAATACATGTAGCCGGCACAAAGCGCGGAAAAACGTGCGCGAGCGAGTCATGACTGGTCTTGGTTTTACTTCTGATTGGTCGAGAAAATGGCGCGAGATTTTTCAACCAATCACTCAAACGTAGCAATGCAAAGCCAAAGCAAACGGGAAGTACTTTCGACACTCAAGTGAGAATTGCTAAAATTATAGTCATTCTAACTTACCGTTTTCTTTTCAGCTGGATTTCTGACAATGACTGTAGATGACACAAACTCATACCTTGTGACTGGTGATGCAGATGGAGTGATCAAAGTTTGGGACATCTCGGAGTATTGTCTTGCTTGTACGACGGATGATAATAGCCCGCCACGTAAGTCCAATCGTTACGTACTATTAAAAGACATATTTATCACGAAATGATGCAAGCTACTCAGCCACTGTTTTTTTGGCTTGTTTTAAGAGGGATCCAGGGCCCAGTTTCATAAAGCATCTTACGATTAAGTGGAAGTTTGTGCAACTGTTTTTTCTGTCCCGAAGGATTTTTTCGCACCAGCATTGTGTTTCCCATACTCTTTAATCTGCCTTCGGCTGATTTATCCATAATAGTGTAGGGAATAGCTGCAGAAAATCTCACTTAATCCTAAGTTGCTTTATGCAAACGGGCCCAGGAGCGGAATACAAGTGCGACTTCCGAATTTCAATCCAGTTATGTTCCCAGAGCCCTCACTCCGCTCTGTTGCTGACCAGCTGCAAAGGAGACTATTGGTACGAGATTGGTGTGAAATGTGACAATCCACTGCATAAGCACTAGGTTTGAAAAGTCTTACTCGTACTCTATCGCGTCCTCGTTCTCCAATCTGGTAGTCCCTATTTAGTAGCCTGTGTCTGTAACTGTTTTTGTTCTCTGTTGAATAGCGAAGCGCGCGAGTGACGTCATGACTCTGGCAAACAAACCGGAATGGCGGACGATTTTCCTAAAACACTTTCTAAAACCGCCGGTGTTCCTTAAACACTTTTTTGAAACGAAAACGTCGCCTAGATTCCCTCTATTTCTCTCAGAACACGCTGATGTTGTCTTAGCCCTGAAGGGGGTATAATTATTTGCATTCTATTTTTAAACCTCGCGCGTTTCACTATTCTTCCGAGCGCAAAATAAAACATTGCTTTCCGCACATCATAGCTACGGTATTAAAACAGCGTTGAGCGCAAAGTTAACCTTCAATACTTATTGTGACTGACCCTTTTTTTACTTCCCTCGTTCCAGCCCTTCTCAAACAGTTTCAACCACACACCGACACCATCAACAGCATTCAGTTGTTTACGCGCTCAGAGAGGTTACTGGTACTGACAGCATCCAGCGACTGTGCTGTTGCATTGTGGGATATAGAGGGCCGCCATATTGGTATATTTGGCCAGGTAACGATTCTTGTCTCTGGAGCTGATTGCTTTTCAATTATGTTACGGATTTAGTCAAATTTAGGCATGAGCAAATGGCCACCAAGTTGGTTGAAATATAAAAATATCTGCTGCTTAAAATAGCGAAGAACATTTCAAAAACACAACAAACACAAAAGAAGGCACGGATGGACAAAAGGTTAAAACGGATTGCTATAAGGGTTTTTGAAATACTGTTGCCGGCTGAACAGTTTTAAAAGTTAATCTCGTTTGCTTATAACTTAAAATTATAACGCCCTAGAGACATATTTGGTTATAATAAAGCTAAGGTTTGGTTGTTTAGAGCCATAGAATTAACTTCTTTGCAAACATTAAGTTTGATAATTATTAAATTAATAAATTTACTACGTGGCTTTCGTTGCCATGAAAGTCTGCAATACAGGTTTGAATAAGGCAATTCGTAGGGGTAAACATTTACACAGGTAAAGGTTCGTAAGCTTTTGTGGTGTAAACAGGCTTGAATGTAAAGTCGGTGCTTTTTTTTTTCTCACAGGAGGAACACTGGAAGGTCGAGCCAATCTCCAAAGAAGAACGAGAAGCTGAACAAGCCAAGGAGGCTGAGCAGGTTAGACTGGTTTCCACTAGCGACAGAGTAGTAGTTGAGTCGTCATTGTAGTCGTAAGAGCGCTTACGACCTAGCGGAAATCGAAAATCGGAGGCGTAAGCGGAGAGCGTTTCCATTTTCCTTTCCGATTCCGCTTGACTCCGTCGCTTATGATCCAGTGTAAAGTGCATGGATTGACGAAGTCGCAATGCTAGTTCGTTGGTCCTCAGAGTGCTTTCTTTCAGCTCCCGACTCTCACAATCTACAATGGGTACCTTGGACGCATTTCACATTCTCATTTCCTCTATATTATTCCCTCCCCCCGAAGCAATGTTGGATTTGCTATATGCAAGGCTTGCTTTGTTTCTGTACAACATGGAAAAGGGAGAGAGGGGGATGGTTCACAATCTACACGGGGGTTGAAGTGGAATAATGGAAATATTGAAATTGGCACACATTTTAACCAACCGTCTCAACTACTTTTGTCGCTCATTGCAGTTCTCATCGGATAATAAGCGACCAAGTCATAACCGGAATCGGAAACTCTGCTTAGGACTCCGCCGGTTTGATTTTCAATAGATCGCTTCTAACTACTCCGACTACGACACCGTCGCTAGTAAAAATCCAGAAACAGATCTTTTTAGTTTACAGTGCAACCATAAGGTAAGGTGAGGTAAAAACTGTATACGAGCCTAGTGGCCCATCAGGCCGGAGCTTATCCTGGTTTCCGTAGCATTAAGCGACTTGGAGTATTTCTACTCCCCCCTGGATGGGATGCTAGTCCATCGCAGGGTTACCCTCAGCAGTAAAATCGCCGGTACCCATTTATACACCTAGGTGGAGAAAGACACTGAGAGTAAAGTGTCTTGCCCAAGAACACAACGCAGTGCCCCAGCCAAGGCTCGAACCCGTACCGTTCGATCCAGAGAGCCACCGTGCTTCCCAGTATAGTGCAGCCTTAAGTAGCATATTTTCTGATTTACCTCTTACCTTGAAACAGGAAGAGTCAGATAACGCTGATGAAGAAGAACCTCTTGAAGAAGAAGGCGAAGTAGATGATATGCGTCCCTTTAATGATGAAAAATTTGATCCTGAATTTAGAGTTTCTACATGGGAACAAACCATTCTTGGTAAGCCGTTGTAATACGTGGAGTCAGCTTTTGGCACATGAATGGCAAGGAAAATGACAGATTTAGCGGTAAATGGGCCGACGAATGAAGGCGACACTGTTCTGTTTTGAATCACACAGTTTGCTACCTGAATTCTCTCTTGAAACGTCTCGGCTATTCTTTCAATTAAGTGGTTGTTTGCGTTCTCTCCGGTCATCATGTTAGCAATGAAGTTCGCTTAATTTTAATTAATGTTATAAGAGATTAAAAAGGTAGAAACCTTGATCTACAACTAGTGGCTAATAACTGACTACTAAGCCGTTCATGCAGCCCCTGATGAAAGAAAACTTAAGACGGAATCCGCCAGGACTTCGAGTAGTTATTGGACAAAATTATGTACCAAAATTATTTATACCTTATTGCAAGCTTTTGTGTTACTGCTTCAAATATCTTATCAAAAGAAATCTTTTCTACCAACACCAAACATCGAAAACCGATTTCGAAGTTCCGCTGAATTCCACTAAATCGCTTAAAAGACGTGAGCTTTTGCCTATACTTGGTTTTCATGTTACGTCATAAAATTCTGAAATCAAAATTTAATAGGCCTGCTAAACTTTTGATATCACTAGGTGTAAGATAAACTAAAAATATATCTTTTCGCAAATTTCCAGCTTGGTTGTGCCCTTCGTTTTAAAAACAGAGCATTTTGAATATTCGAGTTCTCGGCCGTATGTGATATCAAGCTGAGTGCCGTGACAAAGTGGTTTTGATTCAAAAAAGGCCTTTCCTTTCCATTTTTGCAGATCGAACATTCCCAATGTACTAAGTGCTGTTTATGTGAAAGTGTAATAGATCATGAGCCAAAAGTAGTCGCTATTAGGAAAATTAAGTTCCAGATGGTTTCTCTGACTCACGGCGGCCATGTTTGTGCCCCTCGGAAGGACACAAATATGGCGTCTCCATACTGAGCTTTATAAATTTGCGTGGAAAGTTTCGGCAAATAACTCGCAAACGGTGCCCCGCACAGACCTGAGATTTGGACAAATCGTTTATCCATGTATCTTCTATAATATCTGAAATTCATAGCTTCTGTCGTTGAATGGTTTCGATTTTATTTTTTTATTGCGTGACAGTGAAAACCACCAATAGCTTGTGAACTTTGAATTTCATTTTCTCAGGCTCTGATAAGAAATTGTTGTACCAAAATTATTTACACCTTATTGCAAACTTTTGTGTTGCTGCTTCGAATATCTTATCAAAAGAAATCTTTTCTAACAACACCAAACACCGAAAACAAATTTCGAATTTCCCACTGAATTCCACTGAATCGCTTAAAGACGATTTTACAAAATGGCTGCACGTGAGAATTTGCCTATACCTTGTGAACTTTGAAATTCATTTTCTAAGACTCTGATAAGAAGTTGTTGTCGGTGTTATCAGGGATTATTACTTACATCTTTACCTTTTATTTAGGGTAGAAAATAACGCAATAGGATTTAAATTATTCTGGTACTCGATTTTTGTCCAACTTAAATAAATATTACTCGACGTCCTTGTGGATTCCGTCTTAAAACGTTTGTTAAATTATCGAAAACTTTTAAATACACATCCCAAGTTTTCTACCTTTTGTGTTTTATAATAAACTGAGTGTTGCCACGTACATAGATGCGCTCGAGTTCTGCTCTGCGATTGAGGTGTCCTTTAAACACATTCAAGGAAAAGGAATTTTCTCTTTTCTTTCTATTTCACCTCAGCTAAAGAGAATTCTCTTAGAAAACGCTGTTAACAATATGGCTCCATAACTACATCTCTTAAGATTTATGCAAACTTCAATGTATGAATTATGACATAAACCTTATGCAACTGTGGTTTCCCGCCATAGGAGGAAATATTTTAAATTATTGAACGCTCCACGTTATGTTTGGTTTAGGTAAGGCTTATCAGGAAAAGAGAATCGATAAACGAGAAAGACGGCAACCTCAAGTCATCCCGGACCTTCCATATCTTAACTGGGAGAAGACAGGCCAAGCCCCTGCAGGTCCTTATGCGGTATGTCACTAAAAAGTGTTTGTCAAAAAATAAGTAACTGTTTTAGGTACAAGAGACGTTGTCAGATTTGGGATACTGTGCGCCTAGAACAAAGTCTGGTCTGACAGTGGGAAATACTTATAAAATAAAGAGAAAAGGTTCATGTCCTTAAATAGCAGTATCACGAGTCAAGAGGTCTTCTAAGTCTGGGTAGACTATGCTAAAATTATAAAGGTGCACTCACAGATCAACAAAGTAACATTTTAATGACAAAAAGGCATAAATTCACTTTCTAAGATGTGAACAAACCAAAATCAATGGTTTTTTTTAGAGATTTTCCTCCAAGTAACACTGTCAAACTTGAAAACGTTTGGCCGATGTTTTTAAGCTTTAGACTGCTTCTTTTCTACCCGTCCGTTGCAACACCAGTTTTAAACAACGTTCGTGACCAACATAATCCGTTTTAGCAAGGTTAGAAAACTATCAGTAAATTTCCATTTAATACCAACACCTTCATTGGATTTTGAAGAAGCACTAAATCTTGGTGAGACTGCCTCTTTAAAAGAGATCTTTAAAATGTAACGTTTTACTTAAATGATGTGGCCTTTACGCCTCTGGGGTGCTCACCGTTCAGCTAGAAATCCGCGAAGGCTCGTAAATTGTGAACTACATTTCGAGCTATTCCGTTCATCCCTGTTGGTACGAACGACGAACCGAACGACGAAATTTGTTTATTTCTTCCGTTTCCACTAACACGGAAATCAATTTACAAATGGTGAACGCCATCTCCTGTCTAGAAATGTTTGCGTCTTTTTTGGAAAACCATCATTAATTCAACGGTTATCCCACTCCTGAACTGAGCAGAAAATTCATAATGTAAGAAAGGCTGAGCAATATGGATACTGGGTGGGGTGGGTTAGGAGTCTTTTTTGCTCTAATGAAGGGATGTTTGCACTTTTTGAGCAACGTTTTCTTGATGCTAAATAGTTTTAGTCGTTGCTGTTATCGTTTTATAAATTATCACAAGAACGTAGCGTTAGGTAAGTAAATAAATAATAATATAAAGTGTCTTTATTGCAATTGATAAAATACATATCAATAGTTACAATAGTAAGAATATTAAAAAGAGCCAAATACAGGAATAAGAATAAAAATTAAAATATTTACAATATGATGACAATGATATAAGAACTATATATATATATATATATATATATATATATATATATATATATATATATATATATATATATATATATATATATATATATATATATATATATAAAAGAATTAATTGCTAAATTATATCTAAAAGCTAACCTATTACAAAAACTATTCTTAAAGCGCTCAGTATTTAGAAGAGGCAATACAATATTTGACCGTAATTGATGAGCAGAAAAGTGCCGCTTTGGTAGTAAATTATACAGTGGGTGGTGGGTGCAAGCATACGTCTACAAACCAGGTCTACATGTATTTTTGCACTGCACTGCACTGCACTGCTAAAAAGTAAATTGGGTTGCAGCGTCCATATTTTATGTTTCAGTCGTTAGAGACATCAGACTTGAAGGATGTAGGTGTCATTCAAAAGCCAGACTTTGTGGCTCATCCTGAAAAATATTTTACCGAGAGATCGGCTGGAAAGCGTCGAAGCACAGATACCGCCGTGCCTACCTTACCCAGCGTAACTGACAGTAAGTAACGTTTATATTTTGTGATAAGGCCGTATTGTTAACCTGCTTAAAAATGCTGTAAAGTCTTAGCCATGAGCCAAAACGTTTATAAAAATTAGTGACTTGTGGTGACTTGTTGAGGAAAATCAACAAGTCTGGGGTGCTTACCATGTTACATGGAAAATCCGCAAATTCCGGTTGGAAAATCAAATGGTTCACATCATTCTTTTTGGAACGTTTTGCAAATTATGGGCCGCAAGTTGTGGTAAGAAACGTTTTGCCTTTTCAATCTAGCCAGTGCAGCTGGATAATTTTTGAACCTTTTATTTCTTCCTTTAAGCCAAAATCGGTTATGAAATGTTTCCGCATGGAATTTCCAACCGGATGGTTTGTGTAAATGGTAAGCACCCCAGATAACCATCCCATGGCCATCCACCGTGGGTGTTGGGTGGGGGTGGGGTTGGGGGGTTATTAGTACTAGTTTCTATGGTGTTAAGGTACACTGCCATTCTCGTTCCCAGAGCCCTCTGTCTCTCTTAGCCGGTGGGGCCTTTGCCCGAGAAACAGGCGGCTCTGGGGAGACATGATTTGATTGGCTAGAATGTAACAAAGGGAGTTTGAATCTAGCCAGTAAAACCAGCCACATGGCCGATAAATTACTTAACCTTGCCACTACAATAGTGGCAGGGTGCTCTGGGATGTCTTAAATTTAAATTTCAAGTTAATTATTTCTTGAGGCCACAAATTAAGGCAAGATACATTGTAACCGTTTTTCCTTGGATTTCATAGATCTTCAAATGCGTTACGACGAGAAAAGCCTTTTTCCAAAATACATCCTGGAGATGGAAGCCAAAATGAAAACAGCGCATGCGCTTGGATTGCGCGTGTCACGTGGAGCACGTGCTCGTGGTGATTCATTACAAGCAAAATCACGTGCGTCGCACGATGGTCCTCAAGCCAATAACAAGAAACTGGCGGGCTGGAGAGTCCTGCTGACCAGTAAGGGCAAAGATTTGTGACGGAAATTTACTAGCGATGAAAACTGGAAGCATTACTTGGGATTTCTCTAAGGAACGAAAAGCTCTCGAGGAAAAAGCCCTTCCATCTGTGCGAACAGCAACAGAATACGTCAAAGACAACGCACTTTCAACGCAGTTGTTTTTTTTTTTGTTTTGGAAAAATTAATTGATGTTTACTTGGACATCGTCCGTATTGACATCCACGCGGTATTTGCCTCCCAAATTTCAGAGTTAGAAACGAAGAAAAGAACACTCGTGCAAAGCCAAAGTACATTGCCCAGTTCTTCGTAGACTGTTTGCTGTCGCGTGAAAAGAATATTCCTCGGATCCTAACCTTTGAGAACAGTGTTAGAGACTGGAATTCTAGGTTGTTTTAAAACTGATGAACGCTAAGCTACTGTTTTCCTCCCTCCCCCCCCCCCCCTCCCATCAATTCTCCGCCCCTCCCCTCCCCTTCCCTCCTCTCCCCTTCCCGTCCCGCCCCTTCCCGTCCCTCCCCTTTCCGCCCCTTTCCGCCCCGCCCCGGACCTTAACGTATCGTCATCATTGTCATTATCGACATCGTTATTGCATCTGTGATAATACAAATATGTCAGTTCTATTCACTTGGGGTTAAGACAAATGTTGACTGATTATGGACCAATGTAAAATATATTTTTAATTCACCACTTGTCATCATTCGTGTTATAATTAACATCAGCATGTTACAATATCTTTTATGCTTGCCTGTATTTGTATTTAATACCACCGAGATAACGACATGTAAAAAGACAAAGTGATTTGTAAATACACTGTAAATACTGACGAGTCAGTTATGCTACAATTGATAAAACTATTGTTCGTCATTTTATGACTGATAAAAACAGTAAGACACTACCTTTCTAGAACCTACTTTTTTTACTTGCCTGCTGTTAACACTATCTTTATAGTTTTCAAGGGCTAGGGTCATTGTTACGGCCTAATATGAATTGTTTTATGAACCAATGAAGTAACTCGTTCCGAGAGGTTGTGGGTTACCCGATTAAAACAATACACTTTACGCGCTTCATATAACGGCTAGTTGAAAATGCCTGTCCGAAAAAAAAAAACTCCCCAGTTTTCTATGACTATTACTTACACAAAATTTTAATAAGCGTTTGCTTTGAATATTACGACACAGTGCCTCAGGCAGAGGTCAGAAATCAGCCTCAAACAAAATTAATCTAAGTGCTTCTCAGGGCCTCCACAGACTAGACTGCTAAATGTTGTCGACAACTTATTCTGTTCGATGCAAGGATTCTACGCATTGGAATGTTAGTTGTCGAGCTCGGGAACAAACTTTCACTACGCATGCTACGCTGTTGTTGACAACTAAACCAATCATTCCTACACACTGGAAAAACGGTCAAAGCGTAGTTATCGACAACGATTAATTGTCGACAACTCAGAAAAGCAGTTTCCCTTTTCAAAAAGGGAAACTGTCAAGTTGCTGACAACGAAAAAGTTACCGTTTTATTGTCGACAACTCGTTTCACACACTACGTTTTTTAGTTGTCGATAACATTTAATTATCGATAACAAATAGTTGTCGACTACTAAATGTCTAGTCTGTGGAGGCCCTCAGTTAATTTTCAAAGGCACTGAGCTGTCTACACAAACTTGTAGACAAAGCTATTCGCAACGCTGCGACTGGTTTTGTAGTAATCGGCAAACACAAGGAAGCGCTGGCCTTTGTGAACAATGGCGTCTATTCCTCGAGCCCCATAAGTTTCCAACTCTTGGTAAAGACTGAACTTTGCTCCAGTAGCCTTGTACACATGTGAACGAGACAGGTACCCAGCGTTTTCATCTTCGTGGTTGGCAAAAGCGAGGAACATTGCACCATTTATTTCAAAGGGATGCAGCTCAATAGCACCAGGAGATGAAATCTCTTGAAATAAGGTAAACTTCGTGTCATCCCATATGAAGACAGGCGATTTGGTGTTATAGCTGCTTCCTGTGTAAAAAAAGGCAAAAGCGAGGAAGACATGGTTGTGGACTTGAAAGAATTTTGCGCTGTATGCCCCTTGCGTTTGCATCGTTTGGAACTTTACAAAATGTCCCCCCGACCATTTGTACACGTTTGACTCAGTGTTTTGTTTCTTTTGAGGGTGGTAATAGTTTGTATAGACAAGGTAAGTCTCATTGGCGATCACGAATGAATCACAAGCCATGGCACCATGAGTAGGAATGTCCTGGTATTTGACGAACCCTCCGCTTTTCCACTTGAAAACAAACGAGTCGATTGAAAAAGTACTGCCATCGTGGTATTGTGAAATGGCCAAGAAATGTTCTCCTTCAATGGTGAAAAACTTGACGCCCGTAGCTCCATTGGTTGAAATCACCTGGAACTGTTCAAACCGGTCTCCACTCCATTTGTAGATGACAGAGTTCTGTTTATAGCCGCCATCATAGTAGTTTGCAATGGCCATGTAGTGCACTTTGTCTATTATAAAGTGATCAATACCATAAGCGCCATGGGTGGACAGAGTTTGGATTTGAACGAACTGACCGTTTTCCATTTTGTAAACAACAGACTCGGCTTTATATCCTGCTTTGTCGCCATGGTAATTGGCGAACACCAGAAATAGGTCATCGCCAATTGAAAAGGATTTGACGGCTGCTGCTCCCTTTGTGGATATTTCTTGAAACTTTTCAAAGAAATGAAGGCCTTGGTCACAGTCTGTGGATAAATAACGAAAGCTTCATAAGAAAATCGGATATCCTTTTAAACACAGGACTTACCTCGCTATATGCAGTCGAACCTGCGCTCACTGACAGCTCTCGTAAGGTAGGACTCCATGGTCCCAGCCACCTACCACATCGGAGAATTTACAAGTTTACAATGTAAGTTTACTGAGAAAATATTTTCTGCGTTCTGAGAGCATTTGTATCCAAAATTTAAGGCTTCGAATAAAGGTTTCCCAATTTCCCAGGCAAAATGGGGATGTTGAGCATTTTTAGAACATTTCGTATTTACATATTTTATTTAAAGGGGCACTGTCATCAGGATTTTAACATTTTGGGGTGAAAGTGTGCTAAAGATGAAATGAAATGCTTTTTCACGTACACAGACAGAATACTCCCAGAAAGTCAAGAGAAGGAATGCTATTGATTTTCTCAAAGGAATAACAAAACAAAGTCAGTTACGGACGATTTTTCCACAAAACAAAGGAAAAACTTGAAAAACTCAGCCGATGTTTTCAAGTTGCAGCCATTCACATCCTGGTGATCCGCAGCCAAACACACTTACTTATAGTCTCGGAGAACTGGTTGGGTAGTTTTAAGCGAAACTGAACCAGAATTTTTGGGTCTCCTGTGATTATTATGTCTTTTGGCTTTTCAAAGTTATCCTAAAAATTGGTGAAAGTGGCCCTTTAAATATAGAAAAAAAGAACATTTTGTTATGTACTCTTATTATAAAAATATCGGTAGTCGTAAACACAAGCTAAGGGAAATGGCAAAAATGTACGCACTTAGCCGTGGATACGAATATTTATACCATGCCATAGAAAATACAGCCAATCAGAATACAGGAAAGCCGTTGTATACCACTTGAAAGCGTTGCATAAGTAGTAGAAATCTTACCTTGATTACGTGAAGTCAATTTAGGCTGCTGAAATAAGATCAATAAAAAACAATCATTAATCAGATACTTGTTTACGTAAACATACGGAGGGGCCATAGCCAGGATGAACCCTATAATAAAGATTTTAAAAACTTTATCTGCTTTGACTGTTTGATCTACAGCCTTCGCTGGGTAAAATGACAAGAAACTCGCGGAGCTAAGAGCCAGGTCTGGAAGCTTTACCGCTAAGAATAACTGGTTTTGCTTGAAAGGCACATCGCAACACAGTAAGATATGCAGTCTAGACAGAATCCGTTTGGGCTATAGAGTAACGTTAATTATTATTACTAATTATTACAATATTAAAGGCAGGTGAACTTTCACAATGATGGAAGCAACAGGTCTGTACACGTTTGCTTAACAAACTAAAGCGCTCGTTAAAACGATATCAAATCTTGTTTTCACTAGCGATGCAAGCTGAAGCAGAATCAAAAAGTGCATGAAAACACTGAAAAACGTAAACTCCAACAAGAGGATCAAAACATTTTAAACCTTGTCATGACTCACCGTGCCAATTGTTTTTTAATGTTTGTATGCACTTATTAGAAGTGCTCACAGATATTTTTGCGTTGACAGTGAAAATTCACAGCTTATTATTGTAGTAATAACTCTAAAAGCTAATTTATTTTCACCGCACTCAAAATACACAAGCTACCCATATTTATTTTAGTTTTCTAATATTCTCTGTATTATGTGAGATAATTTCTTTTCAACAAAGCAATACTTTGATTTCTTACATTTCTAAATCGCTCCACTTCTTGTGCAAGGTCTGTCAGGTTTGCCTTGATCGCTGTTAATTCCTACAAAGTAGATTAATTTGTAAACTAAAGGAGATATGCACGCAACCTTGTATTACTCTTCTTATGTATAGAATAAATTCAAAGTAAGGAAATCTCAAAATATTAGTTTTCGTTTTTCAAGATAGAAAAACTCCCAAGTGGTTAAAATAAACCAACAAATAACCCAAGATGGACGCGACTAACACCCTTTGCAAACGACAAACGTACAACACTGACAAATTCTTTGATGGTGCATGGCCTGGGACCCGGGCCTGGGACGTAGCTATTTTCCAAAGTGAAGATGGCTAGTGGTGGATATCCACCACTAGCCACCGATACTAAAGTGAATAGTTGTTTTACTATATACTAAAACAGTGATGTAATGTTGCCCAAAAAGGGTTACTTGTAACTCATTATTTCCTGCCAACGATTACAGTTTTCGCGCGCGAGTTGCTCGAAGGTAAATAACAAACGATATCCGGAGTTTGAGTAGCCAATCAACTGTTGCGGATCAGTTGCTCTGCTTTGCTTGCGAGTCATTGCGGATTCTTGCACCCTCTCCTCCCTCCCGTTTTGTTCTTGTTCAAGGTAAGTATTCTTCAGGTAAGTAGTCTCCACTGAATTTCTTTCAGTGTGACGGTGCTGGTTAGCGGACGCTCATTGAGTGGTTTCTTCTTAATAATTAGTTATGACATGAATGTTAGTACTTTGATATGAGAATTGAGACTCGCTTACAAACCTTTATATCGCATATTCCTGGCTCGCCCTTCTTGCCATCTTTTCCTTGATTTCCTTTCTCGCCCTGCGAGAACACAACGCGTGCGTACTCGTTGAGAAATAATTCCACTAAGAGACGGAATGTGAATTGGAAGAGGACGTGGGAAACTTGCTAAAATCCAATTTATATTACTCACCTTAACTCCATCCCTTCCGCTCAAGCCATCTCTTCCTACAAATAAAAATTCTACCATTACTCAATACTTAACGGTCGGTGGGTATTGTACCTCAATCGTTTAATCTGAACGCCTATATTTTCAACTGGCCGTTTAGTAGACTTCGCGGACTCGGACCGATCTGAAATTTACACCAGGTATTGAAATTGGATTGAAGTTTGATAAAATATATTTTCTAGAAAATCGGTTTTTCCATGGCAACGATAAAGAAAAAAAACACGAAATCAGTTAAACTTCAATTCTACGCGAATCAGATTTGACGTAAACACCAGTATCTGAAACTATGGTGTACTGCACATCAAATATACAAGAATAAAAAAAATTATGTATGTTTGATTCCGAATAAATCGCAAATATATTTCAAACAATGTTTCTTGCATGAAAATGACAAATGGGCCGATATGCAGACAATCCGTTGACGAAATTACTTCGAAATAACGCCAAAATGTGACCTACCTGTCGTCGCCGTGAAAATTTTGTTCATCTTGTTTATCGCGATCCCGAGAATTGGATTTTTTCATACGGACACTATCACCTTAATTTTTGGTATAGTTTCTACTTTTAACGATTTTTCGAAAATCTCCAAAACGGCTCCAACGATTTGTTTGACACTTTCACACCACGTGCTTGATAATACATTCGTTTACTGGAACACGTCCAAATTTATCAATAAAGAAGGTGTTTGCGATTAAGCCTACGTTTCACTCTAGATGCACAAAAAGTGCGCGTTTGTAACTCAAAATCTACATTTTTTGGACTTTCGGATGAACTGCCACCACGTAGATGGGGCCTAACGTTCACTCTTCATCCACAAAAAAGTGCAAGTTTGTAACTTAATCCCACCACATATAGATTAATCAAAATTTACACTCCAGATCCATAACACAGTGGCAGCTTGTAACTCTAAATGCATATTTCTGGCCTTTCTGGTGAAATGCCACCTGGACGAGTTTGCCTAACTTCCACTCCTGCTACTCAAAGAGGTGCAAAATTGTAACTCAAAATGTTCGTTTTTTGCCTTTTAACATTAAGTTAACATTTGTACTGCAAGACATTATGACGTCATATTGCGTCACATATGTCATAAGCTCCGCCATCTTGGAACAGTGTATTATTTTCCTACGCGTCACAAAATCACACTGAATATTCCGAAAGGATTTAGAACTTTAGTGAGGCATTATTTACTTGTGTTAATTTGTTTATTTTTATTTGATAATTTAGCAGGTCCACACCAGTTTTAGTGTATAAGTTGCATGTAAAAAACCTGCAACTGGAATAAAATAAAGTAGGATGTTTGTAAAGTATTTAAATACTTACCGTCACGTCCATCTCTACCATGGCAACTGCACGACTGCTGCTGAAAACTGGCCGAGGCCTAAGGTAGGGAAGAAGTTGCGTACTTTGTGAACTGATGTGTTATCGAATTAAAAAATAACCATGGTTTATTTCAATTCCTGAGTTAAGAATGGTTTAGAGGCCAAAATATATGAGCCGATTATCAAGGATCAGAAATCTGGTACAATCTTTTTCAAAATTCGCTGGTTCACCAACCCCCATCCCTCCTTCCAATGTTGGATAGTGTAATGTGGCCGAACTCCTTGTGCATTCCGTGGGCGAGTGTTTATCTATCTGGCATGCACTCGTTTCGTTTAAAGTGTATATGACATGAAAAATATTTTCTGCTTATTTGAAAGGCCTTTCAAAATACAGAAGAATGGCGTTTTTCTTTTCGAAATATCTTTTTTCGTTCCAGAGATATTGTCATTTTTGTATTATGCAAATTAGATAAGTGATGACGTCATAAGATTTGCACTAAAAATGATAAAATACTGAATAAGAAATATCTCTTGAAATATTGAAGCAGTGTTCTTGAAACTTGGCACCACAAATGTGCATCACAAAAGGAACAAAATGACACCCTTAAGGCTGTTGCCATGACAACAGTTTTTCCGCTGGTGCTGTCTCAATAAAAACTGAAATTCCCAGTTTTGTCTTAAACCAAGAACCATCTAGCACAGCCAATTCGAGGATGGGAATTAAGACAACATGGGAACTATGTCTGTTCCAAGCAGGACCCTTTGTCTCACTTTAGAGGTTACAAATGGGGATATTTGGTTTTTTGACAGAGAGAGACTGGAGCTGAAAGAGTTGCTATGGCAACAATACTTAGGCTGTCATTTTGTTTCTTTTGTGATGCACATTTGTGGTGCCAAGTTTCAAGAACACTGCTTCAATATTTCCAGAGATATTTTTTATTCAGTATTTTATAATTTTTAGTTGCAAATCTTATGACATCATCACTTATCTAATTTGCATAATACAAAAATGACAATATCTCTGGAACGAAAAAAGATATTTCAAAAAGAAAAACGCCATTCTTCTGTATTTCAAAAGGCCTTTCAAATAAGCGGAAAATATTTTCCATGTCATATACACTTCTAGTGTAAATGAAGAACTTGTACTGCGAAACTGCTGTTTGCCCTGGTAATAGCTTGTCCTGCAATAGTAAATGCGGACAGCTACAATGTAGTTTTGCATGAAAATATAAATAGGAAATTAGGAATATTACGGCTTTTTTCATCTGGCCTGTTTGTTTCTCAGCTTGTGAGGACGTTCTGCTTTTGACGTCACTGCTCGTCTAATCTCATGTCCTTTCCTCGTGCGGTTTTTGACCCAATCGGAAGTGAGAGTGAAAGAAAAAGATTTTGGGATTGTTTTCTCGATGTTTTACTCATCATTCCACACAGATTCGATCAAGCAAATAACGAGATCTTTCACATACACTTTGAGAGGGTACGTTCTTCAATCAGATTTTAACCGGCAGATGAAAAGGAGAGACGACAATCTGTGCAAACAGACTCGATCGACACCGACAACAATCGACCTTTCACGGCCCCTTAGACGGCTGCACGCAGTCTGCGTAAATCCCAGCTATTCCTTCGTTCATCAAACCACGCGCGCAACTATTTTGTCAAGGTAGGAAATGTATGCAGAATTAAAGGCGCGTACTTTACACCATATGAAACGGTGGCCACAGGAACAGTAATATCAAAGTGGCCAATGAACATTCCCATGCTTAAAGAGCATTTCCATGCGCCCAGCTTCTTCTGAAGATATATGCAAGCCTGTGTAGGTCTCTGTGATCAAAAGTCTTCTACTCTTTTGAGAATTTGCTATGAAAGAGTTCTTAGCATACAGGGCCTGATAACGGCACACAGTTGAACAAGAACACTGTTTTCACAAAATCGCCGTAGTGTGCGTGGCATGAAAACTACGACGATGATTATCGAAGCTAGTCAGCTTATAGTTGAGTGTTAAGCCGCCAAAACTTTCAATGAACTTTACTTTACCTGACTTTCTTGATTTGAATCCACAAGGATATAAAATAGGGTAAAGCACAACAAACGCACCACGAAGACCATGTTGTCGTGTCGTGTCGCAATCTAGCCTTGTACTTTAGTGAATGCCTGAACACTTCGTGATGTGATCTTTCTTTTTCAAGGCGTTGTCAGACAAACATATTTAATTGCGACTAGCCTTGCATCACATTTTTATCACATGCATGACTCGTGGCTAGATATCAGTTTTGTTATAGCTGTAGTGAAAATTCTTGTTATTTTTGTGTTTCGTAATTCTAGACGTACTGGACACGATTGTGGTAAAAAAAGCGTGTTAAGTTCACATTGCGAGTGTATCCTTGTCCGTGCTGACACTGTCACTTGGAATGATCAAGACTTTGCTTTGTCTGGATCAGTTCTGTAACGTAAACAGAACTGAAGGTCAGGGGAAAATTTCTTTATATTTTGGACTCAGTTACGAACCTCACTAGCTTGATTAATGTGTATTTCAACTCAATTTAACTACAACAAAATAAGGAATAAAACGATTGATACTAACGATTGATGCTTTAATAACTCGACTTTTTCTTAAGAAGAATATAAACATTAAAAATCATTGAATAAAATACGGCTTCTTTAACTTGAGCATTTTACGTTTTATTAATGTTCAATGTATAAGGACTACAATGAAACCATGCATTTTTGAGTATTCGAGGCATAAAATAATGTGCTGCAAACACTGCAAACACTGGCAAATTCCATTCAGAACTCGCAGGTAATATTTCTTAAACATCATATACTGGGGCCTAGGGGTTAGTGGGCTGCACTCCGAATCGGGCGGTCCGGGTTCGAACCCTGGCCGGGGTCATTGTGCTGTGTTCTTGGGCAAGACACTTTACTCTCATACTGCCTCTCTCCACCCAGGTGTATAAATGGGTACCGGCGAATTTACTGCTGGGGGTAACCCTGCGATGGACTAGCATCCCATCCAGAGGGGAGAAGAAATACCTCTAGTCGCTTCATGCTACGGAAACCGGGATAAGCTCCGGCCTTATGGGCCACTAGGCTCGTATGCAGACTTAACCTACCCTTTCCCTTTTATTCTAAAACACCATCTATTGCAATTTTTCTATTCCCTGCTTGGTAATTAGCCAAGTGGATTTGGGGTACAAATCTGTGGTGTCATTACAATCTAGTTCATCACCCTTATTTGGTTTTGTTTTCACTTCTCTTTCCAGCGATGTCGGCTTCTATAAATGAGAATTTGGTCCCGCCACGGTAACGCCCTTGCAGCTTATGCCTGCTACAAAAGTTTGTAGCTACTAACGCGGCCACTCGTGTCATGCTCCATGTCGCTTCGTTGCTTCTTTGTGTCGCATATAAGTTATAGATCGCAGAAAAAGACTAATATGAAATTGTGCGCTGAAGATCACGCGGAGTTTATTTGTCCAAGACTAGGTCCTTATGTAGCGCGCAAACGACACACTTCATCCACGAATACGCGCAGAACGAGCGACGACGCTCGTTTCGCGATAAGCGGCCCTAGCACTGAGCCATTTTGTTTATCAAGACCGCGCACGCCTTCCATTTTCAGCGGTTTTCTGCGAATCAACCAAGCTACTTGGAGCAGTGTCCCTTGTCCAAGCGCACGTCTACGGCCACTTTTACATTTGTAAGATAATCTGGCCTCGATCAAGAATTCCTAAACAGCGCGCGCTAGCCAGGCACGCGCGACCCGTTGCAAGTTAGACTTCAGTGGCGTCATCAATAGAACGTTTTGTTTTGAGTACGTTGAAAAGTGTAGACGCCAGGAGAACTAAAACGGCACAAGTAAAACTGACACATCAGGTAAGTCTAATTGTCTAAATTTGTTTTTGTTCCAGTTTTAAGCAAGCTTCTAGTTTTTGCGGAAAAAGAACTCAGTAAACTGGTAAAAGTTCTCGTTAATTTTCTTATTTCCGTTCACTGTTTATAAGTTTAACAAAGAAGGGTTAAAAGGGATGCTCATTCCCTTGAAATCATCATCTTGTTAAAATTCGAACACACAACAAAGAGGGATTTTAAACAAATTTCGATAAAGTTATGAAAGATGAACGGTATTTTGTTTGTCGCGCGATGAGTTTCTTTGTGGCGATGATCGCGTAGTTTCGACTGCAAGAGTGCTAGTCTTCATCAGGCGATGATTTCTTGTCGCTATTTGCGCTACGAAACGTTTGATGTTTTTTTTCACGTATTTTTCTTTTGAATCTCAGTATAGCGCGGCACAATGAAGAAGTGGGCAAAAGCTGTCGGTGAACCCGACATGACTGCACTAAAAGAAATCTCGGTTGAAGCGATCGCTGAAAATCTGAAAGAACGTTTTAAAGCAGGAATAATTTACGTAAGTAACTTTCACTTTGAATGCAGTGTTTTCAACTTTTTATCTACTACAAAACGGCTATACTGTTACTTAAGTCTGATTTTCTTTGGAATGTTTACCAACATTTTAAACTGAGGGACGGACTATTAGAAATAACCAGAGGAGGGGGGGGGGGGGGGGGGGGTGGCTTTTCCCCCCAAAAAAATTCCTGCAAGGGAAAATTGTCTAAAAAAATTCCTGCAAACGGTTGTGTAATGGAGAAAAAAATTCCTGCAGATGAGTAGGACTTAGATGGGGGACCCCCCCGGTTACTTCTAATGATCCATCCCTAAGCTTTCGTCAAGCTGAGTTGCAGCTGGGGGGAATCTCTTACTAAAAAGGGGGCACTCGACGGATCATTTCGGTGAATACATGTTCGGAAGGCGTGTTAATCTCCTTAAAGTTTCTTTAGTGCAATGTCACCTCAAACCTTCCTAATATGGGCAATATAACACGAGGTAGAAATAATGTTGTTTTTGGTGCGGGAAAACGTCAGCTGCAATTTTCGGAAAAGTAGCATGCAACAACTCGTAAATTCAGGTAAAGAATTTAATATTCAGCTAGAAAATTCGAAAAGATTTAACCATGTTAGTTCACACAATTATCTCTTAAAAAGGCTCTAAACGCTACAGGAAAACAGTACAATGACATTCAAAGATGTTGGAATGCGTGCCTCTCTGGGTGCTCCTTACTAAATCTGCCTTAAAAAATATAGAACTCACAATTTGCCATATCCCAGGGCTTCGTAGTTCACTGGTAGAACGCGTGTTGTAGTGTCTCTTAGGTCATTCGCTTAAATCTCGCATAATGCTGGTAACATTTTCTTGCGAATTTTTGCGCAACAATGTTACATAGAAGGTGAAAATAAAAGGTGTGTTACTTGTGTAGCGACCAATGACTATCTCCTGGTATAGGAATTTGCTATAGAGACTGGCCTTGTAGAATGGTCATGCATTTAACGAATGTTCGGCTAATCATCTCTTTTGATATGGTTTGTAGACGCGCCTTTATCGTTTTTTCATCTTTTCCACGAAGTTTCGTGAAATAAACTGGCGTATAATTTGCTCTATTTTACCTTGCAGACATACATCGGTCGCGTATTAATTGCTGTAAATCCTTTCAAGACTCTTGATATTTACGGCTCCGATGCTCTGGACATTTACTGTGAAGATGTCAAAATCGACAAGCTAGAATCTGAGATGAGTGGTATTACTGTTCCTCTTCATAGAGATCGCGTTTCTCGTTGTTCAACTGCTAAGCTGCCAGCATTTGAACCTCACAGGAGATATGTAGAAAATCTTCGTAGTCATAAGGTAAGAAAAAAGATTAGCGATACTTGACAATTACTCCTCGAGTGCGCGTTGGTATGAGATAGTAGATAGCCAACGAGGCACGTAGCGATATTGTATGTTTCCTTGAGTTCTCAGCCCTTAAATAGCGTATCCTTATTGCTCGTTTTGGCATTTTGATCCCGGTGTGATCCTTACATAGGGTTTTCACGCACACGTTTTAAAGACCCTCGTCGCTCCTCTGTATTGTATTGTATCACGTGTTGCGTATTGGTAAGTATTTTTTAAGTTTTATCAGCTCAAATTGTAGCGTCCAAACTTGGCCCGTATACTTTGTACCCATTTTGTAGAAGTCAAGCGTCCCAAGTTCCCTCAAAGATCACTTTTCCCCTCGAC